>JAJEKV010000611.1:0-133181 GCA_021234155.1 Isoetes taiwanensis | reverse complement strand
TGTCGGCGATGATTGGATTAGTTTTTAAAGTTTATGTTCCATATAATCGTTATGTATGAAAATAAAATCATACCTTGATTTGACCAAAAAATCTACGTTACGTAGCAACTTGCTTTTTGTTATTTATTCGTAAAAACACTACAATTTCAATGTTTAGATTTAGTTTTGCGGTCGGTGATTATGCAATTAATAAGCAATTTCCTACTTTTATATTGCCAACATTCTTTCATAATATGGGTCATTTTGGACCCGAATATTTGGATGCCCTTGCATTTCAACATAAAATGCATCTTCCTAGCCGAAAATGAACTTCGGTGCAAAAAGTGTGGTTAATTCAATATAATGGTCAATAAATAAGCTTATCTGGTAGCGATTTTGGAATAGACATAATCCCAATTTAATTGAATGATGGTTATAGAGCTTCATGAGTATGCCATTCGGCTTCTTCTATATCTTTGATGACCTTGTTCTTTTGCTTTCGCACACATGCACATATCAGCGGGTGCTTGATCTTCTTGCTATTTTTGTGACAAAATAGATATGCAAATTAATATGGATAAAACTTCGCATTATGATTGTTGGGGCACTTAAGCAGGCATAGGAATTCATATATCAAGGAAATTTGGTTGAGACATGTGATATAAGTATTTGGATATTGGAAAACTATGGATGATTCCCAAAACCAAAATGATTCTATATAGGATGCATATAAACCCTAGGCTAGAGAGGCGCTTCCTACCTCTGAGGGGTAATACATCTTTGGTCAAAAACAACGATTAAGAAAAATCACCGTTGGCAAAATTTTGCTAAAAATAATAGTGAAAAAAAAAGAGCATGTTGACAAAGAAAAAGTGCAAAAAAAACCCGCGTCACGGAATCTTTTTGCTAAAAGTCAAGCTGTGTCTTTTAGCAAATTAGGATAAAATGACTACATGAACTTTTGTGCAATTTTAGTGTTGTTTTGGCATAAAACAACACCTAAAACAATTGTGGACCAAAAATTGGGATAAAATTGCAACATTTTAAGATTTTAAAAAAATGGCTAGCGGAAAAGCTTCAAACAACAGTTCATGCAGATGGGTCAGGCTGACATTTCTCAGGTTTCATAGTCAATCAACTTTGTAGCAATACCCTATTGAATTGATCATCAGTCAAGGGATCAAATCTCATGGGTTGTTCTACCCGTGCATGCATTAAAGCCTCCAGGGAGTATGGCACTTCCCAACTGCTTATGCTGCTGTATGTCATCATATAGATCGACATAAGGGTCCAGCCTATCCATATCCGAGTGGGTGTGATAGAAGTTGCTCTCTGCATGTGGAAAGTAGCAGGCTGCCACAAAGAGAGTGCACTCTTGTAGTTTTGCTGCGTACCCGCAGTGCCGGTTGTGCTTATGCATCTTGAACAAGGAGATTGATTGTGCCAAGGCGTTCGGTAGTAGCGAGCAACCCCTCCATGCCCGCTTTCCTATGCAATCATTGAAGATTGAATAAGCGGTATCTGGCAAAGTCGGGTATCACGTGTCCTGCATGCTCCCATGTTTCCATGAGGAAGATGAGTTCCATGTGCGGCAATTCGGGAGACCATCGCGAGGCACAATTCCTATTTGTTGGCGAGGGGGCTGCGGTGGAGATTTAGTGGCGGCCAAGAAGAAGGGGGATGGCGAAGTGGAAGCGGCTTTGAGATGTTACTTGCATAGCAGAAGGTGAGGCAATTGGAGCAGGGCATGCGGCTGTAGCAAGCGAAGCAGTGACATGGTCAGGGGCTGCTTGAGGGTTTGCAGGATTTGTAGCAGCATTTGGCGACCTAAAAATTTGCATCTTGCCCCGAATCAGTCTTGCAGCTCCTCCATGTCTGCGAATGCGGTCTTCTTGTTGGGCCGGGGTCAGGTCTCGGTCAACATACATGCAGTTCCCTTCATCTGCCTACCCTGGCGCAGGATGGCTGCTTTCACTTGCGTATCTCGTACTGTGAACGTGACTACCCGGGGGTGGTCGAGGCGCTGGATACCATGGCTTCTCGCCCTAATAATGTGTCTTGGTGTGGGGAATGTAATTGAGCAGAATCAACATCTGGAGCCGGTTAATGAGGTCCTCCCACGCCTCTTACGTCAAGCCCGCATTACCACCACATTGTGGCTGCTCTCCCTCGACTCACGGAACTCTCGATTGTTGGGTCAATCTGCGGCACAAATAGCGTTGTTCTTTGTCGGCGGGGCATAAGAGCATGGCCTATGTTGGGGCGATGGTGGCATGGGCGGCAGGCAATGCGGTAGTAGATGGCCACGGCGGCGTCGTCTGGACTCTTGGGCAAGTGGGACTGCCGTGGCGGTATAGTGGTCTCTCCTTCACAAAGCGTTAGCTTAGCTCTGGCTTTGGAATTGTTCTTTGCCTTGTCAATTCACGCATGCACCGCTGCAATTGCTTAAAAAGAAAAAAGCCTTTTTTTAGAATCGAACCCAAACAAGTCCATAAGGCAATTCAAATACTAATCTTCATTAAAACACTCAATAGTTAAGTTCAAAACACTTCAAAACAATTAAAGTTAATGGTTAAGGTTCAAAATATTAAATCAATGTAATTTCAATAGTTAAGGTTTGAGTATATTGTAGCTGGAGTAGTGATCAATTACTATAGCACGGTTGAATATACATAAAAGCGAACACCTGAATCATGTTTTTTAAATGTTATTTCCATTTTATTTTCAAGACTATAACACTATTCTTTCCTAATTTTCCTCGAAACCCATTTGAGTCAAAATTCATATATTATGCTTCTATTAAAAGAAATACAAAGATCGGAGATCAAACTGCCCGCATTATTCAAGCGAGAAAAAAACATGATTATATTTATAGCAATGATTCAGCTCACGGAAAAAAAAAAAGCAAATGTTTTGACTACCTTGTTTTACTTTCCCAGGCCCTCTTGTTGTTGTATTCCACGACCAATTCTGCAACAAAGATGCACTATAGGGGATGGCTCCGGCATTAGCATTGTGCAAATCCAATAGGCTTGCAGCTAACTAGGCTGGAACAACCCCAGATTAAGAACCAAATGCAACAAAGTAAGCTCCATTTAGGAACAAAGTATTCCCCCTCGATCTCCAATTCTAGTTTTCCATATGCCTTCATCTGTATATTCTCGTTTTGTAACCTACTTATGCATAAGAATTATGGTCAGAGAAAGGGAAGAAAAAAAAGCTATTAACAGCTATAAATAGAGTGCCTACTTCTTGGTAGAGTGCCTACTTCTTTTGCATCGACATTTCTTTGGGGCTAAGAACCGTTCCTCCACATTAATGGTAGGATTTGAGCGCCTCCCATACATCTCCCACTAGGTATAATCATTATTCAACACATGGAAGTATCCATATCTGCACCTGCATTCTGCATCTGCATTACATGTATATCGTACTAAATATTTGAAGAATAAAATTGATCTGAATAAATTAGTGTTAGTCGGACCCTCTGGAATTTGAAGCGAGAAGGAACAACGGCAAAATGCAAAGAGATATGAACCAGAAGCCGTCGTTTTTTTTCTTGCCGCCTTGCTAAGCAAATCTCGTTCTGATCTAGGAACAAATCTGGCTGCAGCCATGTGAACAGAAGTGTCAACTATTTTTAAAACTTTTCATAGATCTGTTACTTATCGCTTCCTTTTCTTGGGCTTAGACTTGCCCAAAGCACAACGAAACACAAAATGGTTGGATGCATATAGGCATCCTTTTCTGAAGTGACATGCAAGAGAGATAAGGGCATGCATCGTTGGGCGCCATAGCGGTAGGGGGAATCGTCGGTAGGCGGCGCCAATCAATGCGAGTAGTCAAAACTAAGGCAAAGGCGGAAGCAGATGGAGCCCGATGGGAATGAGAGGACTTGGATAGAAATCCAAGCCGTTCATGTTAGCCCATCTCGATCGTTGATGAGATGCATGCTTATAAAAATAAAATATAGTTCTTAGAGATTCCCATAAATCTAATGTGGTTGTCACATTAGTTTGCGATTTAAAAGTTCTTATCAAAATGGAATTGCTCATAAAGGCCCTAAAGAGAACCTTATATTGGTTGGATTTTTGTTGACACATATGCCAAGTGTGGTTCACTTCTGACAAAATTTGAAACCATTTTTAACAAGTTGCATGATCGAAATGTAGTCCATTGGGTGTACTTATTTCATGATATGTTGACTATGGATTTGGTCGAAAAAAGCTTGATGTTTGGATCAAATCTTTGGTTAGAAGGTATTGCTCACGATTCTTTTATATTTACATGCAATTTGAAAGCTTAGATGGCAAAGCTATAGACCGGGATAGAAATACATAATGAGGTTTTGCAGCAAGGACTTGAAAAGGTTGTTATTCTTGGCATGTCATGTATGTTAAATGTGGCACACTTGTAGAGGCTTGTAAAACTTTTAACAACCTAGCAGCTCAAGAGGTGTAGTATCACGGGAGTCGGGACATGGAGAAGATGGTTTTGCCTAGGTAGCCATCAAATTATTTGAAGAGATGAACCTAGGACTAGCATATTCAAATTTTGTCACATTTATTTGCGAGTTTGAAATGTTTATTCGATACACAAGGGCCATAGCCAAAGGGCTAGCGACAATACATCTTTGAGATTGCCCTTGAAGTACTTAAGGAAGATCCTTGTGTTGCAAATGGTTTAAATTGACATATGTGTGAAATGCAACTCTCTTGGAGAGGCTCGGGGATGTCTTTGACAAAGGAAATATAGTGGCGGAGATATTGACAATGGGTGTAGTTTAGAATGTTGATAAGTTAGAAGGTGTCATCAAATGATAGCAATTGTGCTCAATTCTTAGCGGTTGTGCTCAACTCTTCATGGATATTTACGTAAATAAAGGGGAGTCAAGGGTGCATAGTTCAATGGTTAAAAGGGTTAAAGATGCAACCATTGAACTTGTATATACATGACCAATTATTTATGTTTATAAAGGTTGAAATAAGGAAAGTTGGAAGGAATAGTAATATGAATATATATGGACCCGAGGACCGACCAAATCTTACCTAAACCGTCATTCCGCGCCCGATCACAGTAAACCATAAATTGTATAGAACCTCGAGATAATATATTCGATCATTGCGGATCATTTCTAGCATAATCGTGAACCCTAAAGGACTTATTGTTTGAGTGTTTTCTTTCTTCTGATGATTTATTGATCTCATTGCTCTGGTGTTTTGTAGCTAAAAGTAACTCAATGGTCAATAAGGGTTATATAAGGATAATGAATAATTAAAGCATGGTTTCAATGTTATTCAATTCACATTGTCAAATTACGTCTAGTGATTTCTTCTAGATAATTGTGTTGAATACATTTGGCATAGGTGCAACCATCTTTATTAAATCTCACATAGAAGCGAAATTAAATATGTAACACGTAATCATTATATTGGAAGGAGGAGAGCATTCTTAACTTCCACTTTCGAGATTACCCAAAGGTTTTGTGTATACAATGCAAGATTACGCATTTAATACTTGCTAGAACAAGGCCTCTCGAAAGTTATGCGAGCAAATTTTATGGAGGATGGACATATGTTGGGTTTTAAAGGAAGATTTGCAACCTAAATCTTGGCGGTAAATGAGACAATTGATGCGATGTATGAATAACCATGGCGGTCTGCCGCGACTACAACAAATCCAAGCGTGGGCATACTTGTGGCCCGACATCTAGACTTTTGATCTTTAAGGCCCAAAGGCTCAATATGATCAAAAACGCATGTTGCTATTAGAGGTAGAAGGTTGGCTAAATAATATTATGCCATGCACAAATTTAAATAGGTTATGAATGGTATTAAATTTGGTTGAAAAAAATGTAAGCAAATCGAGCGGATGAGAACCACCGCGGTTCCAAAAGTATAAATTGAACCGTCGAGATTCTTTGCTTGAAATTTAACAAAGGGAATTTAATCCCGATGCTAGGTGCTAGAAGATCGATCAGCCATTATTAATTTTGGGTCAATCCCAAATGAATAGTGGATCATTGTAAACCATTGAAAGTAATTATTCATAACCTTGAAGAAAGTTGCATTTAAAAATTAAGTGAGCTAAGTACTTGATTGCTAGTGCATAAATTGTCTAAGCTAATACTTGTGTGTCAAATTTTCTTCATGTATTATACATGATATCAAATCATACCCATACATTTCGCTAGCTACTATAGGCACCCGTTAACATCTATTGGGTGCCTATAGTAAATCATCTATAGTAGGCACCTAGGAAAAGCTAGCTCTTGTAGTTACCATTGTGTGGCACCAACAAACATCATAGAAAAGATGATGTGGCCCTCAATTGGTGACATGGCATGCCAAATGAGCAAGTCCACGTTTTGACTAGGCCAATCGTGAAAAGATGTACATCTTTGAATTTTCATGGGGCGATGTTGATGATATGGCTAGATATTGGTGACTTGGACATGATGACTAGGATTTTTGCCAAGAAATATGAAACCCTTTGGAATTTTTTAGTAGAGGAGTTTGGCGGGGAGATAGAGCCTAGATGGCATGTTTGAGCCACCTTGGCATGTTGGACCCTAGGTGGCATGTTGAAGCCCGTGGCATATTTGAGCCACCTTGGCATGTTTGGGCCTAGGCGGCATGTAGGAGCACTGGCATGTTTGAGCCACATTGGCATGTTTGAGCCTAGGTGGCATGTTGGAGTCTAGGTGGCATGCTTGAGCCACCTTGGCATGTTGGACTTAGGTGACATGTTGGAGCCCATATGGCGGGGTTTGAGCCTCATTGGCATGTTTGAGGCACCTTGGCATGTTGGAGCCTAGGTGGCATCTTTGGAGCCAGCGTGGCATGTTTGAGCCTAGATGGCATGTTGGAGCCGCGTGGCATGTTTGAGCCACCTTGGCATGTTTGAGCCTAGGTGGCATGTTGGAAACCTAGGTGGCGCGTTTGAGCCACCTTGGCATGTTAAACCTAGGTGGCATGTTGGAGCCCGGTCGGCCGTGTAGAAACCCAAGTGTTTTGTCGTTCGGGCGGTATAAAGGCTCGAAATGGAGATCGACTTAGCCATATCATCATCAAGATGTTAAAATTACCCTAGGAACCAAGTTATCACGGTCATTTTTGGCAGCGAAAGAAACCACGAACCCTCTACATGGCGGTATTCCACGGCCAACTCTTAGGTCAATTGACTACTGAGCGTGTGGACATGAGCTACTTTAAGCGCTTTTAGAAGGGGTAGTCTTACGCCCACGAAACTTGGTCTCGAGGGTAATATCGACATTTTGAGTCCATTGGCGTACGTCGGTTCCACGGTTCGAGTGGGAGAGTTGCCGTCCGTGGCCAAGGGCCTTGGAAAAAAGGACCTTTGGGGCAAAGCTGCTTCCGGAAGGTTTTAAGGTCCGATCTGATAAAGCGTCAACACCCTCCCTCTACATGTTGACATTGTGCAAGATCACGGTCAAATCGACTAGGATATGGCCTCAACGTAAACCACGTATGTTGCTAGGTTATTGAAGGGTTTACGTTATGGAGGTCAAGTTTTATTCATTGCACATGGGACATGATCGAGAAAACTGCTGTTGAAAATGCCAAGCAATAGGAGGCCCGGCGGAAAGGGTTTTGGTTTGGATTTACTCTCTTCCCGGTGTGGAAATTAGAAGTCAAGGCGCTTTTGCAATTGCAAGTTTCCAAGATTTTTTTTTTTTGAAGGACGTCAGACTTTATTAATAACATTCCAACATAATACATAATATAATGCAGAGACAAGAATAAAAAATCCAGCGGACAATCAGATCCAACTGAGCAGGGCCACCCGTCTAAGCATGACAATATAATGCAGTTCACACTATTTTCCTCTCCTAGAAAGAGAAGAATAATATATAGTCATATTTTTAGAAAAGTTACTTTAACCAGGTCGAACTTCCACATCCATAGAATCTTTAATAGCAACTTGATCTGCTCCCTGGTGTCTCAATGCCATTGAATCAGGGACATCCACTGTAACAATCGTAGCAGATATTGGAGCTCTGAGTGAACCGGTAGCCTTGATTGAGGCCCGAGCTATTTTTTTTCGCGACATGCAAGTTTCTTCGGCGTGGAGTAGACCATCCTTCTTCAATAATTCTTGCTTACGAGCAATGTCACGGAGGCGAGTGTTGATCCTCATTAAGAGGGTCTCTTGATATAGATTGAGATGGAGATGCAATAGAAGAAAAGCGATAGTATAGAAATAGCTAAAGAAGGAGGCCACGGGGGCTGGTATCTTGGTGGATTAACTAGTCGCGAGGCGGATGAGGAAGAAGATGGTACAACCACGACATTCAAGTGAGGTGGATGCTATATGACATGGGATAGGAGCGATTGGGGAGGTAGAGACAAAAGTATGTATGCGGACACATAAGTAGCGAAATGCAAGTTTCAAGATGTTCAAAAGTAGTATGAAAAGGTGCTTGTCCGACCTTCTATGCCATTTGATATGGAGATCTCGGATACCATTGAGGGCCTTGTTGATGTACAACAAGCACGCCCTTAAGCCTACTATATTTGGGTTTTATTGATAGTCTTGAAGGCTGGTTACATGATCATTGTGAGGGAGGCATAGAGCTTCATGAGTATGCCATTCAACTTCTTCTATATCTTTGATGACCTTGTTCTTTTTTGCTTTCGCACACATGCACATATCTCACGGCCAGGTACTTGATCTTCTTGCTATTTTTGTGACAAAATAGATATGCAAATTAATATGGATAAAACTTCGCATTATGATTGTTGGGGCACTTAAGCGGGCATAGGAATTCATATATCAAGGAAGGCTGGTTTGAGACATGTGATATAAGTATTTGGATATTGGAAAACTATGGATGATTCCCAAAACCAAAATGATTCTATATAGGATGCATATAAACCCTAGGCTAGAGAGACTGCTTCCTACCTACAGGGTAATACATCTTTGGTCAAAAACAACGATTAAGAAAAATCACCGTTGGCAAAATTTTGCTAAAAATAATAGTGAAAAAAAGAGCATGTTGACAAAGAGAAAAGTGCAAAAAAACCACGTCTGGAATCTTTTTGCTAAAAGTCAACTGTGTCTTTTAGCAAATTCGGATAAAATGACTACATGAACTTTTGTGCAATTTTAGTGTTGTTTTGGCATAAAACAACACCTAAAACAAGCTGGGACCAAAAATGGGAATAAAATTGCAACATTTTAAGATTTTAAAAAAATGGCTAGCGGAAAAAGCTTCAAACAACGGTTCATGCGGATGGGTTCGGTGACATTTCTCGAGGGTTTCATAGTCAATCAACTTTGTAGCAATACCCTATTGAATTGATCAAATATCTCCATTGAAGGTTTGCAACAACTATGGGAGAATTGTATATATGTTGGCGCAATCCCCATAGGTTCATAATTCCATATGAACTACATTCCATAAGGAGCGTTGCAGCACAAGATCTAGCTTGCGAACCCACCCTCTCACAAATGTATTATTATCATGTGATATTATTGAAAAGATACCTAGCATAGTTAGTCAATTTAACATGCAAAACATTGATGACAAATAGTCTCCTAGCCCATTTGCTTTAGCTTATACTTTAGTTAACGACACTAGTAGAAAGTATTATCCTTTCCATGATCGAGGTACACAAACATGTTGCGCTGTTATAGACCTATATAATCATCGACGCTTGGAACTTGTCCAGCTTTGCCCGTCGGTGTAGGACAGTTCATCGGAAATATAGCTCATAACCTTTTGTTTACCTTCCACAGATTGAATATAGATTTAATGCCATCTGGATGCAAACAATCTTCTGAGACATAAGAGGATAACACCGGGGAACTTGGGTTGGCCTGAGATTGTTATAGTAGGATATGACACCCGAGTTCCAAGGCGTTATCTGCCACAAAGAAATTATTTTACATGAAGTATTATAACATAGGTAAGCAAGTCACAAATGTGTCAGCTTGAACTAGGAATAATGCTATTCTAGCTTAAGGAACTTAGGCAGAATAGAGATCAACGTGGGAATCTCTGCTTGAATGTAGTTTAGGATGGTTTTAATTACACTTATATTGGCAATTGAATAGAATAAACTTAAACCTAGAAGATTATGTCAAGGCGTTTATTCTAAAACTTCTTTTGTTTTAGCTTCTGATTGTAGACTTGAGATGACGATGCATGTAAAAGCTGTTGCATCATGTGAATTTCAGTGTAGTTGTGGTCGTGTCCAAGATATTATAGTGCTAAATTGTCCACAATATTACAATGTAATGTTCTTCACGACCCATGGGATAAAGAGCATAATGTTGACCATGCCAATCCTATTGCTTTCTTAAAAGTCATTTCACAAAATGTCAAACAAAATGAACCTTCATAAGACTATTGATGATAATGCTCTATATTTGGCATGTTCCGAACTCCACTTTATCTGCTTATCATCATGGCCTATGTTTCTTCATTCCAATCCCTTGCGAGCCTTTAGATTTTAAGATCAACAGAAACTAATACGGACACTAGCAAAGATCATACAATCTCCCAATAATTATGAGATTCGAAACAGTAAAATGTACAATGAATTTGCCTAAGGTTGGCAAACTAAGAGACTAGCAACATTGTAAATGCCTTTTCAACTTAAAATACTAGCAACAATTTTTGCCCTTTATATTTCTCAACTTATGCACCATCTTTATTAGTATTTGAACCTCTGCGCTTTTGCCAAAAAGCCTAAAAGCAGCTAGGCACTTTTTCTAGTCACTTTAATAATTCAACTTAATAATTTCCATTTTGCATACTTGGTTGAAAACATAATATCCTACCATCTCCTTCTAACTTATCGAAAGTTAAGAGACTAAATTACGACAAAAACATATATGAGATCTATTTAGGCGACTTATTTCTCTGTCTCTTTTTTGTTTTGCTTATCACGAGGAATAACTTCATTAGGATTATTTGGACCAGACCTGAAAAAAACACATAAAAACATTTTTTGTAATAAGAGACCTAAATAGGGATGCATTTTCTATTATAATTAAAGCATGCAATAATAACGTCTCAATGTATATTGTCGTTAAAAAGCACAATAAAATATATATTACCTTGAACTAACTTAAAGCCAATAAAAGTATGCATCAATACCTTTTAGCGTCATTCTCTTCATTTAAGAGTTTTCTCCTCCTATCGTTTTTAGCCTTGGCTCTTCCACAACTTTTCGACCAATTTCTTTTTCGTCTCTAAAGTTACAATACAAGTTAAGAATCGAGAAGATTGTAAGTGCAAAATCCACAAGTGATTTAGAAAATGTAGGATACGTTGAATCTGGAACTATAATATCAGAATCAACTTCTTCGATATCCGGCAGGTAATAACCTACAAGATGCACAGTCTCTACACCCATTACCCAAAGCTCAACGTCTTCCTCAAAAATCAGGTCTAGCTCTGCAGACTGCTTTCCCAAAGTACTCAACGAGCATAAATAGAAAGTTTCTTCTGAATCCACTTCTGGCCTTTTGATATTGAGACATACCCACACAAGATTGTTAATATGAGGAAAAGTGGGCATTATTGTAGCCTGTAACGTCCAAAATCAATAAGCGATAACAAAATTCAAACTTATGCAACATTTAAATTCGCATACCCTGGACATGTGAAGTATTCTTCCGGAATGTTTATAAGAGAAGGGTTGGTCAGGACGTAAAACTGCTCCCCAAAATGACATAGCAAAACTTGAGAAGGCGTACACTCACAAGAAAGAAATATATGGGCGGCCTTCAGATATATCTTTCAGTTGAGAACAATGAGCGTGAATATATAGACTAGAAATAAGCCTAGCCGTTAATCAAGATACCCTTAACGTTTCTCATTGATTCAGGGCAGCTGCAGCACTAATTTCGGCAACTCTATGATCCTCAAATCAAATTATGTATCTCTGTGTCAGTCCCTTCAATAAACACATTTTAGGTACCTTGCTTTCAATCAATTTATCATGGAGCAATCCAACTCTAAAATATGATTCCATAATCGTATGCCTTTTCTAAAATTTTGTGCTTAGTTTAAGCTAAGCTTCGGCTTATTTCTAGGGTGTGGATGCCATTTGAAGTTCAGTAGTCTGAGCAGCTCGATGTCTTTGGCACTCTCATAGCGCTGCAGTGGCAGATGTTAAGATCAGATTGGCATTTTAGGCCATGCAAATAATCCCATAAAACTTGCAAGGGAAACACCTGCAAGAGTAGTCTGTTGCTGACCAAAATTTGTCAATGTGCAAACGTGCTTGGATGTTTCTAAGTTGGAGTAAGTATACAAAATAATTGTTTTACAGGATTGCCACCATGGATGATGGAAGTCTTCAAGCTCAAAGTATTTCTTCAACATTTCACCTGCAGAATACTACACATCTTGGTGATAGCGACCTTATAGGTTTGCACTATGTTTGTGCATCTTGATTCTATCTTTAAGTTACGTCGTTGAGCAGACCATATTATCATATAATGAGCTCTGCATTTAGGATCTTTGTTGACTTAGGGAGCGGCAAGTCTTGTTCATCATTATTCAGATGGAGCATTGGACATGTAGAGAGCAGATATTAATGCCAATCACACTTTTAAAGATAATTTACACTGCTTCACAAATCCATCTCTTTTAATTAACTAGTATAAATTGCTTGTATACATCAGATTGAAGACATGTCGGTTTTCCTTTGCAGTTCAGAGATAGTGGTCCTTTGATCAGGTGGTAACTGCATATCAGGCCAGTATAGAACCAATCAAGAATGATGGTTTATAACTAAGAAATATGTTTCCTGGTCATGACGAGCACAACATATTATTCAATTGTCTTTCCTTTCTGCAGGTAACTTACTTGCAAAGAATAATTAAAATATTACTACTATAGCAACTCACTAGCACTACCATAACCAAAACCACTGTTACACAACAATCTGCCTGTCTCAAAGTAACACACAATCAAGCCCAGGGAGTTGAACCCCTTGCCAAAAATGCAGCAGCAAAGAGGCAGCTGAAGCCTTAAAATAACCCACAACCGCAAAAACAAAACCCTAACTAATGATTACCTTTTCACAGCCGCAACAATCTGGCCTCGACTTACCAACAACAACGCAGTTCAAAGCAGAGAAGACGTCTCGATGTGCCTTCTGTTGTGGCCTCAATGCATTATGCCCTAAATGTGTACAACGTAATCTCAAACGCTTGTTCTGCCATCAACCTTTGAACGTGTACAACATAATGCCCTCAACACTATTTGGATCCCAGCATGAAGGTGTGAATATGCCAAATCAAGGGCATGGGATTTTACACCTCACAGCGGACGCTCCCCATACGCCACAAGTACGTATGGAAATGCGAAACACATAAAAAGGATTACCAACTAAGGTGTCGCCATGAAAACTTTATTTCCCTATCAAACATTCATAGATCAACGAGCATGCCCCAATGCAAGGGTCGTGGCCATACGTAAGCTAATGAATTTGATTACAAAATAGTGATCACAGAAACACAATTGCATAAAATGGATGCTCCATATATTAAAACACCAACAACAGGTAATGTCGTTTACAAGCAACTGTAGCACTCATGTCACCATCACAAATACACAAATACAACACAACAAGAAGGCTGCACTGGCGGCTCTGTAATAGCCCGACGCCACAATAGGCGCAGAGGGCAACAATAACATGAAGCGGCGGGACCACGCTTTCGGGCCATGGCAAAGCTTGTTCACGCAGCTTCATAAAACTCCATAGCACCGCAGCGACGGAGAAGAAGAAACACCTGAGGCGGCAAAACTATGTTCGAGGGTAGAAGGAACAAAGGCCCGGCTCATCTTCCCACCATCCAAAATACAAAAGAATGATCGCGAGAACATCGCCATCAAACTAGAGGCGGTTGTATACCTCCACTTCTCCTCGGCCCTCCATCAACCCACGTCTCTAGTCTCTACCCGCGGTGTGGCAATTGGCACCAATATTCCACAACCAGTATATTTCTCAAGCAAACTCATTGATACCACAAAAGATTGCTCTGTCTGTATCGTCTCCAGCACAGAGAAAAGAGACTCCGGAAGAAATCATCCAACAACCATGATCCAATTAAATTGGGATTATGTCAACTTCAAAATCACGCCAACCTGCTGTTGTCTTCTAGGGGGTTTTTGTTTTTTTTTTTAATCTTTTTTTTGGACTTGATAAATAACATAAGGTTGCGATTCACGTGTGACGTTTCAGATGCGAATTGAAATATGCAAAAATGAAGAGCAAGTTGCTAAGATAGATGAGACCAAAATTGAAGAGCATTTAGATGAAAATATTAGGTTTGATAATAGCAGTTGCATTATTTGCAATCCAATTCTGAACTTCGAAATTATCGATACAACGCACAAATATCATACAAAAATATCTTATATTCCAATAAAACATTAAAGGGATCAATCCATGTTTTTCCACGTATTTAACAAGGTGAACACGATTGCAAATTAAACGGGAGTGTTGCATCACTCCCGTTTCAAAGATTCCCTTTAAAAAAACACCATGTTTCTAAAATAAGCCCTTTTTGATAGTTGTTGAGAATTTCTAGAGGTTTGCATTTTTTTTTCATGCCATTTTGGCCCATCATTAGGCGAAAACTTTGTACTTATGAAGCGAAATCATAAAAATAAGCGAAATTTAGGCATAGACTTGAAGAGGCTGAAAGCATTACAAAAAAAAGCCGAATAGAAAGGAAAAAAAAAAATATGTTTTTAATAAATGTTTGTACATCAATATTGAAGATTCATTGTACTACTTTTTTAATATCACGATAGTCAAAGATCTACATCATAGTCCTCCTCATTTTTTTTCTTTGCTCTCTGCTAGTCTAGATCCTTACATTCAATCTGCTCCTTTCTTTGGAGACTTAAGTTTTGTATCCTCCTTGTTCTCTGGAATGGTAGCTAAAGCTACTTCTTTAAGCTCTGCAAAGGTTGCCTCGTCGTCTAGTGAGCTCGAGAATGGAGGTTTGTATCTCGGGGCGTTAGTTTGGCATAATCGGATGAAGACTTGGCCCCCTAACTCTTGATTTTCATCTGGTAAAGTAGGTAAAGCAACCAGTCTCATCTTCACAAAATGCCGCGACCTCCTTATCAATAACCACGGCTACAGTTCGCGGCCCTTCTTAAGTGCACATGCGATAGTAGTACGAACCGGAGAAAGCATCAAGCACCCAATCTCACGGGCCGAGAAACATGTCCGGGAGATGGTTGATGAGCTTTGTAGTTTACGGTAGTGATTCACAATCTGCCTTGTGCACTTGGGTCTGCAATTTTACGTAAGGCTGCTTTGGAAACTCTAGGGCGTTTGAAAAGTTTTGGCAGTGGCGGTGTTAAAAGTGTTCCATGGACCTCTTCCCATCAAAACTCCAATAAGCTACATGAAGGTACTCTACCTTCTTTGAGCAACCTTGGTCCTCCACCATGGTAGTTGATGTTAGTTTTGTACCTAGTGAAGCATTTAAAGTGATGTTAGCAAAAACAAGAAAACACCTCGGCCGGAAGCGAGGAAACACTATTAGGAATACACTCGTAATTAAAAGAAAAGTAATTGTATTGGAATAAGACTTACTGAGACAAAGGTTTTCATATCCTGCTGATTTGGAGAACCAAAGTGATTTTTTGAAAGCTGATTCCACCAAGCGGTGCATGCTTTCGAATGGAGCATTAACTAAGCGCCAATGTTTGGCCGTTGAGATCTGCTTGATTCCTTCAATGAAAGCATTAAACTCTGAAAATTTGAAGGGCTGGGTCGTGCGTATCTGGCGTCTTTAAGCTTAAACCCGTAGGAAGATCGATAATAACCAAAGTAAAGTCTGTCATGGCTTAAGCTGTTCCGACAAGGTTAGTGCAATCACCATGAATGATTGAATATAAATTGTTTTGATCAAACATGCGAGAATCTCTAAATAGTCGGATGGTTACGGCTCAGCGGTTCTTCTTTCATTAACGACCTCTCTTCGTCTTTGTTCTAACCAAATTCATAAAGCCCTCGGGCGGTCCTTATTCTTCTTTTTGCTCTGAAGAAAAACAAAACAACAAGCTGTCAAAGAGATCGTTTGTGCGGAGAAAAGGAATCTTGAGTACTTACCCGACCCTCAAAATTTGGTGCATATTGGGTAGAGTTCCTTGCACCCTTTCCCATGTTTTGGCGTTTAGGCTGCTCCATCAAACATGTTTGACATGTTATGGCGTTCTTTTGGCTGCAAGGCGTTAAGGAAACAATGAGATTAAACGTAAGAATCAAGGCAAAGTAAAAGGAAAACAAATAAAAGTCAAGCTATTTGTATTACGGAATACAAAGCTGGTTAGCTGGTGATGCTACCTCGAAACAATATCTGAGAAAATAATTACTTTCTGGGACAAACACTTGCTTGTCTCTAGAAAAGCAATGTGTATTAGGAATACACATGCCTTTCTTTAGAGGAGCAATGTGTATTCGAATACACAATGCTTTTTCTAGAGACAAGCAATGTGTCTCCGGGAATACATTGCCGTGTGAAGGATGGCATGTGTATTCTAGAATACACTATATCTGTAGATGTTTTGGGAATCTAACATGCAAAGAGTAAAGTTTGTGTCGGAGAACTTACTTGTGCAATTCCTTTGACATTTCTTCTAGGCTAAACTCCTTATCAACAACTTTTTGGAGAAAATGCTCCGAAGCTTTCAGGTGTCGGAGAAACCACATTTCCCTCAGACGGTAATGGTCATTTCTTTTTTGGGCACGTCAGGGTTTTTTTCTTGGCTGTCTCCTTGCCCTTGCTCTTTAACTCCCTAAAGCTCGAACATTGTAAATATCTAGTCCTAGAGTTCCCAAATCTGTTCAAAGAAGATTTCCGCGTCAAATAGTCGGTTTGCTATTACGTTTGTGCTTACCTTGCCATCTCTAAAAGCTAAGCTGGAACCGGTTATGCGTGGCCAATGAAGGCTGTCTTTTATTGGCCTCGTCATATTTGAGGCGACATTCAATGGCACCGCCTCCTTAAGCTCCAAAAGCGGCTTCTTAAGGTCCTCATAGTACTTTTCCTTGAAAATTACATACTCCACGTGCATA
This sequence comes from Isoetes taiwanensis, assembly GCA_021234155.1. NCBI lineage: Eukaryota > Viridiplantae > Streptophyta > Lycopodiopsida > Isoetales > Isoetaceae > Isoetes > Isoetes taiwanensis. Next base: position 116,118 of record JAJEKV010000611.1, on the reverse strand, counting down.
AACCGGGATCTTGTCGACAAAGCTCATCTTTAGTTTGTACTTTCGTTATCGACATTGTGGGTGTTGGCAGCGATTTTTACTTCTTCATCGTAAGACCACGATGGAAGCGGTAGCGAGAGGGGCGGAGAGGTACCTCGGGTTCTTCTTTTCTTTGTAAAGTTGCCTTCTTGCCTTGAAGCTATGATTCCCTCCCAAGGCGTAGTGAGTGTAGGTGTCGGCGTTTTCTGTCATACTCACGGGGGTTGTGCCTTTGCTCCACATCAACAAGGACACAACTATTGGGGCCACATGAGCATTTGGATTGCTCCTTATTACGTCCTTGAGGTTCCTCAAGTGATCGGCATAAATTTTTGCGAACTTGGAAGTGGCCTTTCACCGACTTCATTTTTGGGAGGAAGCTTCATTGAAGTGGTGGCAAATAAATGACACCTTGCACAAACTTGTGCGAGGTTAATCTCTTCCATTTTTTGGATGTTTTATCAACTTTTTTTTTCCTTAATAGCAACACCGGGTGCTTTACCCTTCCCTTCTTCTTCTTAGGTTCCTCGGGGACTTACGTGATTTCAAGGCTGGCATGCTTTACGCTTCTTTGGTTCTTTAGCGACTATGGTTTCCCTTGGCACGCTAAAGTTTCCTTGGCGCCTGGGGGTTCTTCCGTCTCTTGTTCACAGGAACCTCCATCGATGACCTCCACGAAGAACTACCATCGAGGGGTGATGATTGTGACCTTTCTCCATCGAATGCTCCGGACTCAGCGGCGGGGAAAGTCCTCGCTTGTCTTGGTACAAACACGTCTAATTCTTGAACCACGAGGCTTCTTTTGGCCGGTAGTGTGAAAAAGAATTTGTCTGATCTGCCGTGGTTGCTGCCGGACAATTCTAAAAATGCGATGTCCACAACTATGAAGCCTTGGGATGTCTTGAAGGATAGCCTCCCCGCGACCACCTTGTCAAGCAACTTCCTCAACATCTTTTATTGTCCCAAGGTTCCTGAACTTCGGTCGGTACCTTTTGTTACCGGCACTTTTCTGGGGCGTGCAAAAGCGTCGGTGTCTTTGTATTTTCCATCTGCACCCGGTTCTGAACCCTTTGCGTTTGAAAGTTTTTAATAAATAGCAGGTTAAATCGCGTGTCGGCGGTGTGCTTTTGTGGGTGTGGGCGGCAGGCTTATGAGATTTCTTTGATGCCCTCTTGCTTCCTTCTTCCACACCTTAGCGAAGCGTTTAAAACAACAATGTTAAGGCAATTCCGAGCAGCGTATTCGAATAACATTTACTAATCTTGTGCCCTAAAGGCGGAAAAAATGACGGGAAAAACAAGCGAGAAATATAGTAACTCTAAGACAATTTTTGTGCCTTAATTGGACTCGAAATTGTTATTTTAACCTTTAAAATTAGTGCTGTTTTAGCTAAAGGTGTCTTCATCAAGTGCTAAAAACAAGAGTTTCCAAAAGACAAGCAAAGTGTATTCGGAATACACTTTGCCCTTCAGCTTGAGTGCAAAGTGTATTCGAATACACTTTTGCCCCTGAAAAGGAGCAAAGTGTATTCGAATACACTTTGCACTCTGGCGTGGTGCAAAGTGTATTCGAATACACTTTGCTCTTCACCGAAAGGGCAAAGTGTATTCGGGAATACACTTTGCACTTCCCGCCGATGAGCAAAGTGTATTCGAATACACTTTGCTCTTCGGCGAAGACGGGCAAAGTGTGTTACGGAATACACTTTGCCCTAAAACCAAATCGAGGAAACAAAAAGAAAGGCGTACTATGTACTTTATATGCTTACATCCATTGTCTTACGCTATGTAAATCGGAATCTGACAAATGTATATTGATCCGGGCTTCGGGCGACTAAATCTCTGGCGGAATCATGGCCCGGCATTCGATTTTCCTTTTTAAAGGTAGGCCAGCATTGTCGGTTGTGTTTTCTATGTAATCGCGAATCGTCTTGTCCAAACACTCGGACAAGTGTATTACGGAATAACATCTTCTTTTTACCCACGACAAATCTTTGCACAAAAATACTATTAGGAATAGCATTTGTATTCTTGAATATCATTAGTTCAATCGACTTGTGAGTTAGTAACAAGCCCACAATTTTTGCGGTTGTTTGACATGGTTAACGGCCATTGAACAAACTTCCACCACCATTTGTTTGCCCAAGTACCTCTACTTGGATGGAACACAAGATGGAGATGCTTCTTCAACACCTACCTCGACAAGGTCTTTGTTGCTTCTTGAAGACACTCAGGAGTCGATAACTAGCGGTGCCACCACCTTTCCAACCCTCTCCAAATCCGGTAGGAAACCGGCTTGCCACCACCTTTCCAACCCTCACACATTTACGCGTAGCAATCTTCCACCACCATTTGTACCATCCCCAGACACTACAATGGCTCCGACCTCGACAAATTTTTGGAACCAGACTACCTCCGTAGTTTGTTGTTTCTCCACCTTCACTTACACATGCGAGGAATCGACCGTTACGAGAAGGCGAGATCCTCCATCGCTTCTCCACCACGATTTCACTACAAATGAAGGCGACCTGACATCTACACCTCTTCACACAAGCGTGGTGACACATGGGTTTCTTGAAATTTCGGTCGCTTTAAGAGACATGTTTGAGCGAACTCCCTATGAAGGCAGCTACAACAACTTTTCGCTTGGCACATCATATGGTGGCCCATCTCCTTCATTCAACCTTTGCACCTCCGCCTTATCAGGATGCGACTTCCGTGGTTTGTTCTCTTCTACAAGCACACCACTAAGGGTAGAGGAGGTCACCCCAGTAGAACTCTCTTGAGGAGGATGAAGACACCAGCGAAGTGCAGCGAGATTACACATTCTCTAGCCAATCCACCAAGAAATTCAAGGTGGATTTTGGTTTGAGCATGCTCCTCTGTAAGAAGAAGAAACCTTATGGGCGAGCACAAAATGAGAAGACTTTTAAAGAAGTAAATCTTGCTCATTGGGTTGCATCAACAAATTTAACATGGCTAAATTACGAGCAATTAGAGACAACTTCTGGTTCAATGACATTGGCTGACCCGAATGCCTATTTGGCCTATCATGTAAGACCGGACCGCAACACCTTCTTGCACTACATTAACCTTAGTCAAGTTTGCGAGAAATGCTTTATGGTTGTCCACCGTTTAGGTTCCACGAATGTCTAGAATACACAAAAATTTGGACAAAAATCCAGCAATTGATGATCATTGTGGACCAAGAAGAGTTATAACCATGCATGCCCTTGCTGCTGTGTATGGTGGATGGAGAAATATTTTAGAAAACATGTGAGAAGGCTGCCTAACGGTTAACATGTATCATTTTAGCGATAACATCACCAAAAAGATGTTTTTAATGAGTACAAAGAGACTTGCACTCGGCTTGACACATCTCTTACTCACACTTCACCGGTGTGGAAAAGTGAATTTGGTTTAGTGAAAATTCCCGGGGAGACATAGAATGTCTGTTTGTTCAAAGGTGTCTTGAAATTAAAGAGTCAAAGAAGCTGCAAAAAGCAGAGGGTCGAAAGAAGTAAGCTCATGTTCTCCAATCTCTCACTTGTTTTTAAAGATAATGCTTTGACCTCATTTCTTCTGAGATATTATTACAGCGAGAACCTTGCCGGACATCGTGAACAACAAGCGGCGAGAGAGAAAAAGCTTGCCAAACCACGGAAAAAAAAGCTCTTGAGCGTCCACTGCAATATATATTGTGATTGATGGAATGGACCAAAAAAAAAACTACTCTACCGCATTTCTTGAACATTCCTAAAGATGTGCGGAGGAATGTTTTGTTAAAGGTCCACCTTGTAGGAGCTATGGTCTTCAAAGGAAGTCTAAAGTGCAAAGTATTCTTGGCGTATCAAACTTGCATGGTGACCCGAACCTCACAATTACAATTCTTAACAAGGTCTGTCTTGAGCAAGAGCAATTACCACCCGGTGCTTTACACGCAACTTGACAATACTACAAGGAGAACAAGAACCAAACACTCTTTGCGTCTTGTGCCATGTTAGTGGAGCTAGGGATCTTTAGAAAAGTGAAGGGGGTTTCTTACTTGTAGGCCACACTCATGATCAAATTGACCAAATGTTCAGCAGATTTTAAATGCCTCCTCGAAGGAAGAAGGCTTTCTCTCTTCCTACTTTAGTTCGAATTATTGAAGATTCTTACACTCCACTCCGGTGATCGATCTTCTTAAAGAGGCTGCTGATTTGAGAGAGTTTATTTTCTCTCAGCGTTGAGACGAGAGAACAAAGGCGTGAACAAATTGAATGATCTCACCTTTCAACATCACATCAAGTTCTACTTGAAGGATGACGGAGTTTCTTCTGAGGGCAAAGTATACCACAACTAAGGGTGGAGTCCACCCGGAGGATGGACGCTTCCTTAAATATATTCCGAGACACTTCCTTAAGTAGAGCGTCTTTGAGCAACTTCCTCTCAAAAATCCTAAGGAGTCCAAAGCGGAAGAAAAGTACCCCGAGTCATCCTTAAAAGCCATAGAAAATGGAATTTCCTCGGGCTTTAAGTACTTCTTAGAAAAGAAGATCGAATGTGGTGGAGTAACTTCTTTCTCGAGCAGAAAATTGTTGTGAAAAATATAGCTCTAAGGCGGTTGCAAGAACCATTTCAATGGCCTAACACCTTCCATCAACCCCGCACAAGCGGGTCAAAGCAATGCTACGTTAGCACCTGCGATGAAGAAGGCGAGGATCGAGTCATGTACCTCGGACCAAGGCGGGGAATGAGCCTCAAAGGTAATATCACGAGAAATTACCAAGGGTATGCTAATTGCTCTTCCCTCTTGAGGAGGATGACAAAGGTCGACCTTTACGGATAGCAAAAGTGCTTGACCACGATCAAGGAGGAAGGCTTAGTCACTAAACTCAAGATTCATTGGCTTGCAACACGCTCGAAAATGCTTTTGAAGGTAGATATGAGTTAGAAATGAGAAGCCAAGGAAAAGGGAGAAAGTCAAGAAGGTGGGTTGTAGGGATGAGCTGCTCCTTAATGGCGTGACTATATTATGCTATGATTTTAAATTGAAATCGACAATGTCGTCTCATGAGAGGACTATCAATTTGCTTAAAAAAGCTTGTAATTACGAAGAAGAGGATGAAGAAGGTGGTGGCAATGCTTCACCATCGTTGATAGTGATGAGGAAGATAACTCAAGCACTTCCTCTAGTGATGTGAAGGAAGTGAAGGTGATGAGGATGGCATAAATGAACATGATGACGTCCTGGATCCCTCCTTCATCACTCCTCATACTTTTGCACATAACTGAGTCTTAGAAAAAGACTGTAAATTTTGCATGTGAATATGAAGATTCTATCTTCAAATTTTGAGAATACTACAGTTTCAGTTACGGACTTACTTCAATTTTTTGTTAAATATTTTATTCTCTGAAATTAGAGATTCTCTCGTAAAATATACTTCAAGAACATTCTATTTGCTAAGAAAAGTGACACTTTAAAAATGTCAATTCTTTGGTTGCACAAAAAAATTAGTCATTTTGGGGGGGTCAAAATAGAATTTCATGCATCCTTTTTTTTTTAACCTAGTTTTACCCCCTTTTTGTAAAAAAAAGGGAATCTTTGAGGAATATTCCTTTTGCTCTCGTTTCGATGATTTGCTCCCGTTTAATACGCAATCTTGTTGGTGTGGTTCCATGTCAACCGTTCTATCCAGTTCTGGGTACGAATCTAACACTTCACCCACCGTCATCCCCATAGCCAAATTATTCATAATAGACACAGACTTCACCAGAAAATCATCTGTCGCAAAGTTTTTTGGATCATAAGATAGTGGATTCAGGGCCTGTGTTTGATTGTAGAAGCATTTGAGAGCATCATCATCCACTATGATTATATCATCCTTATTCTCGATACCAAGTTCGTCCATCATGTTACTCAAGTGTTTGATGAAGATAGGCTTGCCTGTTGGATCCTTGGGATTAGTGAACTTCACACATTTGTTCTGATCCCAAAAGGTCAACCAATGTCTACGCATTTTCCCCAGTGCCTCCAAAGTATCCTTGATGTTCCTTAGTTCCATGGATGACCAAATACCAACTCGAAATAACATGAATGCCTCATCTAGCATCTCCTTCAAGTGGCCGCGGATAGATCCACTTGGTGTTTGATTCTACTGGTGTCTGATGAAACTGATCTCTGGCCACTTTATTTTTCGGAAAAGTCTTGCAAAGGACTCCGTTTAGGTCGAACACCACAACCTTCTTAGAAACGCAATGCAAGCTGAAACATCAAACATGTATCTGGTCAGCAAGATACGATCACACAAACAATACAAACGCGCCAAGCGTGATTTGAGTTAGTCTTAACCAAATCGCGCTCGGCGTGATTTGGTTTGACAACGAAAAATAATCAAAGCACGTTTGGCGCGATTTAATTCAAAGGCAATATAAATTAAATCACGCATGGCGCGATTTGGTAGGCAAGGCCATACCTATCATCTTCAGTTTTGCTGCCGTCATCGGCGTCATTCTCCCCTTCGCCACCCTTAATCTCCGTGCTCTTCTGACTATTAGAATGTTATTTTCTATTAGTTCCCCTACGTCCTTCACAACTGACATTATTTTAGTATTCATTTGGCAAACCTGTGCACTAGAGTTGTCTTGGTTGCCTTCACTTTCGGTTGGCCTATCAATTAGATCCTTGTTAACCTGTGAATCTACTGTTGCTTGCATCACCCTGAAGGGAGGCAAGGATATTCCCTAAGTTTGCCGTCATCACATTACTTTGAGCAGCCAGTTTAGCAGCCATTTGGTCATTGCTTTCCTTATGAAGCTGCGTATTACTAGTTCCCTCACGGAACCATAAATCCACTTTTGAATTGGACAAGTCTCGAGACTTTTGATTCTGAAGATTTCAGGTTGCCATAAGGGCCTTTAGGAGATTTGGCAAGCACATGCATGAGGAATGGTTCAAGAAAGTCTTTGGCCGCTCATCACTCACAAAGCGATGACATCTTCTAACACCCATAAGAGCCTCTCGGGCAATATAACCTCAACATGAAGCTCAAAAGCGGTTGTATCAATTGGAGCAAATGCCTCGATAGATGATTGCACCATAGGCGGAAATCCATTTTTATTTAAGGGGCCTTTCTCCTTAGTTTGTAGCTCATACTTGATTTCACCACTTAGGAAGTCCTGCACCTTTGCTACACAAATTCAGCAAGCTGTCCTTGACTTTGGTTAGGATTTGATCACGAGAAGATCGCTTCCATCCCAATATATCAAGTTCTTAGTGCTAAGAGAATCTAGCCACGTCAGCTCTCCATCCTCTGTGTAAATTGTAGCCTGTTTATCAGCCGTTCTACTGTTAAAATTTCCAAGCAATATGACTTCTTCCTTATTGCTATATTCCATGATGTCTTGTTCAATATGAAAAAAGGATCCTCTTGAAAGCATCAAAATTCTTTGCGGTAGATCTCTTTGTGTCCAGGTGCATAGTAGCAGATCGCTACATAGATGGGTCTTTGGTATCCTTGGATTAGTAGCCACATGTACTAGTTATTGACATCTCTCTTTATACGTTAAGGAATGAATTGTTGTCATCATTATCATTGAGTGAATTTAGTGCTTATTAGGGAAATTCTTCATAGTTCTTATATTATCAACAATATGGCGGTTTATGTGGGTTATGTTCCTGGTTTGTTAGGTTATTTCAATGCGGTCGTGATGGAATAGTTCTTGTATTTGTAGCTTGTGGTCATTAGTGGATGGATGCAACTTTCAGGTTATGCTAAGACTTTGCAATAGTATAAGAGATCCACCAGGCAGATTGTATGGATTACTGTGCTTGGCAAATGGTAGGTGTTAATGACGATTTAAAGAGATTAGAAGAGATTAGCAAAGCATTTATCATTGATGACTTGATCACTGCTGATCTTTGCATCCGTGATTAGAATTATAGAAATGTAAGCATTTACTCTCATGACCTTGTCTTCAAACGTCGACATCGAAGCCTCAATAGCATATTAAAATTATCATTCTGCGGTCGGCGGTTAGAAATGATAACATCGGTAGCACCTTGCAAGACAACGATGAGACCTAAAGAACCCGAAAAAGGAGGTAACATGATCAATCGGGCAGCTTAGAACCGGCAAATATATGTGAGTGCGGCTTGGACCCATAGCATATCCTCTAGATGGAAGATCATATCCTTCTCAAACATGATCCAAATTCGAGCTTTCTCTAGCGGATTAACTCCATATCGAGACTCCCTTTAGTTAGGAGGCTGGGGTGATCTAAATCGTGGTCACCACATACTTTTGTCCATTTTGCCTCCTTTTACTCCCTGCGCCAAATCCAATGGAGCAAGATGCAAAGCCAAACCCCTTGCCACACTCACGAGTATTGACATGTTATTCCATCTACTTGGGATGGAGGGAAGCCGATACATCCACCATTATGCGTACCTAAACAAATTTACAAATATATGAGAGTGTATCGATGAATCAATAGGTAAGCATGTGTTTGGCTATTCGAAATTTGAGGTACATAACTTCCAAATCTAGACTTGGTCTCAAGTTTCAAAAATTCACACAAGCGAGTAACACAAATAAAGGGAGAATGCCAACACAGTAAAGGCGATTGTAGAATTTGACACCCCAAAAGTGTCAAAAAAAAAAAAAAGTCAAAAAGAGACATCTTAGTAGAAAAATGTGTCAAAGAAATTTATAGTTTGATAAAATCGTCAAAAGAGACTTTAAAAATTTTTAAAAGTGACATTTGACACAATTAAAAATATTAAGTGTGTCAAAAAAAATTAGAGCCCCAAATACACAAGAGTTATCTGTACAAGGCTTAATATATGTGTATACTTAATAATGCAAGAAGAATTTATATTCAATAGAATTTTCCATTTTCCTTATATTTATATAAATTTATCTTTCATAGCAAAATTCATATTTTAATCTTTTTGTTGTAAAATTTCAAATTATTTTCTTCATTTGATAACATAAAAAAAAAAAAAGTGTGTCAATGGTGTTCTAGCGTCAAATGAGACAAAAAAAAAAAAAAAAAATTGGAAGTGTGTCAATTGACACATTCAATTTTAAAAAAGCGTGTCATAAAAAAATACAATACATAAGTTGAATTTCCCCCTTCTTTGTAAAGAAATCTGAAGGGATCATAATCTCTAGTAAATCAGTTTGGTCTTTGCTTCAAAGAGTTTCTTCTCCTGTTGGAATGGCTAGTAGACAATATGGGCGTGGCCACAAATGTTTGACAATGAGTAGAATGCTTCTATAGCAGCTGCAATTCTGTAATCCAGACCTTTAGTCCATGGCTTGCATCCAGTATACACTTCATGCCCTAAACACTTATAAGATTGGGCCTTTTTCGTTAAACTTTTTTGATAGAATAGACCCGGTGATTATATATAAAAGCACAAGACCTTTGTTTTCTCAAATTTATTGTAAGTCCAAATTGTGAACATAAGTTGCATAAAACATCAAGTCGCTCTTGATTAAAATAGTAATTGATGTTAGGCAATCATATTTCATCTCTTATCGACAGCAAACAAAGCCAGTCATTATTGAATTCATGTTTACAAATCTTGTTTCGCTCCATCAAAGGTTTCTGCATAATCCCTTCCTCTTAGCCTACCACCAAAGCTCCAGATTTGCCGTTTCCTACCCTATGGGCCGCAATAAATCGCACATCAGAATATCAGGTTTGCTCTTGCCTGCAAAACCGCCTAGAGAATCTTGCTCCGTTAGCCGTTTCAAGCAGCCGGATCTCGCCGGAGTTCAACGCCTCTGCTCCATAAGCTAAGATCAAGATCATGAAGGTCCTTACCTTGAAGCCAAGAAGAAAGCTTCCAAGAAATACGTCAGATTGCAACAAAGAATCATCAGCAAGACCCCATGCCATAAAGAACCATAGCCATGGCGGCGGTGAAAGCAGAGCTCGCCGGAATGGAGCAAACGAACCGGAGAAAGCAAAGCCTCGGGGAAGAGCATTAATGACGGGCGAGTCCTCGAGAATCCGGATAAGATCAGCAGCGTGGCCTCCCCTTGAGAAATTTTCAATGATTTTTTTCCTTCCTAATTTTTCCCCCACTCTGGAATCTAAGCATAAAGGAATCGAATTTTGGTGTGAATCAATTATATAAGAGTAGATAAGGGCTAAGACACAAGTTGGCTTTAGAACACAAATGCCTCTGTTTGGACCATTTGCTTAGCGCTTAAATGTATATTTCATTCTATAAAGAGCACGAAAAGGCTTATCTAAGTGGCATTTATTGATTTTTGTAAATCCCATTATAAAGTTCCTAGGCAAAAATTATAGGAGAGAATGGAACAATTGCAAGTTTCCAAGATGTTCATAAGTAGTATGAAAAGGTGCTTGTCCAGTCTTCTATGCCATTTGATATGGAGATCTCAGATACCATTGAGGGTATTGTTGATGTACAGCATGCCTGCCCTTCGCCTACCATATTTGGGCTTTTTATTGATAGTCTTGAAGACTGGTTACATGATCATTAACAAAGTTTAAAATGAAAGCACTAATTTGCTCAAAGCGCACTTCAAAGGAATCTTTGAAAGATTCCTAAAATCCCCAAAAAGGTCCCTTTTCATGGTATATTTGTGACAAGTGTGACAATTTGAAAATTTTAGGCATCATTTTTGAGGGGGTTGTGAACAACTTCCATTCAAAATTGTTTGACATCCCTTTTTGGCCCCCCTAGTTTGGTTTGAGAAATAGTAATATTTTCAAAAACTAAACAAAATAGACGATGAAAAAAAGCGACAAGCACACTAAAGTGCCAAAAAGGTATTTTATTCAAAGTTTTCAAAATCGATTACAAAACTATGAACAAAGCGTAAAAATGCAACACATTTTGACATTGCCTCATTAGGCAAACATTTTCACATGAAAGTATGCCTCATTGAACAAACTTACACTTTGAAGCGCAAGTTGGGTAGGCATTTCGCTCTTAGATCTTATATACTTGCTCTTATTTGCTCATCCGATCTTGCTATAGACTTATGTATCTGCCGCGATGACAATGCGTGGACATAACGTCTTCAAAATAAATTCAATACAGGTGGTATAAATTTATACCACAATAGGTATGAGAGTTAGGTATAATGGTATAAATTTATACGGGTATAATGGACTTCGGCTCGGTATAAATTTATCTGGTTAGCTCTCGAGGACTTGAGCCCCGGTATTTAAAAAAACATGATATCACTGAACGGTATACATTTGGTACCGTTATCTTATATTATAAATGTATAGGTGACTATACACCATATCTAGTTGGATAATCAATTTATTTGTAAATATGGGAGTTTGGAAGTGATTGGCCATTGGAAGAATTTTCTTAAGCAAGGCAATAAAGGATATGAAAAAGTTGCTCTAAATTCATGGGTAAGCTTTTTAAAGGAAAAAGGAAAAGGGCCATGAAAAAGGGGAAAAAGTTTGGAGAAAAAATTCTTAAAAGGAATATGTTCTCTGATAGTAAAATTGAGCCCAAAAGGGAAAGTTAAGGGGTGGGAAAAGGATTCTAAATGGGTTTGGGAAAAAGGTGCATATCGTGGAAGGAAAAGTTTAAGGTTTAGGAAAAAAAAGGCATCCAAAAAGAAAGTTTCCAAAAAAGGAAAAAAATGTGGCAGTGCTGTTTTTCTTCTTCTTTTTAAAGTGTGCTCGCTTGAGGGTTTTTGATGGGCTCTTGTTGGAGCAGTGGGAGATTGAAAAGGTTGTTTGGGAAAATGGAAAGGAAAAAAAAAAAAAAAAAGGTTGGGGAAAGGCCAGTTCATGGAAAAAGAAGGATGAAAAAAAAGATTTTTAAAAAAGAAATGGGGCCGAATAGGAAAGGGGAAAGAAAAAGAACCGAAGAATATAACAGGGAGGGTTCATTTCCTTTAAATGTATTTTTTTTGTGGTGCTTCTTAAACAAAAAGAGCTTTGTATGCATGCCAGAGGACGCTTTTGGCATGCATTTTAGATATTTGAGCATTATATTTATATTAAATTACAATGAGCTTGGGGGAGTCGAACCCCATGAAAAAGATAAGTTCCCAAAGAAAAAGCTCATCAAGCATAAAACCAGCCATCCCACATCCCAAGAAGAAAATGGGACAAAAAATCATCCCCTGGAATGCTTGCCCTCAAAAACATATAAAAGACTTAACATCATTCGCCCATGAGGCAATTTTTATAAAAAAGCTTTCAAAAATGGGAGAGGGTTGAACTCAAAAGAGACTTGGCTCCTGAATAGCATTGATAAGGACATCTTAAAAAAAAAAAAAAGAGAGCTATCATGCCCCCAACCAAAGGGAAAAAGCATTTAGGTGTTTGATCCTCTAAAGGCACTTCCCAAAGATCTATTCAAATATGGTCCCCTTGGCCCCCAAAGCATATCATCGATCTAATTTCATTACAACCATTACATCTTATATATATACATTAAGATACAAAAATTTAAATCTGATTTTGTTTATTGTTCAACCAGCATGTTCTTATTGTCCTCATTTAAATGAAAAAGATTCTCTTGTGATTCCTCTATATTCTTCAACATTCAAATTTTATATTTAGCATTCATGTTCCCCAATTTCTCTTAGAATTTTCTATTTTTATTTGAGGTGCTTAATGAGCATTTAAAACCTTATGTCATAATAATAATATTTTGGATGAGAGAACATTTTTAAAATATTTTCTATTTTTTAGGCTTTTTGCATTATAGACATTCAATATTTTTTTCAAGATTTATAAAAGACACCTTTATTATGTCAACATTTTTGTCATTCTATAATCACTCTCTTTTGCAAAATTTTTAAGCAAACTCTAAGATTTATCAAGTTTTTCTTAAATTCCCTTATCTTTCTTGAAGATTCCCCAAACTTCAATTTGATTTTAAGAGATTCCTAGTAACTCTTGTTTATTTTCCTAGATTCTCTTACAATTTTCAACCATTTCCTTATATTCCTTTTAATTCTCCTGGATTCCTTACATTCTAGAAATTTCTAGAACATTTTACAACTTTTTCGGAATATTTTGAAACTTTCAAAACATCCTAGAATATTATAGTCTATTTTATCTTAATTAGAACATTACCCTTAAGTATATTTGAAACATAAATGCTTCATAGAATTAATGCTTGGTCTAGTAACAAGGTTTAAAATGAAAGCATAAAGTTTAAGATAAGCGTTTGAAAGATTCCAAATTCAAAATGAAAACTTGAAAAAAAAGACAAATTAGGAAGCAAAATAGATTATTGAGCACTTGTTCTTTAGAAGACCCCCCAAAAGGTAACATTTTTGAAACCTTTTTATTTTAAGAAGAGGAAAAAAATGCGATTTATGGAGAGAAACATTAATTTTGAAAACTCAATAAGTACTTAATGTTAAAAACACCAGGAAATATAGTTTGTATTTTTGCACACTTTTTGTACTACACCATTGCTACTAAAACCAAACATATAAAACAGAAGGTGTTTTCCAATCATGGAGCAAGAAAAAGTTATTCTAATTAAGCATTGTTAAAGAGACCTTTTGCATTTTGAGTTCCAAAATTGTTAAAAATATATATTATATTTCTTAGCACATAGTTTACAAGTAGAGTCTTAAAGAATCATACAAGCAAAAGTAGAGTCACTTGTTGTTCAAATAATTATAACAAGAATATTTTATCTTTACGTATAAAATCATACGGAGGTGGCTCTTCAAAGAAGAGCTCTGCCGATCCATATCGCCTCTGCGAGGTTACAACGGCATGAACTCGATTGACTCTCCCACCTCTCCCCACTCCATGTGGGCATAGGCTCCCGCATCCAAGTCGACAAACTCCACCTCCTCATCTCTTTCTCTAAACAATAAGTGGAGGCCGCCACGGATTTACAAGAGTAAAATGCCCTTAACATCCTTGACACAACTTCTTTGCACCCGGACCCTCTCCTCATCGGAGAGAATGATTAGAGGGGGCATTGCATTATGAATTACATCATGGATATGTGGATGGAGCAAAGACATTGCTGTGAGGGAGGGGAAGATGGGGCCTCTTCATCAGCGGATGTTAATCACACCATCCCCGGCCCAGTGGCCTCATCCCCGACAACTTATTAATAAGGCTATTGGTAGCTCCATCCCTACATGTTCCATCTCTAGTCGTGCATGAAGAATTAATTTTACAAACAAAGATGCAAAATCAAAACAAAGAGAAACATATGTTCTCAACCTACGTGTTAAAGTTAACCATGGTTTTTTTCACCCAATTGGCATTGTGTAAAACCCTATGTCAAAAGGGTAAACAAATCAGTCCTGTGCATGGCCACCATGACCCATGAGGCGTTTGAATTCATCATCCTCCCCTTCCAATTAGAAAGTTCTCATCCATGTCTCCCCAGTTTGCTCATCCCAATAGTGTTCTGGTATAAATTTATACCATGGTTTCCTTCCACATATAAATTTATACCCATCGGCCTCATCCGATATAAATTTATACAAATGTTGGTTTGTATAAATTTATACTTTGGGGTTTATTCCGATCCATTTAGATTTAAATCTAAAGGCACTCAGGTATAAAGATATAAGCGGTGGAGTTATAAGGAAGGATCGTTGAATGTGAAAACAACCAAATTTGGTTTTCAAAATCCGGCGTGATTGTGTATACATGGGCTTAAAAGTCACCGCCTTCCACCATGATAGTTTGGAAAAAATGACCATCCTCTTCCCAAGATATCGTGGCGTCCTTGAGGCCATCCAAAACTACCGGACATGCACATGATGTCCCATGCTCCATAGTCAAAAGAGGTCCTTGATTTTCTCACCATAAGGAATGTCCGCGATGCATTTTGTAAAAATTTTGTTTCTTTAAAGGGGCTCCCCCATCCTTCATGCAAATCACCCTCGATAACTTTGTGCCTACAAACAAAGAACAACCCCCCACGTCTTCTTCCCCAAATGTTGTGAATCTCTCATAATTAGTGTCAAAAGCTGGCGGTTGGCGATTTCTCTTCCTTGTTCAATGGCCTTAATTCTCAGCCCTCTCTTCCTTGGCCCTCTGAACCGGGTTTAAAAATCTAAGGCATCCCTTTCTTCTTGTTACGTAATAAAGGCTGAGACAAAGGCACAAACCAGAGAACATAGTTTATAAAACTTCCCTAGCCATCGAAGTTAACAGCGTGTTCTCTAATGGCCTATGTCGATCCTCAACGGATACAAGCGCTTGCACTCTTCCGTCCTCTCGGTTTAGTTGAGTCATTAGCTTCTGTTTCTAGCATTACTATATCTTTTGGGCGAAACAAAACAAAGAAAAATGTTGTAAATCAATTCACACAGTTGGAGGGAATGAAGAACACGGAATAGCAAATGGGACTTATCCACTTAGCTTTCCATATCTTGAATTTCATACACTACATAACTTTAACCATTGAAACCATATGTCATAAATATCGGTTTCACAAATCAAGCAAACATATTGCCTTCCAACCATTTCAAATAGGGAAAATACCAAATATACCCATCAAATTTGCAAACATTCCAAAAATATCCTCCAAATCACATGCATTTTGTTAAATATAGTAATACGGTTTTTGTGGCTCCTCAAATTCCAAAGTTGTCTTTCTTCGTGAACATTATAGATTAGGATAAAATCTTTCCAATAAGAAAAAATTCATCTAAATCAGAGTTGAAATTCACAAGTTACATTCATTTGAGTTGTTTCTTATAGCAATTTTTAGCACACTGTAACTTAAGCTTCCAACTCCGTTTTAGATGGTTCTACTATTACTGAATAGGCCTCACTTTCATCTACAACTTTCCTGAAAGAAACTTTTGATGTTAATGGCATTTGAGCCAAATAACCCTTTTTCTGTGGGTATTTTGGGGATATTTGCAAATTGGAGGGCCATATTCGGAATTTTCCATTTCAAATACCATATCATTCTTTTCTTCATTACATTCTTCATTACAAGATGGTAATGCGGCGGCGTTGCCGCCGCTATACTTCGACGGGTTTTTTGAAGTAGTTCAAATAGATCAATGGGTGGAACTTGGGATTAAAATGTTGTTAAGGTGTCCTGACGAATTGTGCAAATTAGAAGGCGTCTTTTGTATTTAATCTTTATTGCATTTTTTATTATGAAGTGTGGTTCAGCGTACACGCATTTTTCATAGTCAATACTCATTGCATTGTTCGATTGTTTCTTCTTGAAGTTCTAATTCATCAACTTCTCTTCTTTACTTAAAACGCAATACATTGTAGGGCACTTGGGAATAAGCACTCATCTTGCATTTGTGGTAACAAAGCAATGCTTTATGACCACACGCATTTTGAACGTACACAATGAGAGAGTTGTAGGACCAAAGATATCTGGCCAAGGTCTTCCTAGATAATGAATGTTATAAAAAGAATTTAATAAGTGGTGGGCAGCAAAGCGCCCTGATAAATTATCTGCAGTGAGCGAAATGAGGTTTGTCATTATCTCTTGAGGAGATTCCCAGGGCTAATATGTTGGAAATAGAACCTGTATGACATGCTTAATTATGAGAGAGAGAGATGGTCCTGTAGGAACAAAAAATGTTAAGATACATGTGATCATAGGTTAGCACAAGCAGATAATTTAAGACCTAGTAAATAAAGAAAACATGCTCTGAATTGCAAGTGAGACAAGGCGTAGTATTTTATAAGGGCGTAGCCTAAATCTCTAAATCTCCACGTCTAAATCTCTAAATCTTAAAGCTCCATAGCCGTTGATTTTTTTAGCAAAAGCTAGGAATAGCGTATAAAGGTATACACAGTTGTCTCAGAGCTGTTCACAGAAACATAGGGTTTGCAGTCGTTTGTTCCACAGTTCAACACAGACATCCAATATATTTTTCTGCTTACTTTTTGGCATGACAGCACAGCTACCAACTTGCAGTAATCTCATGCTCAACCTTCTATGCATTTGGCCACTTTAAGCTTACATAGTCTAAATTTTTTCAATTTACAAACGACAACAAAATGCACATAGATAAAGGTTTTTGCCCAAATTTACACATCTAATTACCCAAATATTATCATATTCTCGCTAAAGATCGCTACATAAAGGTCGTTGGCTACTCCTTGCTGTCAAACAGTTATCATACGTGACTAGTGGCCATTCTATCGTCCTCTGTTATAGCCTGCAATCAAAACGTCAGTGAACATCCACTTCTATTTCATGAATACGCAGCTAAATTCCATAGCAAGAGACACCAAAAATAAGTCTAGGCACACATCTTTCAAATTTCTACTGTATATATGTTAAATATGACAAAATACATCTAATGTTCTAATTCTACAACAGAGTACAAACATGAAGGCAACTCCAAAAAGAAAGCTCCAAGAACTCAGACGGCAATGTTTACTATGTGGCATGTCCACCACCTAGCAGATATTTGGGCATAACTTGCAAATGCAAGATCTAATTCTCAAGCAAGAGTATTCATTGAAAGCTCAAGGGAAGCTCTAAAAATAAGTCTAGGTACACATATTCCAAATTCCTCTTGAATATATCTCAAAAAAATGGCAAAATACATTTTGCTGTTCTAATTCTACAGCAGAATACAAACATTGAGGTAATTCCAAAAGGAAAGCTCTATTGTTCGCGTCGCTACTCTAAATACATAACACAAGGATATACATTTAAATGAATGACAAATAGTTCATTCCCTCCTTTTTAAAATCTCCAAGAACTCAGACGGCCGTGTTTACTATGTGGCATGTCCACCAGCTAGCAGATATTTGGGCATAACTTGCAAATGAAAGATCCATTTGTCAAGCAAGAGTATCCATTGAAAAGCGCAAGAGAATCTCTAAAAATAAGTCTAAGCACGCATCCTTCAAATTCCTATTGCATATATCTCAAAAATGGCAAAATACATTTGCTGTTCTTATTCTACAGCAGAGTACAAACATGGAGATAACTTCAAAAAAAAGGCTCTATGGTCCAGGCATAAGCATGCATTGGAAAGCCTAACAAATGATCTGCATTTTACCTCTACAGATTAGAACATGGCAGAAATATTTTTATCTTGAACTCTTTAAGATAAGCACCCATCTGCTGCAGCACATTTTCCATGGCAACAGCTTGAGGTGGCTCTACTGCCTTTGAAAGGAATATAGTAATATCATCAATAAGACCTCCTATTGAAGCAAGTGCTAATGCATTAATATTTTTATCTTGAACTCTATAAGATAAGCACCCATCTGCTGGAGCACATTTTCCATACTGCCTTTGAAAGGAATATAGTAATATCATCAATAAGACCTCCTATTGAAGCAAGAGCTAATGCATTACCTTGATGGTATCTTCCACCCCTGATGGTATCTTCTACTGCTAACCCATAGGCGTAAATAATTACTCTTGGCTTTTGAACAACATTGATTCTTATTTCGGCATAACTTGCAAATGAAAGATCCATTTGTCAAGCAAGAGTATCCATTGAAAAGCTCAAGAGAATCTCTAAAAATAAGTCTAGGCACGCATCCTTCAAATTCCTATTGCATATATCTCAAAAATGGCAAAATACATTTGCTGTTCTTATTCTACAGCAGAGTACAAACATGGAGATAACTTCAAAAAAAAGGCTCTATGGTCCAGGCATAAGCATGCATTGGAAAGCCTAACAAATGATCTGCATTTTACCTCCACAGATTAGAACATGGCAGAAATATTTTTATCTTGAACTCTTTAAGATAAGCACCCATCTGCTGGAGCACATTTTCCATGGCAACAGCTTGAGGTGGCTCTACTGCCTTTGAAAGGAATATAGTAATACCATCAATAAGACCTCCTATTGAAGCAAGAGCTAATGCATTACCTTGATGGTATCTTCCACCCCTGATGGTATCTTCTACTGCTAACCCATAGGCGTAAATAATTACTCTTGGCTTTTGAACAACATTGATTCTTATTCGGCATAACTTGCAAATGAAAGATCCATTTGTCAAGCAAGAGTATCCATTGAAAAGCTCAAGAGAATCTCTAAAAATAAGTCTAGGCACGCATCCTTCAAATTCCTATTGCATATGTCTCAAAAATGGCAAAATACATTTGCTGTTTTTATTCTACAGCAGAGTACAAACATGGAGATAACTTCAAAAAAAAAGGCTCTATGGTCCAGGCATAAGCATGCATTGGAAAGCCTAACCAATGTCATCCACAATACCGCTGTACAAATTTTGAAGGCCGTATAACCTCATCTATAGAGTATCAAACCACCATACCTTGTCATAATTTACTGCCTTGCATGGAACTAGGTACCCTGTTTAGCAGTTTCGGCCACAGCAGATGAACCACTATTGTTTTACGGCATGGTTATGCGATGGCAAAGCCAAAGCCATCAGGTTTGACTATCAATAGACAACCAACTAGAGCACATCCGACAGAAACAACATCAGATTTGGGATTTGCATACATTCGGCTGCAACAGGCTGCATACATTAATAAACAGTGACTCAAAACTGCAAATCTGCAAGATTCAACCACAAAAGTAAGCCCCGGCCAACTATCTGCCAGAAAGCCCTGAAAACCAGCATTCTTTGGAGTTGGGAAGCAACACTCAAAGCTGAGCCCCACATCTTGCCGGAATCGCCCAAACTCTACTTTGCCTAAAGAAATCCTGGCCCTCCATCTCAATCCGACGTGGAATTAATTCCCTCATACACGTCACTTTTGCTTGCCACGTCACCAAAAAACACATACATAATTTTATATATGTTAGAGATAGAGATAGAGATAGAGATAGAGATAGAGATAGAGATAGAGATAGTACCAACGGTATCAATTGTCTCAACCCTCAACCCTATAATAAAGGAGATATGACCTGCGAATAGGCAGTTCACAATATATCTGAATATTTCTGAACTCCCTATTCACATGCCATATCCTGGTGCCAACTCTAGCCCTCGCATTGAGAGAGCTAGTTTTCTTCTTCTTAAGGCTGTCTGCACTTAACTATGAAGTATGAACACCATACTCATTTAGATTGCCAGGCTGCATACATGTTTGATAGCAGCACAAGGGCTCCACTATCCTGAGGCCTCAACAGTAAAACGTTATTCAAGGTATTTTCTGCCATGTCTAATCTGCAATAGACTAGGCAAGCTCCAAGAAAAGCCTTCCATGTAACTGCACAAGCCTCAAATGGCATTTCCAAAATAACGTCTTCTGCTTCTTGAAGATGACCTGCATGACTAAGCGAATCAACTATACATGCATAGTGATGCTCATTTATATCAACAGAATAATTGTAACTCATTGAACAAAAATAATGGTGGCCTTCGTTGAGCAGGCCACTATGACTACATCCAGAAAGCAGAGAAATAAAAGTGACTGTGTCAGGAATAATACCATCTTGTGGCATCTCTTCAAAGAGTCTGACACTCTTTGTACCATCCATGTGCTGAGCATAGGCTGCAATGGTAATATTCCATAAAACAACATCACGTGCAGGTGCAATATCAAACAAAAGACAGCAATCCTTCACACTTCCACACTTTGCATACATATCAACAATCATCCCGTTGACAAAAGCATCTACTTCGGGCGCTTCTTTTTCATGTGCGCATGGACAAGTTTCCCAAACGCCAAAGCTGGTACAACTGCACATGCAGCCAAAACATTTATTAAAGTGCCCTTAGACAGATTTGCATCTTCCACTTGAATTTGACCAAAAAGCCTAAGAGCTTCATGTCCAGCTCCATATAGGGTGTAAGCTGCAATTATTACACTCCATGAAGTTGCATCTCTCTCAGGCATGGAATCAAATACTAAGAATGCATGATCTACACAAAGCACACCTGCCATACATGTGTCATGAGTGTGTGTTCCCTACAAAACTTTTTCCATATCCTGCTTTCATTGTGCAGGCATGGATAATGCTTCCTTGTTCTAGGTAAAGTGCATCACTGCATGCACTGAGAAGACAGACAAAGGCAACCCTATCTAAGTTTATATTTTCTGCTTGCATCTGAGCGAAAAGGTCAAGGGCTAATTTGCTAGCCCCGATCTGAGAGTATGCTCCAAGCATGGCATTCCAACACATGACCTTATTATGTGCAGGTATCCCATCAAATAATGGACGAAAGCACAAACTATTTCTCCACACTTAGCATACATGTCAATTAGGCCACTACCAACAACATCATCTAACTGACAACCATTTTGACAAATAAAGGCATGTACCTGTTTCCCTTTGCTGCAGGGCACTTGCCATCGCATAAGCACTAAGTATACAAAGAAAAGTTACATTGTTTGGTTTCACACCTTCGATTGCATTTGGAAATATAATTCAAGAGCTTCCCTGACATTGCCGCACTCACTATGCCCTCTAATTAATGTGGTCCATGTGAAAACATTCCGTCTCGGCATTTTTTCAAAAACTTGCCAGGCGTTATCCATTCTCCCACACATTATATACAAGTGCACAAGGGAACTACCTACGAAGATATTGACTTCACATTCTGTTCTTTGTATACAAGCATGTATTCGTTTTCCTTGATTTAAATTCAACAAGGAGGTAACATGCTCCAAGTACTGAAACAAAGGCAACTGCATCTGGTTTTACATGTTCATCCTCCTCCAACTCCTTAAATAATGCAATAGCTTCCAGCACATGACCATGCATTGAATATCCGCCAACCATCAATGTCCATGTAAATATATTCTTCCAAGGCACTCTGGAAAAAATATAATATGCATCCAGCAAACATGTACACTTCCTATACATGTCGATGAGACCATTCCAAGTAGATATATCTGACCTGCATGCATTTTTTATAATGTGGGCATGAATGTGTTTTCCGATGTGCAATGCTCTTCTAAGTGCACATTCCTGCAATGCAGAGAGGTAATATCCCTGATGGTCATCATGATGCGATATTAATGGAGCATCCCTTAGTTGGCCCACACATGCCTTGACAATATGATCAGTGACAGAAAAGCCCATTCCAGTTAGGCAACTGTATGGGTTTTTTATATTAGAAGTGCTTTAGTAAACTGATTTTAACCTGCTCAATCTGTGGAGCACACAGCGCCTTCACATTCTGGCAGCTGATGAAAAGTCCATTCCAGTTCTAAAAGAATATGTTCTTAGCAAATGTTAATCCACATAGAGTAAGTAAAGCATGCAATTTAAACCTTTTTTTTACCGAACTTCATAGCATACATGAATGATATTAAGGCAAAGACCACCAGCTATTTTGACTGCAGAAGATAGTCTGTTGTATCTATTGATGCACTTAATTGCTCTTAATCGTTGATATCACAATTTCCTTTAATACTTGCCATCCAGATGATAAGGTGCACAAGTTTATTACAATCACTTTCAGTAAAGGGCTGCCGCATGTAATAGATGAGCTCCCCCATTTAACAGATACAACTATAAAAAACACAGAAAGGAAGGATCATGATTTAAGACATTCCCTCCAGCTCTGAAAAAACTTCTGCGACTCCCACTATAAAACTAGCCAACAAAGACCAAGTATGGTAAAGGACTTCTGGTGCTATAGGACTTACTATGCTGTCATATGACCCACAAAAGTGTGACAGACTAAACATACTTCTATAATGCTGTGAGAACAATTACATTAAGTCAAAACACTTGAATCTTACAGCAATATTTGCTGGATTAAAAATATTATTACTTGCCTAGAATCTATATTTGGCTCATGTGCAAGATCATATAGAGCTATATTCAACGGATCTTAATAAGTTGCCTGTTTCACAACCTCTTATTCTTCATTAGTTTCTGAGCATAATTTTTGCTTCACCATGATATGGTATTAGTGACATAGTTATAATTGCATGATGGTCCTACGCAAAATGCACTTTAGAATCCAAGGACAGGGCATCAGAACATAGAGAATTCAAGTATCACAGAGTTTTCAGCACAACTAATTAAACGCATTGTATGAGATGTCTTATCATTGTTCACACTCTTAGGTGCATCACATTTTTTTTTTGCTTCCTAGAATGGCATTTAAGCTGTCAAGTTATCTGATTATAAAACGACACGAGGGAACAGAAGCTCGAGCTTCCAAACCATCCAGGACGAACTAGGACTACAGAAAGGTTGCGAACCTTACCACTCTTAAGACGGCTGCTCGGCATGTTTCATCAATGAACCAATTCAAAGCCCTTTGTTTAATTCAAAGCCCTTTCTTAAACAACCGCTAGGAAAGGGTCTCGCACTTCTCCAGTCTCTAAAAATATTTTAACCTGTACCAGATGGTTTGCGGTCTATGTGAAATATGGACACCTGGTATACCTAGCGGAGCCGGGAAATTTATCAAAATAACCTTAATTGTTGGCTTAATTCGCAAAAAGCCCTTATTTTTTTAAAATTCCCAAATAACTCTTAAGTATTCTTCCAAATATCCTTTTGTATTTTAAAAATCACCAAAAAGCACGTTTTCACAACAGATGATCATTCTTCACACAGGAAATGTTTCTACAGATCACAACAATTTGGAAAATAAGTTTAGAGCACCACATTAAGACAAAATATGAAATGGAAAAAATCAAATAGAATTTTTGCAACCGCGTTCATTATGGCCACCATTAGCACAATGTGCACACTTATACATATCCCTGTCTTCAGTCCTATCTTGTTTCCTTTTAGGCCTGCCAGGTTGATGAAGTGTTGTAGAAGGTAGCATTTCGTTATTTTCAAGAAGTTCAATATTTGGTGGATAAATAGCTCTAGCATATATATAGCAAAATGAGCTCAACAAGTAACCTGGATTGGTTTCAAATTATTGTGATCTATATAAAACACTTCTCTGTGTGTAAAGAATAAAAAAACACTTCTCTGTGTGTAAAGAATGACTATCTATTGTGAAAACATAATTTTTTGTGATTTTCAAAATACAAAGGGCTATTTGGGAAAATACTTAAGAATTAAGGGCATTTTGGGAATTTCAAAAATACGAAGGGCTTTTTGGGAATTAAGTCAATAATTAAGGTTATTTTGGTAAATTTCCCATTTTTTTTTAACTCAAGGACCAAGTGGATTGGCATAATCCAATGGATAAGCCAATCCACAAAGTTGACCCATCCCTCAAAACCTTGGTTTGGGAAATTTTTTAAGCATAAAAGTCAAATTTTCTACTGGATCTAGTCGAGCCTACCACCTCCATGCTCCCACTCAATTCCTACCGGAAGTAACCAAAGAAATCACTATTTTTAGCAGGAAATTTTCCAGCTATCTCAAAACCATAGTGTGAATTTTCAGATTTACACGGTAGCTTACAAGGGTTCCGAAGAATTTCCCGAACCAAGCTCTGAACCGACCGACCCAATCCCGATGTTAGTTGTTGCTTTCTCCTTTTGTTGTATTAATTGAGGATTGGCAGCCAATCCCCTGGATCCGCATGCCAATCCACCATGACCTAATCCCAATGTCAGTTGCTTTTCCCCCTTTTGCAGTATTTGTTGCTTTCCCCTTTTAATCCATTTGCTGTATTGATGGCGCATTCCCTGAGCCAATCCATAAATAGTACCAAAGTTGTTGTTCCTTCGGGGGTCTTTGTTGTAACGAAGGCATCCACAAAAAGATTGGTATCAAATCTTCCCACCAAAAGTTAATTTGGCTTCAAATCTTGGCCAACGAAAGGTAGATTCCCCCCTAGAAGGATTGGTATATGCCAATCCCTTTCTCATTATATATACTAAGTCGGCATCCTATTTAGATACAATGCTGCCAACGACATCTTTACTCGCTCCGCATATCGGTAAGCACTACCATATGTTTCTTTTTTTACTCATGGGTATTGATCATATTTTCTAGTTGTTTCTACTTGCCTCTCTAACTGGATGCTTCTACATGCTATGGATCTAGTTTCAAACAAGCACTTGGAGGAGCCCACACAAGCCTAAAATAACCCGTTTATCAGGTATGCACTGCTTCCATATCATGTACATTGATAATTTGTATATTTATAGTAAATTGTTTCAATATTGTCAATCCCCCGACCGCTCGGCTTATGTGGTACACCATGTTCATTCTTGTCAGATTGTAATAGCATGTCGAGTCCATGTCTGATATTTTAGACGACAACGATAGTGACTACAGAATAATGTTGTCCCGCACGCGATAATGCCTCCGCACGCTTTCTGGACGTATTTTTGAAAAATACGTATTTTATACAATACGCATTTAAAGTGCTTAAAAAATACGCTTTTAAAAAATTGAAAAAAGCTTAAATATAACAAATTATGTGAATATAAACACAAAAATGATCGTTGGAAAGTTGGTTAGCATGTTTGTTTGTTTGTTTGTTTGTTTGTTTGTTTGTTTGTTTGTTTGTTTGAGCCCACATTTGGGCCAGGCCCGCCTCCAGCTTTGCAACAACGTGTGGTTGCATTGGGCTGAGTTGTATCCGTGTCCCGCAATGGCTTAATGGATTCAACCCTTAACCCGTGGTTTTGGGGGTAGGATATGCCTTCAATCTAGATACTTATCAGCGATGAAAGCACTTGGTTCAAAGAACTTGTGCCCATGCCATCGGTTGACGCCGCCGATCATATTTTTCCCCCCTACCGCCAAGAAGGGGAGGTCCCCCGTGGAGAGGCACATCCATTTGATGCAAATATGGAACTCCTATCAAGCTTCTAACGGGTTTGTCACGCAGGATTCAAACCATTGGGCCTATAGGCTTAGTCAACAGCCCCATAAGTTGATACCTTTACGGGGTTGTGGAGCCGATTAGTTGCTTTTGTCGCATTTGGATGGAAGTACTCATCTATCCATTGCCAAAATAATGCCAAATTATAGCAAAGAGATAGGAGGTTGGCTCTCCGAAAACATGGTGTACCACCGTATACATTATGCGGTGTATGGAAGTTTGCACATACGCGCAAAGCGTTGTTTATGAAAGATGCGACTTTGGTTACTTTGACGAAATAAATGTGCAAGGCGTAGATGACAGAGTCATTGAGCTTCAACAGATTTATCGTGTTCGACTCATCCATGCACACCATCGTATGAGGGCTTCAACTGGGAAAATAGTGGATGACTATGCATGCCATCGCTGGAGGCAGCACGGCGAGGGGGTCACCAACGACGCAAAATGCGAAATCACATCAAAAGGCCGCTTGTTCTCGCTTATGAACCGTGAAACCGTAAGGGATCTCAGAAGAATCTTCATAGTTGCACACATCCGGTGCATACGAGCATACAGCCATGATCCCTTCACCAATGCAAAGGGCTGATCTACGCCCGTGCATCCAGAATTGTTGATGGAGGCTGCACAATAGCTTCAAAGTGTAGGGATGACGCGCTCAGATTGGGACTTCACAAGACTGAAGGGACCCCAAATCTAATAGGCGGTCAGTCCGATTGACCGAAGTTATATACATCGATTCACAATGTCACAAGAGGATGTGGGCAACCAGCATATCGCCGAGAATAATTGGTATTGCATGGCACTCGCAAGTGCATGCGCTTGCATACCCCATCATATGAAGTCTTCGCTGTTCCCCTGCCAAAGAAGAGAAGATGGTAGAAGGTTGCCCCGAAATAAAAACCGTATTGTTGGTGCAACGATGCAATCCGTAAATAACACAACATGGAACTTACTCTAAAGATATTCATCCGAAGGTGAATTTGTGGGTGACCCCAGCCGCGGAGCCAAGTTGTATACCAACCGTAATGGTTCCCGATCTAGGCCTAGATGTTGCAGCCGGGATAGGTTCAATATTGTATATGTTTATACTCAATACGTATTATTCTAACAATACGCACAAATTTGAAGTATAATACGCCAAAATACGGAAAAAAAATGGGCCGAAACTTTTTCGTGGTTTCGCTTGCGAATGATTAAAAAAAAAAAAAACGATTTTTTTATGGGTAGCAAGCTAAGTAGCGAAATCGAACCTGCTTTTCGGGCTGATGTTTAAATGGAGGTTTCGAATTTAAAATTCCTTTTTTTTCTTTTTAAAATAATAGCCGCTTTAATTAAACTTTTTTTAGCGCGGAGCCGGCTATTTCACTTTACGCTGAAAAAAAAAAAAACTCGAATAATTTTATTTTTTTTATTATTTATTTATTTTTTTCGCAGTTTCTTAAATAGCAATTTCGGTTATGCAACTATTTCACATGACAAAAAAAAAAAAAAAAGCTTAAACTCATGAATTGAGGGTTTACGCTGACTTTTTTTTCCCATGGCGAGGGAAAAATATGGAAAATATGTTTTAACCTAAAAATACGTATCTTGGACTTTATATACGCCCAAATAAAATAATTCCCAGACGCATTTAACCTATCCCCGGTTGCGGTTAGGGTCACGTATGAAGGCCATGAGCATCCAATGCCCACACAAACATTACGCTCTAATGATTAGTCTATGCATCCAAAACCGGAATGAAATAAATTTTGCCCTCCCACAATGGGCCAGCCCAAATTGGCCGTTATGTGACCTCTCAGGTCCTAGAGGTTCCACCGCTTATGTGTCCGACTAAAATCATCATACACCCAAGCGGATCCACAATGAGCATCAAGTGTCGGTTTACGTGGTTTTAACATGTGCTCGTGTTTAGATAGAAACAAGATTTACACCGCTAATGACCCACGACGTGATTGTCCTCCCATTGTGCATCGGGCTCACACCATGTAATAAAAGGTTGCTCTCGAGATGTACATCACACTAAATAAGGCTCGGCCTCAAAAGACATCGGAATGCATGCTTCTGAAGATGCAAATAAATTAAATCGCAATGAGCACTATAGGAAATTAAAAAGGGGGGAAGAAGAAGAAGTAGAAGGTTACAAAAATACAACTAAAATGTAATATTCTATGCAATGAATACTCACCTTCCAACTTAATCACCGTTACCAAAAACAAAAAAATTGAAAAAAGAAAAGAAAAAAAGGGTGCAACAAAATTTTATTTGCAACTAGTACTAGCCCTACACCTTAATTACCATTGCCAAAAACACAAATTAGAAAAAGGAAAATAAAATGCAACAAAACTTTAATTTGACAAGCTGAGGACTTGAATTCCCATCTTGACCACGAAAGGCAATAGCCTTAACCAAAACTCCATCAATATGTTTTTATCATGAACGATATTTCAATAAATTGGTCTGATTCAAGAAATTTCAGCAAAACAGAGGTTGCATAAATCAAAAGGCAAGCAGCCACATTCTGGATTTGCCAAAATCTAGTGCATGCATCCATTTACGCCTTTGGGCTGAAATGTATCTGCCCGTATGATTTTAAACAAGGATAGCAGAAACAGGGCAAATCAATGGCATGAAGGATTTAAAAGACAAAACATATCAAAGCGATTGAAGCACATAGAAAAAAATTGGAAATGATTCTTACCAGGATTGGCTCTGTTAGACGACCACTTTGCTCTTTAAAATTTGCACTTGAGAATTCGTTGTAGCATTTAAAATACAATTCTAGTTTATAACTAAAATAGAATCATTGTTGATTGGCAAAAGACAACCCAATTTAAGCATGGATTATATTTTGGGGCTCGATGCACTTGTGGTTTGCACCTATAAGTGGATTGGCTCATGCCAATCCATTGTGGGATTAATGTGATTTATTAATCGATCATCATGTGTTCTCATCATGCCATGTGATCTAGGGAACAGGTCGATCCATCAAACATAGCACTACATTGGATTGGCATAAGCCAATCCACTATGGTTTGAAGGATTGGCATAAGCCAATCCAACGGATTGGCATATGGCAATCCAGTAGATTGGCTTATGCCAATCACCTGGTTGCTCAAGTTAAAAAGGGGAGCCAATAAAATGGTCATAGCGGAGCCGGCCCTTGTGCACCCTCGGTAAACCCAAATATGAGGAAGCGAATAACGCTGAAAGACTCTTTTACGCTATTCTAGGGCAATGTAATCGGAAGGTAAAACAAGTAGAATCGCCATGAAAAAGCTGAGATCAAAGGTAAAATG
This sequence comes from Isoetes taiwanensis, assembly GCA_021234155.1. Classification (NCBI taxonomy): domain Eukaryota; kingdom Viridiplantae; phylum Streptophyta; class Lycopodiopsida; order Isoetales; family Isoetaceae; genus Isoetes; species Isoetes taiwanensis. Next base: position 87,188 of record JAJEKV010000611.1, on the reverse strand, counting down.
ATGGCGATTGAAGGTAAAATAAGTAATTTATAAGATTTTGTTCTTCCAATTTGATTTTTAGGTATAGAAAATATGACGCTGCGTCACAATCTTGGACTAGGGGCCATAACAGCGTGTAAAAGATTCTTTTCCAGAGTATAGGGAAGATGCCCACTAGTCGCATTTTTTCGGCAGTAGCGCTAGTGACCCGCCCCCAAGCTCTCTGCCAGGTGGAGGCCCCACCGGTCCACACCGAAAGTGCTCCTCGTGGGCATCCGTGGAATAAATTACTAATCGCGATATTTCTTATTAGCGTAATGGCTTTAGCTAAACTTGCTCTATATTAATCCCAAAATCTTTATGTTGTTTAGCTATACTCTACATTTTTCCTCTCATACTTTCTAGCATTTAGCTAAATTAACCCAAACATCATCCCAAGAATTTCTATGACGGCGGGCAACTGAAAATATTAAGCCAAATTATTATTTTTTTCCAATTGTTTCCCCTTTATTTTGGTCATTTCTTTGTGAAAACATTCTAAAATAATGCCACTAGCAAAATGTATGACTTTAGTTAATTTATACCGCTAGAAACTAAACTACTAATCATATATTTTTATAAACTAGAATGATATTAGCTAAAACCAGCCCGGAAATTCATTCTAAAAGTTTCTATGATTTAGCTAAACAATACAAATTTCACTCTCTTACTTTCTAGCATTTGGCTAAAGAGCTCCAGGGTTGGTGCAGTCCTGAAAAAAGTTAAGCTAAAATTATTATTTTTTTTCCAATTTTTTCCATTTACTTTAGCCAACTTTTTTTGAAAAAGTGCTAAAAAATCGCCAAATAGCTAAGTTTAGCCCTTATATTATTCCATGGTGGGCATCCCCATATAACATGGAAATAGGGAGCTTTTTTTTTTGGTTGCCCTAGGGGGCAAGCCCTTGTTTATGGGTTTATGGCATATTCCATGTATGTGCCAAAAGATATGCCTGAAATATGCCAATGACTGCTAAAAACTTGATATCGGAGGTAAATGGCGGTGGCCGGCTGTTGGTGGGCAGCCACTTTTGAAACCGGCGAACCGGTGCTGGGTCCTCGCTATAACGCATTCTTATTCAAGAAGCTTTTCAGATTTCGGCTTCTAAGAGATGGTAGAAAAGAGCAAAGTCTTGGCTTGGCGCAGATGATGGAATCAAGAAGTCCGGCAGGACAAGCACGTGAGATGGAAAACCCAAATAACCGGGAAAGAAATCGTAGGGATTGCTCTGCTTAAGACCAATGGATCGTAACAAGGAAATTTTTTATTGCATGCTTTAATCAAGCAAGAAATTAGATTTAATAGCAAGAAAACAGAGTATCTAGAAGCCAGAGCAAGCTATTTGATGAGATGCAAAGCTTGGTGAAGCAACTCCTTCATGTTCAAACCCATAATGGGCTACACAAACCATATCTAACCAACCAATTGTAGGTGCAATGCCATCCGGAGGAAAGTTGACACCAAGACTTCGAGGCATTGGGCCTATGCTTGGGATCATACGGGGGTTTGAGCCTCCATTACCCTGAGTAAAGTCTTCTACTTTGATTGTTAAGATGATGAATGTTGACAATCAACTTACTAGTTTTGAGAGAGCATGGGAAGCGCTATTGATACCGAGCCAAAAGCAGCTTGAGGCACGCTTTTCTTCGCGATGGTGACTATTCTTCTTCTCTCGCTTATCAAATATTCTTTGATCCTTAGTTCATTCACATGTCCGAAAAATTGTTTGCATTGTGCTGAAAATTTTATGGACTTCATCACAAATCCATTATATGCGATGATGCACGAGTCTATTTATTGCCAGTTTATACTCTATGCAAACTTCTCATTTGATACCGAGTTGATTTGTTACATTTCTCTTCATACCAACAACAGGAGGAGCCTCAAGATAGGCAAACCGTCGAAAATTGGATTTTATTGGGAATATTTTGTTTATGTGGGGCTTTTGGCTTACTCTGATTCTCAAGCGGCATGAACGCAAAAGAAGGCACGCTTAGGTCGGTGCCCAACTATGGCTTCTTTTTTTTAGATAAAAACTTACTCTCATTCTTTCTTCCATTTGTTAGCATGGTTGATTCATTTGCATTGGGTTTAGTCGGAAAGAACATCCATGGCCGATGAGAATTACATCAAAGTAAAAACCTTCACATCCTAGTCGAGGTATGCATGTTCTCATCTTATCACCATTAGAGCAGAAAGCAAATAGATTAGAAGCGTGGAAGTAGTCTATCCTGTATAGGTGCCCTAAGTTATCAATTTCAGACAAAGAAATTCACAGTACTTCTGTCGTTGGATTTGAGCGTTTGTTTTGGCCAGATATGGTACAAAAGGGTGACCAGGCTTCTAGCTCCAAGTGCGATTCTAAAGGCCCAGGTTTAGATTTCCGGTCGAATGTGTACTAAAAGCGCAGAAGGTTTCAAAGCCATCTAATCAAAACCAGCCAACGGTCAAGTTTTCATCAGATTGTCCACATCAAATATAATAAGTTGCTAGTCTCTTAAACTATAGTAATAATTTCTGTTGTTTTCTGATGGATTATCTTGAGGACCATATTGTTTTGTGCTTATCAAAATGCAGGCTCTTAGAGGCTGTGGTAAGAATGTTGCCAATGGAAAAATGTGCAGTTCCAGTAGGGTTTCTTTTATCCTTAGAAGTGCCTTGGCTTTAGATGCTGGGATACAATGCAAGCTTCAGTTGGAAACTAAAATAGCATCTCAGTCGGATGTTGCATGCATGGAAGATTTTTGTGCCAAGAGATTGTCGGTCACACAGATCTCATATTGAAAGCATGAGGCAGATTGTTGGCGATAGGTGTTGGCGGAATTGGGTGATCGAGTGTTCAAGGTAATGGCCAATGCTATGTAGCAGGCATTGTTGACGGATTTTTAATTGAGGTAGTGCTGCTAAAGATTGTACTTGCGGATATTGTTGTAGTTGGTGTGGTTACAGCAGTGAATGCAATAGATTTGGTGATTGTGTGTTGAGAGTAATAATGATTGATGGTTGAGCAATGTTGGTAGTGTTTAACTTGTGTAGATTGCAATTTTGTTATCTCTAGATTGGTTGGCAAGACTCTAGCTTAGAAATAACAGACCTGCAATTCAGATAATTTTGTCTGTATATCCAAGTATGGCTGTAGGTTGTACTTGTGCTGCATGCATGGTTAAATTTCATTTTGGCTAAGAGAGGCGAAGTTCTTGCCTTTGCTTCTACATCCATACAGTTCTTTCCAATCTCTTGACAGTGGTAGGTTACCTATGTCCGCATATGAGTTGCCAAACACAAAACGTACTATCAAATCCATGTGCTTGACCTGATAAGATTGTGTATTTTAAAGTCGAGGTGAAACATAACTAGTTTTTTTGTCTAATAGCATGAAAAAAGGCTTTACCTTGCAATTGCTGCAAAGCTAGAACAAAACAGCAAGTATGCAAGACCCAGGTTCACACAAAGAGTTAGGCTTTTGATTTGGTTGGAAACAACCAAATATGCCTTGCCCCTTATTCTATTTAGCCAACTGTCCTTTATGATTCTTAATGATCAGCACACTTCCAATATAACCATCGGATTCCAATCCACTTTGAATTACTTGTTCATGTAGCCATTGTCCCTAAGTTTAAACTTTGAATACATGCTTTAAAGGGTAGAAACAAAAATATATGCGGTTGCTCTTAACACCTTGACAAAGATTATCTTATAGAACTGAATGGCCATTTCAAATTTTGGCCAAGCTTTACTTGAGATTCAATGATGGCACCCCAACTATACTTCGCCGTGCATTGAGAACATGTAAGTAATGCGAACTCTGAATTTGAAATCTCGCACATTGTGCGATTCCCCAGCAACCAAAGAAGCAGTGTTTTGATTTTTGCATGCCAACTACTTTTGCAAATCCACCCAAGGTATTGTTTGATCTTTTTCCCCATCTGAATGCCATGAATTTCAAGTTTTCTAGAAAGTATAGAGGTCTCATTGTCTCTAATTGCTCACACGATGTGACCTGCCCTAGAAGTGTAGCTTAGAAAGCCTGTTTTATCTTCAGTGTCTGGATAACTTCAAGACCATTCTTCTGGGTCCCATTGCAAGCCTTTTATATCTACATTTCTAAAGATTGCCTAATCCTTATGCAGTGTGTCTGACTTAGGTACTTTTCCTTGCAGGATTGATCATCCTCTTCTGGCGGTGAAATGTATATTGCATTCTTTGCATTCGAGGGACTTCTCTCGGGAGCAATTTCATCAAAAGCGTCTTTGAATAGGCAAAAGGTAGGGTATTTGGATAGTTTAATTTATGCTTTAATCTCGATTTTTGCATTGTTGGAAATGCAAATGGACATGAATCTTTTGTTTGATCTTTTGTGTTTGAATCATCATGTATGCCATGTTGCGGATGCTACTTGAAGCCCTGATGCTCACGGCATTCGAGTTTGTACAAGATTATGCTAATGACATGTTTAGCTGAAAAGTGAGCAGAGCCTCCCTTGGATGAGCAGCTACTTTAAAACTCATTATGACCACCGAACTCCGGGAAAGCTTTATGGACAATGTAGGAATTCTTTTCGTGTGTTGTGATCATGCCGGCCGCTTAGTGGCTTACAACATGCTAAGACAAAGATGGGCAGACACTAAGGGCATTGCCAAGTGAGTATCAAAAGCAAAAGTTTTAAATTTTAAAAACTTTGTGGTTCGCTTTTGTTATCCGCAATCACCGAAAAACAATCAATACATGTGTATATCTACGGATTATTTCTTAGCATGCTAGCGATGAACGCGATACTTATGTGCAATTTGTGCAATTTTTTTCAAATAATCATATTTTTTTGGATTATATGACATGTATGCTATCTTACTTGTTGCAAGAGGTATATTTGCATCATTTCCTTGGGAGAAAAGGAAAAACCACAAGGCCTCAAGTGCATGGCCATGATCTTAATTAAACATTTCTTCATTAAACCATATATCCATCAGACGCTCAACTTGCCATTACTTTGAACGTTACGGAGATATATACCTTTCTTAAAGAATAGAATCTCTTTTCTAAATCGAAGGGTTAAAGAATCAATCATCACGAGGCAACTTTTGCAACTAGACTATAAAATAAAAACCAATGAGTAACGATAACCTAATTACAAATACTAACAAATGAAATGTGGAGTATGCATTTAAAATAAACAATATGCATTAAGAGGGTATGTTTGGAAGTTGCCCTTACTTAACTCTTTATGTCCATTGTCTACTTTAAAACTACTAGATATATCGTTAACGTGTCAAGGGCACTAGAAAGGGATTCAAAGTTGTACCACTCGCATTGCTGTGCGCCTTCTTGGGACAGCCATCAAAACTCAAGACAAGTGAACACTCCAATAAAGAAATTCTTTTGGTTGGGGTGTTCACAAGCCAATAGGGTCCTCCTGATTTGCGTAAGGCGAAAGAACACCCAAGCTTCATTGCTTGAGGGTATTGTGGCTACCGCCTTAAGGATTATGGGAAAGTCCACCACAAATTCATCCCCATAATGTCAACAAAAAGAAAATAGAAATAGGAAAGGATTTGTACACTAAAAGTTATGGCGCAGGGATCTGAAGAACCTTGTTGTCTTGGACAACAAGAACATCCTTCATAGGGCTGCCCATTATATGAATTATCATGGTAGAAAACAAATGTCCGCAAAGTTTTGTGTACACGAGATGTCGCTTCACGCTTTAAGGAAGTTTGTGCTATCTAGCCAATGAATCTTGGGCCGACCAACACCGCCACGAGGGTCAAAGCCGCTGGAGGATAACGGCTGAATCCTCATCATGCAATGCCCGAAGCGATGTTAGATGCATGTTGTTTGGTGTGCCCGCTAGGATGCCGCAAAGGAGAGGATTGGGAAGAGGCGTGAAGCGGTATTGGGACGATGCGTGCAAAGGAGGTGATGGCGATGCCCACTTCGTTGATGTCGAGGAGAAAGAGTTTAGGCCACCTGGGAGGAGATTGCAGCAGGCTTGATTACATACCTCTAGACTTGATTGATCACATTATGGCAGTGGGATAGTGCCTTTTTGTTGTCTTGTTATGTTCTTATGTTTACATTTTATTGTATTTGATTGTACATTGATATAGATTTGTACTTTTGTGGCCATACGAAGTTGATGTTATATTCTATATTAGTGCAAGCTGATTTAGAACGATAGTTTGGTACCGGTCATATCACATGTTGGTATTTAGATTGTATGTGTATGCCGATGGAGGCCAATGGAGCACGTTGTGGCACCGGAAGTCATTGAAATAAGTGACAGCAATAGTGATGTGGGTCGGCCGCCCCTCCCTCTCGTCCAAGTGTTCGCCTCTATGGCCTTCACAAATGCTCCCCATCTTTGTTAATGCTGATATGTCGTGCATCCTTCCCATGCCAGCTGCAAATGGGCTGCCATATGTGGGTGGTGCACATGCTAGCCAATTGCCCCCTGTTGCAAATCTTGTGGAAAATTGACTTCCCATCCCTGTTGTGTTCTTTGGGAGCGAGCATGTGCACGTATCGGATTCAATTAAGCAGGCTTTTTCATGCATTAGAACAATGCATTAGGCTGATGGAATGAGAGCAGGTTAATGCTTCTGTGGAGGAGAGACATGCACTAAGGGCCTATATGAATTTGGCCAGGGGAATGTTGATTAAACGAGTTAAGGCGGAATCGATAATGCAATACGGCACATCTTGTTGCCTTGAATTTGAGGTACAACTAATTCTGATTTGTTGCTTGAATGACATGTATAATAGCATTGTGTGTTTGAGCATTTAGTTGTGTATTGGAATGAGGATGCAGGAAGTGTGGCCAGAAAAAATAAAAAGGGAAAAAAAAAAACTTGTGAATTTTGTTTGTAGGCATGACTGATTGACATTCACATCAGATAATAATAGTCCTCGCTTTAGGCCGTGGTGGAGCATTGAAGAGCGGCTTCCTTGAGGGGTTCAATTCCCCGTGCTCCTTGCTTGCTTGTTTGTCAGATTATGCAGGTTATGTATAGGTGAGGACGGGCTCTGGAAGAACACATATTTCATGGAAGACATGCATGAGGAGGTATGAACATGTGGCTATCATGGACCTATAGGCTTTGAGCATGTGGAGTGAGTTTGATGTGCTATTGTTTTATGCGACATTGCTTTGGCTGTGGTTGGATCTATTTCCTTCACAACTCATTGTAAGTAGTGTTCATATTTTTTGATGACACATGCTAAATGCATTGGATGTTTCATGTATGTTGGATGATATGAAGTTCAACTGTAGTATTTATGTTAAAAGTGCTTGTGCCATCTGAGTTTTGCTTTGTGGAGTCATTTCGTGGCTGCAAACTTGTGCAGAGATAGCACTGCATCATAGACATGCTTGGATTATGTGCAGACCATTCTTTGTGCTTATGCAGATGCATGTTCAGCTGGATATGGAGATAGAGTGAAGAACTGGATAACAATGAAGGAGCCACTGTCATTTGTGCCCCATGTGGTGCAGGAAATACTGCAACAGCTTTGTACCCATTCTAATTGTACGCTTAAATAAGGGACGTCCAGAAGCATCATGTTGTAGCAAGCTCTTAAAAATTGATATCACATAGCTAGACATAATGTTTTGTTTGTCACATCTTTCGACGCCGTGGTTTACATGCGTAAGTATCGATTTGTTTGAATGGATGGATACAATGTTAAGAGGATGGGACAAATTTGTGACCAACAGACAGAGCAAGGTGGGAAAATCCGATGAATTTTGTAGGAATATGTTGGTATAATCCAGATCCATCTGTATTTTTCCCAGTTGATGTCAGGTTCACCTCTCCAAGAACATTCTGCAATATAAAGGTATTGTATTATGTTCTGGCAATATTAGTATCAAATATATTAAACATGGCTTTTATCATTATACGTGTTTGCAAGTGTAGACCCGGTACGAGAATGGAGATGATGTAAAAAGTTTGCAGCGAGGGACCTGACTTATTATTGACAAATACCAAGTGTTTTAGCACGAACAACTAAGCTCGTCCATCTAGGGACAATTGCTTTTGTGCATCCATCGGTCATAGTTGAGAGAAATAGCTTGCGTCCATTTGTAGGTGCATGCGTATTATTTCCAAACCTCATTTGATTCTCATTTGTTGTTGAGACATATCATGCAATTACAAATTAAATCTACAAAGTTATAGTTTGGATTAAGGTTGTGGTCTCGCGACACCATATTTCTCAGAGAGCCATGTTTTGTAGAGAGATCCGTTAAGCTGCCCAATAATTTACTTTTTCAAGATTCCCATTTCGGATATAATTTCTTATCCCAAAATTGTGTTCATACAAAAAGAGGGAGAAAAAATCTCGTGAAGCTCTTACATTTGAAGTTCGGTTAAAATGCATTTCAGGTTGTACAGACGCGATGCCAAAGTGGCATAATTTTTTAAGAATGTTACGAGATTTTCGCCGTCCGCTTAAAATTGCATTTCATCGAACCCATCGTGCAAGCAATTGCATTTTCGGGCCTCTCTCTAATGGCGCCTGCCAGGATATTTGTATACAAGATAATCTATGAAACACAATTTTGTATTGAAAAAAACTTGTTAAGGGTGGCTCCATATATCTATGAAATACAATTATGGATCCAAAAGAACTTGTTAATGGTGGGTGCCAAGATAATTTATATGGAACATAGATGTTGGATTAAATAAACTTGTACGGGAGGGCTCTTGTGTATTATTAATCTATTTTTGGACACACTTGCTTTATCCAATGAGTTGTGTTCACAATTTTCTCGCAATGCATGTAGTTTATACCTTGCCTTTTCTTTTGCCCTTTGCTAGGGCTTAATCCTTGTTCCCACAGCTTATCCCACGCCTATTCAAAATTCATTGGACATTGCTGTCTATAAAAGCCTAAATAGCTCTTCATTGAAAAGGATACAATTTTAATAATGGCTTTCCAATTGAGATTTTACACATTGAAAATGTGATATAAATCATCACCATAAGTGTGATAACCATCAAGTCAATTGGAGTATGGTCAGGGTAAGGAGCATTCAATGTTCTTTTGTTGTTTGCTCTCGAAATGTAATGAGACCTTTCATTATTGTTCCAAAAAACATGATGTAACATTGAAAGCTGGTGGACTGCCTTGCACATACGCTTAATTTTTCTTCTCCAAATGAAATTAACACCTTGCATTGATAGGAACAATCAGATATCATGGCAATGCCATATAAGCTTGTATTTTATTGAAAATTGTGGCATTCAAAATATCATAATGGGGAACATATAATTCTTTCGATAGTAACAAGCTAAAATACGAAGAGTAAGCAACATTAATCTTAAGAACTTGGAAAATGTAAACCATGAAAAACACACTTTCGCGTACGCATCTGAGGGCAAACCCTCGTCGCAAAGACCTTGTTTTTTTGCATTTTTTTTCCTTCCAAGCGGAGGTGCATCGATGAGGCATGATGCGGTAGCCTTGGCACTTGGTAATGGCGTCCTTTTTTTATCTTCTATGGCATCCTTTTTTTATCTTGATTCTTTTTTTGCGGGGTTGAGATCTGCGAAGATGGTGGAGCGTAAAAAATGCTCTTTAGAGTCTTTTTCCTCCGCCTTCTTTTGGCATACTACACCGCTTTTTTTTTATCCGACATACGAGCCCCGAGGAACTTTGTTTTCTTTTAATATTCTTGCTTCTAATCCCATAAAGCCTTTTGCAAAAGAAACATGGCGGGGTACATGTCCGTTCCTAGCCTCACCAAGTTTTGTATTACTCTGTTCATATGATACATTTTGTACCATGGTCGAGTCAAGGCAATCATTGCATTTTGCAAAGTATTGCTTATATGTGAGAATGAAGCTTCCGCCTTGCCGCGTGGTATGGGAGGCGGCTGCAGGCCTATCGGTCCGATCTTTCCAAATGCTTAGTCATCTCCTTTATTCTATTCTCACGGTTGGAATTAACTTCCAAATCCTTGCTGATTTTTTCAATGGCGACTTCTAATTCTTGCAAATCAGCCTTTAAACAATCAATGGGAATCATTAGAGCATCTAAGTCAAAGAATATAACTTGATTTCTCCTCCTCTAAATGGGATGCAAAGCCATTTGCACATCGGGCCATTTCTTCAGCTTGCTTTTAAACTTTGCCATAATGCGGAATCGGCTCACATATTTTTGCATCTTTACTCTGCACAAGTCTTGTCAAGAAGCTCTTATCACTCTCATGCTTCAACAGTTCAATTTCCATTGTTTTCCTTTTCTCTTTTTAAAAATCTGTATGTCATCAAGCATGGAGGCAGAATCTAATGCTCTTGTTTCCCTCCACCTTTTCATCATTTCCAACTGCTGCCCCAATTCTATCTAAGGCATACATTTAATAGCTTTAACATTGGAAGACTTTCATCAGAAGCTAATTACTGCGGCAGTCGATTCTTTTTAGAGCCTTTTGAATGAAGACTTGCACTTGCTCTCACCTCATCCCAATCAATGCTTACCTTTGTAATGAAGTGTATATGCTCTGGGCAAAATACAATGGAATGTGATGATTTGCAATGTCCTTCCTACAAAAAACGTGCTCATACACGAAAAAAATCTGCCATCTAACCCGCTTAATCCTTAATCACTCTTGATAACCCCTAACGGGGGGCTTGGGAACCCCAAACATCCCGCACTATTTGCACTAGCCACGAAACATGCTATCAAAATTGTTGCTCCTAAAGTCGCCTGATGCTTACCTTGTCAAACTTCGGTGACAAGACCTCCCGATCCAAGAAGACCCACTCTTGAGTTTTCAAAGCGGCAGTTCTAGTGGGAGATCTTGGCATGGGCTTCTGAGTTTGTTATTCGGAGATTTCCTTGAGAATGTCTTTGTTCCAAGCTGCCGTCATGATCTCTTCCCCCGGGTGCTTGACTCTCTGAAAATGCAAGCTTTTGGCTATGGAGGTCCCTGATCTTGGCTATGGAGGTTCAATATGGATGTCAAGCTTTCGGCTATGGAGGTTCGAATATGGATGTCAAACTTTCTACTATGGAGGTTCGAGCGGGAGGAAGGTTGAACAGAGCTGAGGAGGAGAGTTCAAAATTATTTGCCCTATTAATGATTCATTCCAAGAATAATAATTTATGGGGAGGGATTTCCTTACATTTTGAATTTGTAAATGTAAAATACGGGCACTTTTTTGCCCACCTTTTCATGCTTCTACCCCATAGTCACTAGAAATGGAGCCCGACTGAACGCTTGGCATAACTAGGAATCAGAATGATACATTGAAACAAATTGTTAAATGAATTCACATTCTTAAAATCGCACATTTAAGAGCATTTGACCACATTTCTACACTTCCCCGCCTTTTTTTCCTTTGCCTTTCCATCCCCCTTCCCTTTTCCATTTTTCCATTTTTTTTTTTTTTTTTTAATTGAAGGCTTTCTACATATTTATATAAGTGAAAAATTTTACGGGAACTTCTTTTTCAAGGGAGGAGAAACCCTATATTAGAAAGGTGAACCAAAAAAAAACCTGAACACACATCAGGGATCAACCTTTACTTGTTCAAGTGCCATCAAAACCATAAAAACCCCTTTGCTAAGTTTAAAATGAGAGTCCATGGTCATTATCGTCTTCTTCGAGAGAGTAGTCAATGATAAGTTTTCGGTTGAAGTTCTTGATCTTCCTTGCCTTTCCTTTTGTCGTCTTCGTAAAAAGTGCATGATGCACATACATGATTTTGCTTTAGCCATGTTGAACCCGCCTTTGCTATCTTTTGCCTGGCATATCAATTCCCTTCTGATATTGTAATTCTGATCACAGCAGCATCCGCATCCACACTGTTCCAAATGCTCCATCGCCTTGGCTGCCCCAAATATCTTTATCCATTCATTGTTCGCGTTTAAATCCATTTTCCTCCATTTGAGTTTGCGCACCAGCATAAATAGAGCACCTGCAATCAGAGAATCAACCATTAATCTCTTGAATCCACCTAACATCATATTTGAAACTGCTTTGATTATTCCTTTCGAGGAATAATTTCCGCGATTAAAAATAAAGGAATTCTGCCCTTCCGGATCCTCCGGAGGAGGACATAGATCCTCCAATCAGCGGGGTTTTTCGGCATAAAAAATCTTCAATCGAGGATTGTTAAGTCATAGCCTGTGATTCCTCGAGGCTCTAAGGTCCATTCAGACCATAGGCATCCTCTAAAAAGATGATTTTCATCCTCCTTTGCCCCAAGGCACCTGTCACAAATGTCCGAATTAGCCATAGATAACCTCAGATCTTTTGAATTAGTTGCCAAAGCTCTATGCCATAGCCGCCACATAAATGATTTGATCTTCGGATTGATGGGGCTCTTCCACATAAACCTTAGATTTTTGATGCTTCTATCCGGTTGAACCCTCCACCTTATATGGATAGTAACTTTTTCTCCTCCATAAGATATTTATACACCCTCCTAATCAGAGTAACCATCTCGGCCCATCATTTAGCCACCTAATTCTCTTCATTGGACCAATAGCTCTGGTTGATGGTGATAAGTAAATTCTCATAAAGGGTTCTCGTCTGAATTCCCCCTCGCAAGAGTAGAATTGTCAAAGGAATAATGCCATTGTCATCAAAGAGATCTCGATATAAATGATTCCTTTACTCTTCCATAGCTTGGCCTCGATCTGGAAAATGGCGGGCCGTGCAAAGATTGGGATTGTTAAGCAGAACAAATTTGGATTCAGAAAAAATTGTTTGATCCATAGACAGACCCTCTTTCCATGTGTACATCCCTTTGATCTGATCCCATGCCCTCAATCCATTTCTTGATAATACACGAATGGAATTGAGAATCGTGGAAGGGGAAGAAGATAGAATGGGAAGCTCCATTCTCGGAGATCTCGGGGATGGCATTTGCCAATATAATGCCTAATCGAGGAAAATAGGGTGTTTGATGGAATCATAGCAAACCCCATAAAAATACTTGGCAGCCAAGGCCATCCCTTGCTTCTCAATATTCATAATACCTGGCCTCCATTGCTTTTTTGATTTACAACACTCCTTCATTGAGACCGGGTGCCGCGATCTCTGATCAGCCCACATGCAATGAATCTACCAATAATACTCAGAACTTGTTAGAAATCTTTTTAGGAGCAAGAATAACTGAGGATTGATACACATGAGAAGAAGAAATCATAAAATTAGCAATAATCGCCCTACCATTTTTAGAGAGATATTTAGAGTTCAAGGTGTCAACCTTTTTGTAGAATTTTTCAATAATGTTACCCCATAGGTAACATTATTCACTTCATTTTTCAATTCTCATTTCTACAATCTCCCTTTTTCCCTTTTTTTTTTTCCACCAATTTTACTTTCTAATTTTGCATTTCCCTTTCTTTTTTTTTTTTGCCCTATCCTTTTTTTCTTTTCACCCTTTGTCCACTCCTCTTCCTTTTTTCCTCATTTTTCATTTTTTTATTCCTTGCTTTTCTCTTTTTCCTTTTTCTATTTTTCTCTTCCTTTTTGTTCCCCTCCCCTTCCCTTCATATTTTCCTATTTTACCCGTATTTTTTCCCTCATTTCCCATTTTCCTTCCCCTTTTATTTTTACCTTCTTTTCCCTTTTCCTTTTCTCCCCCCGCTCAGTTAACCGCTTTTTCCCTTTTCCTTTGCCTTCCAGATGGCCTTTTTCGCTTCTCTTTTCCTCCCTTCCCAACCCTTTCTCTCTTCCATTTTTCCTTTCCATTTCTCCCTCTCCCCCTCCCCTCCCATTTCCCTTTTCCTTTTCTCTTTCCCCTTTGCCATATCCCTTTATCCCATCTTTTATTCCCTCTCCTTTTTCCAGTGCTTTTTTTCCCCTTCCCTTTAGTTTCATGTCTTTTTTTCCTTCCCTTTCCTCTTGCCTTTGTTCTTTTTCCCTTTTCTTTTTTTCCATACCTTTTTCCTCACACTTTCCCTTTTCTCTTTTTTTTTTCCTTCTCTTTTCCCCCTTCCCTCTTCCGGTTTTCTCTATGCCCTTTTCTCTTCCTTTTCTCTTCCTCCTCCCTTTCTTTTTCTCGCTTTACCTTTCTCTTTTACTCTCCCTTCTCTCCTCCCTTTTTCTCTTCCCCTTTTTTCATGTCATTTTTCCCTTCCCTTTCTCACCCCTCCCCCATCTTTTTTTCCCCTTCCTCTTCCAAGTGTCCATTTTCCTTTTCCCATCCCTTCTCTCTACCTTTGTTCTCTTCCCCTTTTCTCTTAAGCTTTCACTCCTATCCTCACCCTTTCCTTCTTCTCATTTTCGTAGTGTCCTTTTTTTCCTTCCTTTTCTCTATTTCTTTTCCTTTTCTTTTTTCATATTCTTTTCCCTTTCCTTTTTCCTTTTCATTCTTTCTTTTTTACCCGTGCCTTTTTGTCTTTTACTTTGCCCTTTTCTCCTCCTTTTTCCTTTTCCCTTTTCCCTTTCCTCTTAACAAATCAGAGCATGGCCAATCACGGTGGTGGGAAATCGTACGATAAATCTCAACCGTCCAAATTAGGATTTGATTCATGACATACGCTAAAACTTTATAATATAAGAAGATAAGTAGCATCACACATAAAACAAGTATAGTTCCCAGCTTTTTTTTTGTTACTTTTTTATTCTTCATTGGAAATACTATAACATACAAGGCAGTCTCAAAAATCTTGCCAATCACATCATCTAATATCTTTAAAGCCTAAGGGTACATTCTCCATTAGCAACTTGTGAATTAGTTTGTATGATCTCCAATATTCATTATCTATAGCCAATTGCTAATATCACCTTTTGCAAGCTAGTTTAGATCAGTTAGAATGATCAATCCTTCAACTGAATTCAAAGTAAACAAGCGTGCATTTAGAATCTTCTAGAGAATTGCACGTTCAAATTTTCTATAAATTGGATGGAAATGAAGTGTGCACAATTATAGGCAGTTGGACTAGAATTCAATGACATGTGGGCCCTGTGTATGTCAATGTTTGGTCAAACATAAGTACTATCTATGTTCGTTCAAGCTTATAGAATTATCAAAATTACATATTGACCATTAACAAACTCCCCATGCACAACATTTTACAATCGTGCTGAACAACTTAATTGGCGAAGCACTTATCTATGATATATTTTCACCCTCCACACAGCTATTTTTCAAATCCTTGCCCAAACTTGCACCATCCTAATACTACTACAACATGGAAATAGGATCGCTTTTTTGTCAGAAGATGATCTATATGCCACCATGTATCCCATCAAAGACATCGCTGAATGGAAAGGAGGAAGACAATTCCGCACCTACTAAAAATTATAGCTTACTCTCGGTTACAACAACTTTTAACAGATTTACAGAGATGTTACAACTAATCGTGGGATTTGAACCCACCAAACCAAGAAGCCAAAAATTGACTGGAAGAAGCTTAAAAATTTTCAAACTATGGCAACAAGTCTGCTGTATTTCTACCAAAGGAAAGCAAACCGAATCTCCACTTTGTGGTCATACATATTGTCTATTTTGTCTTGTATTCAGGGTTTCAACGATTTAATACATGTGTACATGATTGTTCATGGTCCAAGGACCAAGACAATCGCTTAGGAATCCCTTCCTAAGGTGGTGCATCTATTTCTATTTTGATTACATAATTAGTTTGAGTGTACTTAGATGTAGTTAGTTTCCATCATGTACATAACTGTATTAACATTTGATTTGGCGTGGTTTTGTCTTTTATCGAAAGAGGAAATGTATTTGCTTCAGATTTTACATTTACATGTGCCATGAAGTGCTTTTCTCGAATTCCTTTGCAGTGGTGTATTAATAGGTGTATTGCATTGATCAGTATTTTGCATTTACATGTGATCAGAAATGCATATGAATTTGGTATTTGACTTTCCTTTACGCTCAATGTCAAATGATGTATTTGATAAGGTGTATTGATAAAATATTTTGTTCTCAAATGCATTTGAATTTAGTATTTGGTTTTCCTTTACATTGTGATAGCTATGTACACTAATGTACTTCTATTTTGTCGCTTACATTATCAGGTTTGCCTCAGAGTAAAACCTACTTGCATGTAATTAACATTTGTTCCTGCTTTTTGATTTGCATCCGATTGTTTTTTCTTCAGATTTTGCTTCTATCTACTCTACATCTCCCTTGATTCTCAATCAAGTGTTTACATTTATTGACACCCAATTGTGTCAATGCATGGGTAGTATCACTAAAGGAAGAAATAAAACTGCAGTAAACTAAACAATTCATGTTTCGCGCACTATGCTTAAGTTCAATATAGCAAAATCTCATGTTGTAGGTGAAAAGAAGAATGTTATTGGGAAGGGGTTGCATTTACCATTCTCGTGACATCCCAATTGTTGAACTCCGCACAAAAGATGCTTCAGGCCATCGATGTTGGAAGTCCATCCACATCTACATCACCTTTGAGAATTGCAACAACTCATAAGCAATCGGGTACAGGATTTGGAGACAGAGGGATATGTGGAAGGTAGGGTGATTACATTCTGATTACATTAAGATTGCATCTCATTTGGTTAGAGTTCACTAATGTTCAATATTTTGCACAGAGTTGTTTTCCAAAAAGAGATCCCACCTGCTGAAGCCGAAAGCTGCTATTATTGAGCAACTAGCCGGAAAGCCCGTAAAGTAATTCTCTCCTTTTCAGTGGTTTCTATTTTTTTTTTGTATTTTGAAACTTTACGCTGACGTGTTTTACGATAAAATTATCAAGATGTTGGTGACTTTACATTGAAAACAGTCCCCGGTCGCCGTTGAAGTTCAAGTTGAGGAAAAGGCTTGTTCTTTGGCGTGTCGTGTTTTTTTTTTGTCCCGGGCTTCAAAACATTAGAATGAAGCATTTTCTTATCTTCGTCGAGACTTCTGCGACGATTCAAAGGAGCTAGATGATGTTGAAGAAGCCTTTGAGATTGCAGCCAAGGCAACAACTAAATTTATGGTCAAAGCCGATGCCAAAAAACCGAAAAAGAGAGTGCAAACCATTTGGGACATCTCGGCCAAAATGGTAATTGCTAGCTTACATTAACTTACTTATACTTCAGTAGCTTATTATATTTTACTCGCTTTGCGTGTCTAAACCATCGAAATAGAGATTGAAGGTATCAATTTATGCTTTATTGTCATGGATCAATTGTTAATATGACACTAACATCTTGATCCGACAAATGTAAATGATGACAAGGATAAACTTATGGAATTCACGCCATTCACGCCATTCAAGAACCAGTCTCACCGGCTGAAATGAAAGTGGTTGCATGACCGACATAGCAATTTTATGTGCAACTAACTCTAAAATGAGTAGCCGCTTAGTGGATCTTTATGGCGTGTAATAACCCGTTGTAACCGAGTCAGTATTTGTTGCTATTCCTTGTCTCTAATGTTAATCTTAATCTAATCCAGGTGCTTGTATGAGACATTGCCTTTCGAGTGGAAGAGCAAAATCTTTTTTTATCCTGCTTACAACTATATAAGGTTTAGAGAAGCTACCAGCAGCAAAAGAAAGGGTGAATCAGTCAAGGATCACCGAATGTCATTGAAATAGTGAAATCGGGATGAAGGGATTGTGGTAGCTAAATGCCATCATATCCTTGCACCTATCCTTGAGAATGACCATTTTATGTCAGGCCGTTTTACGCCGCACCATCCGATTCCAAGATCCTACCCCGCACTGTGAATTCACCTCTTGAATCCTCTACAGTGTTATGCGGCGACGAGAAAGCAATCAAAGGGTATGTAATATTTTAAGTTGTTGCTTTGCTTTTTCTTCGCTAATTCGGTACGCTAAATTTCGTGATATGTAGGCTGCACACACAAAATGTTAACCACATCGACGGGTCAAGTATCTAGAGGCGCCGATTTCATGAAGAGAAATAATGTTAATCTGGATTCAAAGAAGTAGAGGTGCCAAAAGAGCCCGATTTAACATCATGTGGGTTGTATGTGATGGGATTTATGCACAAATATGTTGAAGCTCTTGTCTCCTGGTAGAGATATGGAAGTAAGTTGTATGCCTTCCCTTGTATGTACCGCATCTCATGTTCCTTTAAATATTTCTAACCTTATTTATGGATGTCACAGATTACATCTAAATGGTTCTCTCATGAATACCGCCACTTAACGACAATTTCTAATAGATGCTTTGGTCATGCATTGTAATGCCAATCCGAAAGAACGTATCAGCCCGGCCGGTCCTCTAATTTCTCGAAAGGATCATGAGTCCGAGTATCCGGGATTTTGCAAGATGAACTATGTAACAAAGCTTATATATATCTTTTGTTCACATTTGTGTTCACATTTCCTATCATAAGGAATGTGTAAATGACACTATGCTGAATAGTATACTACCGATAGTATACTTTATGACTATGTAAGTTTTTTTTTTTGTGAAGAAAAAGTTTTCAAACTGAGAGGCGACACGAGTTCGTGAGGTACTCCTATTCTTAAACATGCTTTTGTTCCTAATCTAACAATTGCTTATGATGTTCTACAATGATGCATGTGAGGAGACTTAACAATGTTGGAAGCATGGATCGAGCTATGGGAGTAGCAACGGACAAGGGGATGAGGAATCCCAATTATCTAAAAGCGTAACTAGAGAGTATTCTCATTCAACTTAAAACAGGAAGTTGTGCATGCAAAAGCAATCAACAAAGTGTCGAAAAGGGTCGAGGTTTGGAGATTCAATAGCCTCAAACCATACTTTACCAATCTCTATCATAAATGGCAATAGAAGCAGAAGCACATGTCTTGCTTCCAGGACTTCACCAACTTCCAAACAAAATGTCCCCGACACTCTTCTCACACATTTTTAGAACAGACCATTGCCGATCTCACACTCAGACCTTCGGATGAATCTTGAGTCTTGAATCTTGAATCTTGAGACCTTCTCACATGTTGTTTTTACAACTTACTAATGCCTTTGAACTATATAAAACAATATATTAATGTTTGTGTTTTAATCTGTTCACATTCTCGACATATTCGCTTTGCAAAAGTCCATGCCTTAGTGCATAGAAAAGTTACTTCAACAACAAGTTAACGTGATTACGTAGATTCTACAATCTCTCGCAAATTTCCAAAGAACATTTCATGTCAATAGTTAGTCAGGCTTCATATGCATAAGATGTACCTTTAATCTTATGTTTGATCGGCTCAATGGAAATCTCACCCCACCATCGACTTCGGATGGACAAGAACTTTCTTTCCTTGAATAAGCCTCAGACTTTTGATGGCAACCAGGAATCAATTCAAAGTAGTTATCAGCTATAACTTCATTACCACAATAAAATTCATTTCCATAGTCATCCTTGGTGTCTTCTTCGAGGGCATGTTTCACTTCACCGGATGAGATAATAAGGGACCCTTTCATAATTGTCCGGGGATGTGAATGATGCAAAATAATCTCCAACCTCGCACTGCCTCATCCACATTGTCCACGCCATTTGCCCACAAGTCCTTCTCGCCTGCACTCCATCTTCTTCAACATTGTCCCCGCTTGTAGGCTCTAGTTTTCTCAACTCCCACTCGCCATTAATGATCGGCACAAGCGTGCCAATCAAAATTGATGCATGCCTTACAAAAACATGAAAGAGATCTACACATTAACTTTGTTGGATCATTTGGATCTATGGATGATAATGCGAATGAAGAGATTGCACCCTTTTCACCGGGCACATCAAATCTTTGGGAACGGTCAATGTCGACACCTTCCAAAATACCCTTTCCACATCATCAGAAATTTTCTCTTCAAGAACCTCACATGCGCTTTAGATTTTTTATCACTTTCCCATCCTTTTTTCTTTGTTTTCCGCCTCGAGCCATAGTTTGGCTATGGCTCCTTCTCCGGCCATGTGTGCCCCCTTCCCATGTCCCGAGCCAAAGAAATTCCAAAGGCATTCTCGATCTTATGCTTTTGATAATACCTAGTTACATGATAGAAAGCTCTTCTCGACTTGAATTGCGCCGGACCAAACTAAGTGGTATTTCATATGGCCGCAGACCATTTTCTTTCAGCCAATTGAGGTGCATCTTGAATGCTTTTTGTACAAAGTGAGTATCATGTGTTTTGTCATCTGAAATAAAGAAGTGCACACATTTCCCTCATTTTTACCCTCAGACCTTGAACATCGTGGATGTGGACCAATATGCTGATTTGTTCATTGTACCAATGTTGTGCTTGAATCTCGCTGAATGGCTTCAAAGTATAATTCTCCGAGAAATCAACAACCCGATAATACGTATCATCAATGAAGACTCTTCATGGATTCCTTTGAATTGTTTGCTCGCCAATGTGCCACAATGTTATGATATACAAACTTCGACATATGATCAAACATGTTATCCAACATATTACTGAGTCAGCTTTTTTGTCAATTAGCTTTAGTCTTCGTGAAGTTCCTTTCTTCGAGGGCTCATTAACATAACCATAGACTTGCCAATCAAGCGCTTGATCAATCCACTCCTTGTATTCTCTTGACACAACTCAATTAATTGTTTCCCACAATTTCCACAACTGATTTGATACTCACTGGTTGCTCGCCGCTTTGCACACACATACCATAGCCCTCCAAAATGTGCTAACATTATCAAATGTCTTGTTCTTGGCTTGACATATTCCAACATGAGCTTCAGATAAAGACACACCACAATTGCACGAACAATTTTCATGGAGTCTTGACCTCATCAAATTAAATGCCCGCTTGTACAGACTGATTGCTCATGTTTCACGCAACAATTTGTGTTTCTTTCCTTTTAGCTTTCTAATGCAAGAAGGTTTTAAGTATTCAAATTGTTTAAGCCCAATCCGAACCTCTCGATACCGACCACGAAATTCGAATAATTCACCGTAAAATTACAAAGAAATAAAATTAGTCACCTCATTACATTACATTACATTACATTATATACAAATCTTTTACATATTCAAGACCCTAAACTCCCACACATACATGTACATTCCACATGAATTTTATTTCATTTACTATGAAGTCACATAATTTTTTGACAATTAATACATCTCCACAAGTAATTTCTTCTTAGTTAGTTAATACTACATCTACAATACATCCGAATATACTTGTAAACAAAATATACATCCGTAATATACATGTAAACAAATATACATGTACGTGTTGCCATGAAATAATTTGACATTTCCATGTAGAACAACTAGGGCACCGCATCTACATTACATTCAAAAGTAAAGAAATCATACAAACTTTACATCAAGTGTTACAAAATAAAAGACATCTTTATTCTCGCTTAAAAGTAAAGAAATCTACAAACTTTACATCAAGTGTTACAAAATAAAAAACATCTTTATTCCGATGCTAGTTTCATATTTCTAGGATGTATTTTCAGCAACTTAGTCGCTAGTGAAGTCTTCTCGTAATTCTCCTTCCTCTCCAACCACCATAGATAGTACGCAATGCTTTGCAAAGAAGTCCGGCATTGCTATTTGCATTTTTGACGCCTTGGAGGCCATCCTTTAAATTCTTTTACCGAGATCTGTTTTCACGATAGCCTCTTGAGGCCTTCCAATGATCGGCTCAAATAGGAATTGCAATCTTTTGTCCCGCAATAATCTTCTTGCAAATATACTTTGCTGTTTTGGAGTCAAATTAGATACCTCATTCATTATGAGATTTACGTATATTCACCTTTCTTCTAATTGGCTTTGTCACGTATCCACCCCTACAAACCCTCTGCTTCAATTTTCTTTGCTCGCTTGTAACAAGCTGCTTTCCTAAACTTCATCAACAGAGGATTGAAATCAACCCGATGTCGACCTCGGCGTGCTTGCATGAGAGTCCAATCCTTCTTCCATAGTTTCTTCTTCAACTGGTGCTTTAAGACATCGATCCATTCTCAGAAGGGGGTACAACATCCCGCACAAAAAATCAGATTATTAACCGTGATTTGTATTAATCGCTTGAAGGATTTGTATTACCGCTTTGAAGGAAAGGGATTTCAATTTCTTCAAGATACATTTGTTTCTTGAAATGCATTCGATTTAGGAGCAGCTATAATCGATTCGCCCAAGTTTTCGCTTGAGGTAGAATCCGGAGCCATGTTTGATCGATTGAGGAAAGTTTAAAATGTGCGCCAAAGTTTTTTTTTTTTCAGTGCAAGATATTTAGATTTTATTGATAGAGAAGCTAGTACAAGATTTCGTGGAGGATTTGGTATAATTATGGAGAATATTGTACGTCAACCGCCTTTATTAATGATAGGCAACTCCATGTAAAATTCAAAATATACATTACAAACACTTTAACCCAGTTCAAATTTTTACATCAATATACAAAAAAATTCAATCACCCTTTCATGCTTCTACCCTATGTTGTTATGAGTGCAAAGTAATAAAATTATCTTTTTAAGACGTCTAACTTTGATTGCACAATTGACACAAAATTAGTAATGGTGAAGTACGCATGGAGCCAATGATATAAGCTTTTCTCCTACATACACCCATGGAACCCCATGATATACTCGCCATTGTATTTGACTATTACTAAAATGTGTTGACATTGCAGTCCTTAAAAACTCGTCAAGGGAAATACAGGCTTTGACCAGAGATTGCCCTGAACTAGATAGGAGGAAGAGAAAAGCAGGAGAAAAGAAAGATGAGATCAAGAAAAAAACTAAAGAGCTTTCAGCACATAAGGCATCAGAAGAAAAATCTTCTGACTCGTCCTCTGCAACCGAAAGAGCGGTAATTCATTTGTATCTGAAGGCAAAGCATTTGTATCTATGAAAGAAAAAGGAAATGTTGCTGGCAGCCAATTGTTCTAGAATTTGAAAGAACTAATGCTCATGTTGTATCCATTGCTGGCTCTCATGTGGAAAATCTATAAAGAAGGAATAAGGATTATTGAGCTATGGATACAAGAATGAAGCATCAAAATTAAGCTAAGTTATCATGCAAAATGCTTTATTGCACAGATATCACAAGGAGTTTGGTACCTGGATTCAGGAGCAACAGACTATATGAGTGATAATAAGGGCCTTTTCCAAGAGTGTTGAGAAGTTACCAAGAGATCAATGAGAATAGGAAAAGAAAGGCTATATATTTTTGGAAAAGGCACTATTTGTCTGGATCTACCTACTGGAGGAGTTCAACTCAAACAGACCCTGCATGTTCCTGAATTAGAGGCAAATTTTCTTTCGATCTCAAAGCGGGATGATGGTGGGATGCATGTATATTTTGGGGGAGAAAAATGTCGTAATCAAAGATAAGGATAAGAACCTGCTAGATAAAGGAGAAAGGCATGGAAACCTTTACAAGCTATGCTGGTTAAAAGTCATTTGCGCTCATAGCTACCACCTCTGATCAAAGTCAGTTATGGCATAAACATTTACACCCAAAATTTTCCCTCTTGAAGGAGATGTCAAAATAGAAATTATTGGCTGGATTGCCACCAATACATTCCTCTAGAAAACTATGTGAGGGGTGCATGCTTGGCAAGATGCGGAGAAGGAAAATCCCGATAGGAAAGGCACACAGGACATCCAAATGTCTATAGCTGGTGCACATGGATGTTTTGGAAAAGAGCAAGATCACATCGATTGGGGGATCCAGGTACTTCCTCTTAATTGTTGATGATTACAGTAGGAAGATGTGGGTGCATTTTTTGAAATACAAGTCTGAAGTCTTTGACAAGTTTGTTGTATGGAAAAAGTTGGTAGAAAATCAGAGTGATCTCAAAATTAAACAGATCAGATCTGACCAAGGGGGAGAATTTATAAATAAGAAGTTTCTTTCATTTACCCAAGAACATGGCATTCATCATGAGAAATCTGTCTCACATGAACATCAACAAAATGGTAGAGTGAAAAAATAGAGACATGTAATGTGCAAGAGCAATGCTCTTTGGAAATGGAGTTGACCCATCATTTTGGGGAGAAGCTGTCCATACAGCATGTTATTTGCTGAATAGGGTCCCCACCAAAGCAGTGTCTAATGATGTATCTGAGGAGCTCTGGAGTGGCAGAAAACCAAATGTAAATGAGATAAAAATCTTTGGATGCAATGCTTTAGCCCATGTAAAGAAGGACAAGTTAACCTACAAAAACATCCCTTGCATGTTTGTTGGCTACTCTGATGAAACAAAAGGGTATAGACTGTACATTCTGTCCACAAAGAAAATTATCATTCGAAGGAGTGTTACATTTGACGAGATGAATTTTGACTTTGGAAAATCGTCAAGGATGCGAGTTTGTAACATGACCATTGAATTTGACAGTGACACTGCTGAGGACTCCGATCTAGAGGATATGGCAACCATACGTGAAGATATTGATACATGTGAGATGGATCTGCCCTCCGAACTTGAAGAAAGTGACATTGAAAACATTGAAACAGATGACATGGTGGCTACCCCTCTTGAATCAGTTGCCCCTAGAAGGTCCAGCAGGTAAGGCAGACCACTGCCCGGATGAAGGAGTACCTTGACTCTAAACGGAATAAGAACTCAGGATTCATTGCCCTAATGCTACCCTCGTCCTTGACGAGCCTACACATTTTGCCATGGCCATGCAGAGCCCCAACAGGGACAAATGGCTGAATGTCATGCAGGAGGAATATCAATTCCCAATTGATAATGATACATGGGTACTTGCAAATCTGCCCAAGAAGAAGAAAGTGGCCAATTGTAGATGGTTATATAAGATCAAATACAATGAGCACAATGAACTGAGCAAGTTTAAAGGTCGGTTAGTTGATAAAGGATACTCTCAGGCAAGGAATAAATTAGTGGGTATTCTTTGCTATTTGGCTAAATTTGGGCTTGACTATTAGGGTTTCAGCGATTTTTAATAGGAAAAAAATCTCAAAAAATAGAAACATTTTGCCAAATATAAACAAAACTCTTCGAAAATGTTGAAAGATTCGCCAAAGTATCTACACTTTTTCACGGTAAGTTTCTTACTTTAGCCAGATTTTAGTAGTTTTAGTTTTTTAAAGACTTTAGCCAAAATATAGTTAGAAATTAGAGAAATTCCATGCAACTATAGCCAAACGAAATTCATGCTTTAAGAGTGAGAAGGTTCTTAATTTTTACTCTGTTCTCAGGTCCACCAGTTGCCAGACTCACACCAATCCGAATGGTGTTGGGACTTGCAGCAGAAAAGGAACTCAACCTGCAACAAATGGATGTAAAAACGACTTTCCATGAAGAAGTACATATGAGACAATCCCCTGGGTTTATCTCACTTACACATGCAGGACCAACCATCTAACCAAATACGAAAGCATCGACCATTGAATTCCTAATCAAGAATTTTTTTGAACCAAATCGATTCTTGGCGGCCCAGTTACCTCTATTGAATGGGCGGGAAGGTAGCAACGGATTTCAGACTTCCGGGGGATTTCAGACTTCATTTTTCTTTTTTCTTTTAGCCGCTGATGATCCAAGTAGGGAGCAATCGATCTTGAAAGAACCGAAAGGTAAATCGAATGAGGCATTTGTTTTTGAGAGGAGTGAGCAGCATGTAGCATCAGACTTAGGTTTTCTTGTATTTCAATCACGGAGCAGGAACAACCATTAGAACAACCATGGAGCAGGAACCAGATAAGATTTGTCTTCAATGCCATCGAAAATCTGAACTCCAATTCCAGATCAACCTTTGCCGGACTCCATAGCAGTCTACTCCCTTGATAAAGATTTTAGAGATGGATCTTCTGAAGGAGATCTTGGATCTTGTGTTTGCCAAGCTGAATTGTGTAAGAAAGGGAAGGCCTTTGGCATAGAACAACATCCTTTGATGAACGAGCATGCTACATCTCTGGCATTGGGTCCTCTTTTCGTATTTGAACTCCAATATTTACTACCAGGGGATTAGCAATTGGTTTAACAGAATGCCATCTACCTTTGATGTTTATGCAAATGTTTGCGCACAAATACACTGAGAACCCCTCTGACCCTTTCTGGGTAATTTTAATCTCTTATGATGTATTATGAATGAGACAGATATAACTAAATGAATTGAGGTACTTTGAATTTTGTTATGGCTTGTAAGGGTGTAATGGATTTGGATAGTTACCATTTATAGCAAATAAATGATTTTCAAATTTAATAGTCTTTCTAATTCTCAGATTTGATTTAGAGAATATTAGCATTTAATATTTGGGGAGAACTTTGCGAAAACCGTAATGCATTGGTCGCTTTTAAGGGGAGACAGACATTGGAAGAAGAGAAACCACATGGAACAGATCTTGTAAAGACCGGACCACTGAACAATTTTTGATCTCCCATCCGATGAGGTGCGATCTTTTTCTACCTTTTAAGTTACCACTGACATAGTGACGTTATTGTTTGTAACTATCATTGGTGCTATTATAAGGTAATGAAATATGATGTTTGCAAATTGTCGAGCATAAGTTCTCATGTGCGCTTGGAGCGGTCATTCTTAGTTTCCATGCAAATGTTTTTGCAAAGCAGCCTAAAGGTTAGTGCTCTATCTATGCTTTGATGCTTTTAATGTTGTCTCTTTGAAGTCAAAACTTCATTTGACCATGGCAAAAGGGCTACCGGTACTCATCATAAAGCTTTATGGTCCTTGAAGAGCCAAGATGATCGACCTTCACCATCATGGGGTATAGGAAACAAAGGAGAGATTGGCCCTGGTTTTATCTTCCTCCGCCAAAGCTATCCAATGATTCTCAATCAGCCCAACCAAAAGTCCGTGTTATGTGGTCTTGGATCTTCCGAACATTATCTCAAAACTTTTGTTGTTGCAAAAACACCTCCCAAGTTGGATTTACCAACTTGCTCAAACGGCGTTAAACGCTGACAAAAACTTTTATTAGATGAATTAATCACCAAATATCTGGTCTTAAACTAAGAGTACGAGTTGCATGCAAGAGCAACCTGAAAAGCGTATTCTATTGTACATACCGCTGATATGCGCGCCCCTTGCAAAATGATCACATGTGGAGCAAAGATATATAGACATGTTTGCCTTCTTAGGAGAAGGGTCTTGTTATTGAACCCGCAGGAACTGCTGCCAAGTGGAATTAACTTCTTCATGGTAAGGAATCAAGTGCTTCAATTCTGCAGAGTTGGCTCGGCTTTGAATATTGGTTCCTTGCTTTGATCCCTCGCGAGCGTGATCACGTAAAGTAGAGGGCATTTTGTTCTAGCACTCATAGGGAGAAAAGTACTTGACATATCGCGGCAAAAGATTGTTGTCACCAGAGGCACCCCAACTAGTCCTTGATCCCCTTCTTGCATGAAGTCCAATCCATTTTGATGAAGTGTATGTTGGTGCCCCCAATATGAATAGGATCGATCACCTCCGGTAGGCGGTAGTGTCCCCGCCCAAGCATCATACCACATTGCTTCCGTGCTAGGGTCCGCTTGGATGAAACCTTAACAACACAGATTGTACAACTTATAAAACCACAATCCGCACTAGTTTGGTTTGAATAGATAAATGAATGAAGACTTCAAACCGGACATGCTTTCAAAATAAATCAAATGAAGCGCAGAGGGGTTTGACCTACCGCTTGTTTGAAAAGAGTTGTGGTCAAAGAAGAAACTTGTATTTTGCATGTGGATTTGGCGAGGCCGTGATATGACCGAGAGAATAAAGAATATTCAAATTAAATCTTAATTCTCAGATTAGGAATACGAAACTTCTCATATAATGATGGAGTATAATGACCGTAATGTGTAACCTTTGTTTATTTATTAACTTCCCGAAAGTACAAATGTAACATGGGGAGCAAGTAGCGATACTTAAAAAAAAAAAAGGATTAAATTATAGAAGAGCTACGAGAAGCGTAAGCAGAAATAGAAAGTAAAGAAATCCACCCCAACCCCCGTCCACCCACTTTTTCTAGATTATGAAATTAGTAACGAATTCATAATTTAATTTTATATCATTTTTCTTGTGTAGGCTATTGAGCAATTGCTTCTTCTGGATGATATGGAAGTACAAGCTGATAATGAAGATTTATCTAATAACATTGAACAAGATGATATTTACGCACATCAAAATTATGATGATGAGCATGATGGTAGTGGTGCAGCAGGCAGCTATGCTTGCTGAAACAATATTGTATTTAAAAATTTGTCCAATTTTTTTTTTAACGGTTCATGAACTTGCAATTGCAAGAATTTTTTTATTTATTTTAATATTGTTATCTGAAATGCGTTCTTTTGAAACGCATTGCAAGTTATTGACGCATTTCAAACTTGTTATGCGTTACAAATCCGTTACGCGTTTCAATTGAACCCATCACTCGTGACGCGTATCAAATCAACATTGTAACGCCATTTTTTAATTATATTATAATATTATTTTAGTTCAAAAAAGAGTATCAAAATGCATTACAAGCATAAAGGTTTTCTTCTAGTGTTATCAGGGGACACCTGGGAATTCTGGAAAAGGCACTGCTTGGCAAGTAAGTGTCTATATTTTATAATTGGACTTTGGAGTTATTAGGTTTGTGTTAAATCTCATTGGATGCAATATAGGAATTTGAAGAATTAGCAAAATATACCATTATAAATAAATTAGCAAAGAGGAATGAGTCAAATAAACCAAGGCTGCGTGAACACTACGAATTTATTATTCTTTCTGACCAAGCATGGAATAATTGGAATTTAATTTGGGATAGGTGGATGGATAAGGATTTAAATGACTGGACAGGTACTCCTCCTGAAAAGCCAAGCCTAACATTCTTCAACATTCCTTTTATGAGGCTGGCACAGGGTTTGGATGATGACATGCTTCCACTAACATAAAAAATATTAAGCGGTGAGGTGGTATTAAAAAAGCCAAAGAAAAGAAAGGATTTAGTTGATGTGGCTGATTGTGCAACTACTTATAAGAGGAAGAGAGCAATGAAAGAAGGCATTGCTCAATATATAAACACAGTAAAAGATTTGAATAGTGATTATGAAGAGCATGCAAAGTCTTACAGTATAAGTGATGAGGATCTCAAGACATATATCTCCATGTCATCATGGTATCTTAAGACATTTTTGCAGAAGAATACAAAGACCGCTGAGTTGCCAGAAACGGTAAAGGATTCGCTCCGAAAGAAGTTGGGAATGGAATCTCGAATGTTCAATCCTGAAGATGTACAATATTTTGAATTATCTATAGGTTGCAAAGGTATAGGTGGTAAGGATCTTCCAAAAGCACCAATCAGTTTATTTTTTGTCGATTTGCACTCTAGTAAGAGCAAGGAAATGTGGGATGCCAATGACTTTGGCGTTTTTGGCGAAGTTGTTCAGATATGACATTATTAAACATGTATACTGTATGCATCTTGTCTCCAATGGGTCCTCAATGTTGTGTTGCTATATCATCAGCTCATTCGATTGAAGGTGATAAGCAAATTGTGAATGCAATATACCTAACATCAAGTGATATCAAAATCAAATATAGCTAGTGGTATCTCTTATCTTCTTATAGTTATGATTTCAAAACCTGGAGTATGTGGACTGCAATCCAAACAGTGTTACCTTGGAAAAGATCCGATGGAAGTGTGTTTCACAATGAACAAGAAAATGAAGCTTGATTGGGAACCAAAAAAATATATTTCTGATAGCCCTTCTTATGCAGATGTGGGTATGAATGGAGGGTCAGTGAAGTAGTGCCGTTGAGGGCTCAAGTGGCAAAATATTCTATAAACTATTTTTGTGAGAAACAAACTATGGTATGTGAGTGGTACCTTCATGGTACACTGGCCCAAGCAGCTATTTGCTCTGGTTATAAAGCTATCTCTATCAGTATTTTGTGATAAGTTTTTATATGATGTTGTAAACTTTATCAAGAAGGGCGAAATTGAAGATCAAGATCCTCAAAACACAAATGTTATAGAAAAGCAAGCCATTGAAGTCGCTATCCAAGTTAGTGAAGCTATTGAAGATGCTATCGAAGTTAGTGATACTAATCAAGTTGGCATACCAAAGCCACTTGATAGCAAAGGTAAAGCAAGAAGAATCTTACTTGCTAGGCAAAGAAATAATCGTAAGATATGATTTTCTCATTCTCCTCCTTCTTTCATGTTCTCTTGTTCATCTCTTTTACTTCCTTCCTTCCTTCCTTTTATCATGTCCTGATAACTGGCATCCTTTTCATGTTATAGTGCTTTGGAAAAGTCGATGAGTCGGACTCAAGTCCGTGAAATTTTACTAATGAATTGTTTTCTTAGGTTTGAGCCAGAAACTGACTGGGATGGCCTTCATCAACCTAGGGTTCTAGAAGATACTCCCATTAGGTTTATAGAAGATACTCCCATTGAGGAGTTGGACCATCGGGATAGCCTATAAGAACCTAGAGATTTGCATCAGGTTGAGTTGGATCATGGTGATGGGGATGAGAGGAATGACAAAGAGGAGGTTGAAAATGATGCAAATAAATTAGACGTAGACGAATATGATAGGCCAGATGCTGATAGGCCGGATGGAAGCAACTTCGAGACGCAAGAAGAATGTATTATTACTAACCCATGTATTCATAGGAAACTATTGATATTAAGCCTTAATGGGGTTCTTCTCTATTCGCGCGAAAAGGACGAAAACCTATCAACTATGTGGCCGGACGAGACGAAAAAATCGAGGCATATATTTCTTCATCCTCGAGTTCTTGACTTCATCCAGGCGTGTTTAAAAGTTTTTGATGTGGCTATTTGGTCAGATCAGGATTTGGAAAGTATCAGATTAACTCTAACTACAGTTCTTCCGGATTCATTCATAAAATCTTTTGCTTTTATTTGGTCACGGACGGAGTGTGTTGGATCCTCTATTACCCTAAAAAACTATGGGAAGACATCTATATTTATTAAGACCTTAGAAAAGGTCTATGATAAGCATTTCAACAAATATAACTTCGGAAAATACATTTATAGTTGATAACTTTGCTTATAAATGCTACTACAACTTGAATAATTCTTGGCTTTGTAGAACCATATTTGGTATCGAATTATAAGACGATGATTATCCTGATGGGTGAGTTGTTGCCAAAGTTACAGATTGTAAGTGCATCAGAAAACCTTCTGAATGCTTTGGCATCTTTTCAAAAAATGAAGAAGATAACTCAGATGATGCTGATGTGATAGACATTCTGGATAAGAGGTCATTCAATATTTAGATTGTCATTTTGGACATGGATTTATGTTGTAATAATTTGCTATAATATCATGCTATAATATCATGGAATTTTATGTTGTAGTAATACGTGGAATTTTATGTTGTAGTAACCGTATTATAGAATTTTTTATTTTTTATGTTCACTTCTATAGATATAAGTAAGATATAAGTAAAAGTCTATTTCGTTTTCAAATTTTCCAATACCAATTATAACTAGCTCAGTATGCTAAATAGTCTAATACAAAAATCTAGTAACCAGTAACGATCTAATGGCACACAAATTATAGGAAACTATGCCAAGCTTATTCTTCTAAACTCTAATGGCACACAAATTATATATAAAATTGTGCAAGGCTTATTTCGCTAAACTATAATGGGGCGCATAAAGTGAAGCTTAGTCCGCTAAACTCCAATGGCACACAAATTATACAAAACTCTAATGGCGTATAAAGTGAAGCTTAGTCCGCTAAACTCCAATGGCACACAAATTGTACAAAAATAATGTCAAATTTAGTCGGCTAAACTCTAATGGTAGATAAATTATAAAACAAATAATGCTAAACTTAGTCTGCTAAATTAAAAAATAGGAAGTGGTTTTTTCTCAATTTAATTGCATAGGTCTTATTTGTGAAACAGTTAATAAAGTATTACGCCTTCTTATGTATTCCCCTAGATTTTATTCGAGATCAAGCAGTTGAAGTGCATTTTCTACTCTGTTAGATTACTTACATTGAGCTTTTAAGATAAGTATACCAATATAAGCTTTAAATGGAGATATATTGAGTCTTTATACAAGGTATCATTCAGCTTTCTTAAATGGAAGCTTTTCAGGCACTTTGCATATTGTGTTTTATTGCCGGTATAAAAGTGGTATTTGCTTATAATTCTACACTATAACGCTTCAACACCAAACTATAGCTAGTCAAATAGCTATAACAGAAAATGGAGTAAATTAACATATTCGCCACTATAGCTGATCATATTTTTCTTATATCTCCCAACCATTCTATATAAATTCCATTGAAAAATAAAAACAAAATCATCCCTGAGATATCATCAAGCAAAAAGAAAAAATCGTCTGCTCAAATCTACTTGCAACTGAACATACAAAGCACAAATTCAAGAGCTTGAAGACTAGATCTGGGGGTTTCATTTATATACAATATGGATATGCCATCTGTGTTCATAGGGTAGCAAAAAAACCCCATAGTATACGGTCCATAAAATCTTTAAAAATACCCATGTCGGAATGTGAAATATGATAAAAAAACCACCCCTTTCCATATATTTTCGCATATATATTATATTTGGTTACGTGGAACTTATTGGCTACTTGCATATGATTGTGATTTGCATGTATTTTGTAATTCCAACAAAAAATAATCATAAACTCGATGAAGAGATTGTTCAAGTACTGATCATGACTTGTACCACTATTGCTTTTATGAGCCTCATATAGAATCCCAACCATACAAGAAGCCCATTCTATAATGTGTCCTGACCTACACAAGTGCAAGGCCAAGTGAAGTGGTGTTGAGCTTTGGAAAAATTTTGAGTACAAAGAGCCCCGTAGGTTGGATAAAACAATGCTCAATACTATATGCCCCCAAATATAGACAATCCTCGAGAGCATTTAACTGGCCAAATTCGATTTGAGTACAAAGAGTCCGCCAAAGCCGAAAAAATGCGCCCCCATCGAGTGTTGCTTGTTAGGGAGCCGACGTGAACGCCGCCTCGAAAGTTGAGGGAGCGCCCGTGGACCCATACCCCGCCACCTAAAAGACGGTAATTAGAGGGAGAGAACCCGAAAAGAGAGAACCCATTAGTCGCTAGAAGTTCCATAGTGCTTTGGGAACGAACAAGACGTAGAGAAAAAACAATCTCGAAGCCACAGTGGCTACGCCGAGAGAAAGCCACGGCCGAACCAACCTAAAACATTACTAGGACCGTTTGGTTGGTACCGCCTCGACGCAACATCGCCACGCCGGAAAGAAGAAGAAAAATATTCATACACATGCCCCCAAGGACCCCAACAAAACCTAAGGGAACCCAAACAACAAGTGAAACGAACCTCATCCAAAGGAAGGACAAAAAGGGGGGAGGGTGGGAAGCTAGGTAGAGGTGCAAGTTTGCACCAAAGCAAAGCCCAAGAGAATGCCGATAGCCAATAATGTGGAAAACCGGCTCATAAGTAGGAGGGCTTAGGAGATAAGGCTCCCATCCAGGAATGATGGTTCTATTGCTATCGCAATAGAACCGCGGCATTCCTAGGATGGGTCCCGATCAACAAACAAGTGGGGTCAAAGAAGAGGAACCTACCTCAAAGACCCATGGCGAAAACAAAGAGACGCCCTAAACATCGGCAGAATGTAGCATGAGTGGGAAGCAACAGAAATAACGCCCATGAGAGCTTTACAATGTCGGGGACGACGCGGTAGCAAATGGCGGTGGCACCGCCTCTACCGCATGGGTGCTTTCAAAATCTCGAGGTTCCAAACCCATAAGACGCAGGCCTCAAACCACGAAGAACGGGCAGCAGATAAGACAAAGGATTTGGGAGGACAAGGATGAGAGTTAAAGAGGGGCCTCCCTCCCGAGGTGGGTCCAAAAACAAGAAAGCAGTGGACAAAGCCAGTGACCCAACATGGCCAGGGCAAAAGGGGGAGAATGAACGGGCTATGAGGACCTCTTGGCTGGCCCAGCCCAATCCCAGTCGCACTTAGACTAACGGATATGCAATCGGCGTAGTCGGGAAAAAAAGATAGGTCGCCGCCCCAAGATTCAAGTCTGGCCTCGGAGATCACGGAGAAACCAGCAAGCGAGATAGTGACAAGGCATGCTTTCATGAGGTTTCGGCCAATCGGCTCTTCTGGCGGGGCTTGAGAAGGAGATGGGCGTGATGGACGGAGACGCTAAAGAGGTAAATGCCGCCATGAAGAAGTGTGCGTGGGTACGAGGAGCCCTTGCGGACCAAAGCAGAAGGGGGGCCGAACAAGGAGATGGGAGGTTGACCAAGCTATGAAAGAAGGTAATTGCGGCAGACGCCCCCTATAGAAGTAGTAGGGACTACGATGGTGGAAATCAAAGAGGAAAAGAATGCAAAGAACATGCAAAGAGGAAGCAGCAAGGACGTAGGCCGGCGGAAATGACAAATAACGAATTTTAAATTGTAGCCAAAGGAAGAATAACTGAAAAGGTCGAGGGCGCTACGGAGTGGAGAGGACGATGCCATAGCCGAGGCAAAGAAGGGCAAAGAGAGACCGTCGAAAAAAGGCAAGATATCTGAACAAGGGGATAAACAAGTGTTAACATCAGCTAACAAAAAGGATAACATCACCATGTACTACTCTAAGCCATACCAAAACCACCAACAACCCGTAAGCCAAACACAAAGCCAACAAACAACCAAGAACAACCTTATACTACGATAAAGATAAAAATCAGAGAAGAATCACGCCGGACCAGATGAACGACGGAGAAAAGACAATTTTTTAAGTATCGTAAAATCACAACGTAAGGCAAACAGAGTCGTATGACGACACCTTAAACCCGCAAGGAAGAAGAAGGTGATGGGAGTAAGGCATGGGAAAATTCATGAAAGAAAACCGCGCTCAAACAAAAGATTGCCAAGTGGAGGAGTCAACAAAGAAGCAAGTAATATGAAGGGGCGTATGGCCATGAGAAAACAAGAAGTGTAAGGCGAGCCCCGAAATGCGAAAGCATGATGCAAAACCTCGAACCAAGGAAGGTGGAGGAAAGCAAAGAGTTGCTGAACAAATGCCACCATAAGAAAAGGCTGCCAAAAGGATCCGATGAGGGTAACAATCCTTGGTGTTGAAAACGGGCAGAGGGTGTTGGAAGGGCTAGCAAAGCGATCCACATGATGAGGTCCCCAACGCCATCCAAGAGGCAAAAAACCAAGGAGACAGAGAAAATTCATCAAAGGCCCTGATCTTGGAAAGATAATCAGCCCACTATTCTCCGCTGCGGAACCCAAACCGATCCAATCAATATGGTGCCGATAGCAAAAATTAGTACTTCCAACAAAGAAAAAATGAAGAATGGGGATCGCGAACCGCCATTCTCGCAATAAAAGAACACATTCCATTGTCCCCACGAAGCTATCACCCGCGAGTTAGTTAACACCGAGACACAATCCGCAGGATCCGAAAAGAGCAAAAAGTTCACGCCAAGTGGATGAATGGAGGCGGCATCCGGGCGGAAGTCCCCGCAAAAGAGAGAAGTTCAACCCGTTCAGAAAGCCAGCCACCCCATCCTTTATCACCGCATCAAAACCCAAGGTAGACCTCGACCACGAGGGCGCTGGCAAAGGGCTCACGAACCGATAAATCGGTTTGCCAAAGCCGGACCTCCTGCTTTGCAAGGGGAGATAGTAGAAGGGGTATCCCAAAGGTCGGCCGCGCAGATCAGCACAAAGATGACCCAAGACCAAGCGTAGGGATTGGATAAAGCCAAGGAAAAACGCAATCAGGAGGAGTGACATTTTGGGAAGATAACAGAGAAGAGCACGAGAGACAAACCTGCTCCTTCTTAGCCCGAGAAATACGAAAGAAACCCTCACGAGCATCCACTATGAAACCTAAGAAAATTGTGCGATGGGAGAGACGAAACCGGCACTTCTTCCAAGCTAGGAGAAACCGCCCGCCGCAAGTCCTAAATGATGCGAATCTGTAGAACTTCGTGGCGGATCGCACAAGAATAAAATATCATCAACGAGGGTAAGCAACGGATGCCCCTCGACTCGCCAAAACCGAACTATCTGTCTGAATTAATTTGGTAAAGACAAAGGGGCTGAAGCTAGACCAAAGGGGAGGACATTAAAGACGAAACTGACCATCAAGACCAAAACCCAAGAAAGTGCGATGAGGAGGCCGATCGTGACATGGTGATAGCCGGATTTGAGGGTCGACAAAGAAAGAAAAGTCGCTGGGCAAACTCAAATGTGACAACAAATTCGAGGACTCATACCCCAAAGGTGGGGATAGTCAAGAAAGAGTTCAGATAGCTGCATCCAAGATGAGACGGAATTTGTTTAGGCCTTTAGGGACGACCCCAAGGGGAACAAAGAAAGGACGAGAGAGACCGGGGAAGCGGCACCGTGGGCGCAAGAGATCGGCTATAGCGAAAAAGCAAAGTCTAGGTGGGCAGATATGGACGAAATGGGTTTGAGGCGGGGCGAAGCAAATGACGGACACGTGGATGACCAAGGAAGGCGACCAAACAAAATCAGATCCAACTCAACACCATTGTGAGGAGCAAATGGATTGCCAAAAAGGAAGAGACGATGGAGGCGATCCAGACTATAGCAGCAGAAGGCCAAACCATCACCGGGAGGGTCGATGCCAAGATGAGGGATGGCCCATGTGAATGGAGCACATTCAAAAAGAGGCCACAAACTGTAGTAAACAACCTAGCAACAATGGAAAACATCAAACCAAGTAGGCAATGGGATCCATGTAGCACCATGCAAGCCTATAACCCCGAATGCCGAAGTTCAACCAACACAAGCTCAAACCTAAAACCTCGCGTACAAAAATAACCCACATGCAACCTTTAACCCGCGGAGAAAAAAATTGCACTAATACTAGAAAAAGCTTTCAGGCAAGCACAACACATACTTAAACAACATTTCAAACCGCATGCCCCACTGCGGGGAGGGAATGCCCCAATTCATCCAACACCACCCCAACAATGATCCGACTATCACCAACACGTTGTAACCATAAAATAATGGTAACCAACAAACTCAAACCTAAGAACAACAAACGTGAGCTAACAAAGAATGGGACGATCCAACAACATTCAATGAATACCATACATAATAGTATTGCTTTAACCTCCAAAACGTAAAAATCAAGGGGAACATGAATCATGGGACCCGGACGAGGAAAAAAATGGAGTCTGGCGGGCACCAAAGGACCCGGTGGAAGCAAAAGTGGCGGAGGGAGTGCTAGGAGATCCGAGCATTGGCGCCGAGCATGGTAAGTTTCAATAACGATGGCCAAGACGACCACAAAAAGTGCAAAAAGGATGAGAACCGGATCTAGATGAAGAGAACTGGAAGGAGGCGAAAAGAGAAGGAAAGAGCCGAGGGAGCGAAGGGTTTTAAAAGCAGGGGTCGATCCGCGGTGCATTTGCCGAAGCTAGCTCAATTTCACCGTCATCGCGGATAAAGCGGGGCCCGCATGGTCATCAAAAAAAAGCGACATCATAGCCTTCATCGATCAGCAATAATCAAAAACTTCATCCTCTGCTGCAGAGTGGCGGTCTTACCTTCCTCAATAATTTGAAGAATCGATCGGGCACCCGAGGGGACAAAGTCTGTCAAAGCGGGCATGAAGCTCCCTAATCTTGACTCAGGGGCACAAAAGGAACTCATATTGGTGGCGAACGATTCCCCCTTAAAGTTGGGAATGGGCCGAGACGCTGGTTCTCGAACCTCTTGGCGGCACCTCACCGCCATGCCGCGGAAGGCCGGCGTGAAGATCGGCTCGTATTCGTACACCGTAATCGGAGGGTTCGGCAGCTAGCCTCGAGGCACCATATCCAAAGATGGAGAAGGAATAGAGGCCCGCGGCCGGGCAGCGAATGGTTAAGCCCTATAGAAGGACTCCGCCGGGCCGCCGAGAAAAATCAAAGAACTGGGCAAAAGAAAACAAAAGAGACAACCCGAGATGGACCGCCAACCTAAGTGAGAAGTCATGCTCGGTATCCGACAGAGGGATCGCCAAGATGGCGTGTTCAACAAGCGCAGAGGAGGTATGGAAGGCACCTCAGTAATAGAAATCGCGAGCGGCGGCACGCTTGACAAAGTGGGTAGAAGGGCGGTACCGATAGTAACCCTCTACCGCCCGCTCCGTGAAGAAGCCCCGAGATGTGCCGGAGAGCTCGACCGCCATGCCGTAAAAAGTCTAGTAACAAAGAAGTCGCACGCATTAGAAACGAGACAAACAAATAAACGATAAAGACATACAAAATAAGATGGGGAGAGAAAAATAAAAAGGATGGATCCATGCACCGAACCACAACAACATAAACGTAGATATCGTCACAACAACACACGGGGAAAGACAACCAACGACCACGAGACAAAAACCTTAGCAACCTAGAAAAATGCAAGGGGAAATCATAGTCGAGGTGACCCTAGGACGATATGAAAGATTCTAAAGGTGATACTAGGGAAACAATGACCATAAAACCGAATATGCAGCAAAATACCAAATTTATAGAGCAAAAAATAAAATAAACCATAGGGTCGTTATAACCAATTAAATGCCCAAGGAGAGAGCAAACTAAAGGTGAAAGCAATCATATGAAAGATCCTAAAGGTGAAACTGGGAAACAATGACCATAAAACCGGGAAATATGCAAGTAAAATACCAAATTTATAGAGCAAAAATAAAAAATAACCATGGGGTTGTTATAACCAATCATATGCCCAAGGAGAGAGCAAACTAAAGGTGAAAGCAATCATATGAACGATCTTAAAGGTGATACTAGGGGAAACAATGACCATAAACCGAAAAAAAAATGCAAGCAAAATACCAAATTTATAGAGCAAAAATAAAAACCACCATGGGGTCGTTATAACCAATCATATGCCCAAGGAGAGAGCAAACTAAAGGTGAAAGCAATCATATGAAAGATCCTAAAGGTGATACTAGGGGAAACAATGACCATAAACTGAAATATGCAAGCAAAATACCAAATTTATAGAGCAAAAATAAAATAATCATGGGGTCGTTATAACCAATCATATGCCTAAGGAGAGAGCAAACTAGAGCCCATGTAACAAAAAAAAAAAACTACTACCGAACAAACATCATAAAGAACCCCAGGAAAAGGGGTAATCACGTTATAGAGCTATCCAACTAACCTTGAAACCTAAAAAACTCAAAAACAAACTTGAGAGAAGAGGAGAAGATAGGGAAAGAGGGTAAGGGAATGATGGCAACGTCCAACGACAAA
Organism: Isoetes taiwanensis; assembly: GCA_021234155.1. Classification (NCBI taxonomy): domain Eukaryota; kingdom Viridiplantae; phylum Streptophyta; class Lycopodiopsida; order Isoetales; family Isoetaceae; genus Isoetes; species Isoetes taiwanensis. The sequence goes on along the minus strand of JAJEKV010000611.1, from coordinate 48,094 downwards.
AAAAGGGGAGCTTAATGCCGATAACCCGATCCGGCATCCCCATAAAACAGGGATCGAACCCGGTATCCCCATTTAAAGAAGGCGAGAGGCTGCGATGGCGGCGTACCGAAATAATAAAGGCGTAAAACCGTGAAAACAAACAAAAGGGGGTCGAAAACCGAGGGTGGTGATCGAGAGCTAAAAGCCAAATTTAAAAGAACGAGGTAGAGAATCGGCCCGCCAATAGAAGAGAACATAATCGCCCAGTATTGAAGAAAATTTATCTTGAAGAATCGCCCGAAGGGAGAAAAGAACGTAATCAGCCTATCTATGGTACTCCCGGAAGAAAATGGATTAAATCTCTACGCCTAGCAATCAACCGCTGCCGATCGGACCAAAGCCGATCCCGGCTCGATGCCCCACCAATCAATCAACCGCGTACTAAGAACCGGGGAGATCTTGCCTGGCCGGTGGGCGATCAAACCAAAGGGATTTACTAAAAATGCAGTCCCAAATCTTGAACCAACAAACCCGGATAGGGATAATCGGCGTAACATAGGAAAAAGGAGGAGCTTACGGGAAGAATCAGGAAGCCATATCGGGGCGGGGGGCGATCCATGCTTGATCGGACCAAAACAAACCGCTGATGCCCCATCGCTTGTCGATCCGGGCAGACGGCAAAACCGGGGCCAAAAACTTGCCCAAGCCCGGCCGAGGGCCGATCAAACCAACAAAAAACAACCACAAGAAACCCGTCCACCCAACAAAACAACTGCAATAAACCGACAGGAAAAGAAACCAATGCAACGTAAAACGGTTCAATGCATAAAAAATCGGATAAAGCACCAATTTAAAACTAACCACGGTAGCTAGCCGAAACTCACTTTTACTCGCAGAATCCACAGGCGTGGCGGATGGATTCAAACAAAGGGAGAGATTAAAACCATAAAGAAAATAACAGACTTACCTTAGAGGATCACGCAAAGAATGACGTGAAAGGTGTAGGGATGAAGAGCGTCGGGGTGACCACCACAAGCTTCGTCTTGGTGTGGATGAAGCTTGTCTCTCGTGTGGATGGCTCACCATGCGTGAGGTGCCGGGAAGCTAGGTAGAGGTGCAAGCGACCAAAGCAAAGCCCAAGAGAATGCCGATAGCCAATAATGTGGAAAACCCGGTCTATAAGTAGGAGGGCTGGAGATGGGGCGCCCCAATCCAGGAATGATTTCGGTTCTATTGCTATCGCAATAGAACCGTGGCATTATATAATGTGCATAGCATGTAATACCACATACCTTTATAAAATGGTGCATACCTTATCATTTCATTTGCCTACTGCAAATGCATATTTTATTTAATGGCTAGCATATTGATTTTTAATCCATCCTATAATATATTAGTGCCTAATTTGAATATTTCTTTAACTAATAATTTGTGTGGCAATGTTTTAATCAACAACCTAACCTAATCGAATGCAAAGATGCATCCGGGTCTCAAACTGCCCAAACCTCCTGTTGCGCCTTTTTGCGAGTTCCTTGTTTTTGCGTAGGTCCATGACAAGTGTTAGTTGGGTGGCTACATGGTGTGTCAGTAAATCTAAAATTATATATTGAAATGGAATTAAGGAAGCAAGAAAGAATCTTAATGCCATATAGACACAAAACCACAAGAATACCATTCTCAGAGGGGTATTATGCTAAAATTTGGTAGTTGAAGATTCATTATGTTTTTATGGTGGTAAAACTAGGATATGTAAGCAGAGCAATCACAAGTTCATACTTTATTGATTCTTGATATGACATAATATTCTCATATACCACATTCTCAACTGCATTGGGTCATATATGATTTATGACTAGGTGTATGCCATGGGATAAGCACGTTTGGTATTTGGAAGTTCAATTGAGGCCTGTGCAAATCAACCATTATAAAACGGCTTGTGTGAAAGGATCCTTAGACTTCATGTTGCTCCATCAATATCATGTTGTATCAATGTAACAAGTGGCACGTGCAAAAACCATGGAAAGTAAAATTTGTCATTTCATGAAGGCTCAATGTTATGGTGGTTGCGAAGAAGTAGTGAAACATGTGGATGTGTTAAAGGAATAGAATTTCATTCTAATTCAGGATAAATCATGTGGATTGAGGGCACCTTCCAAATCCGAATTATTGATGTATGGTTGATCTACTAATGAATCACGTGGATTGAAGAATAGAATAGAATAGAAAGTTTATTGAATCAATAGGAGTATATTTGTATTGACCCACAAAATGGGGACTGGTAGACCTTTTGGCTTACTCAAACAATATAACAACTTTGGAGCTATCTTTCCTTTTTTTAGTGGAAATTAGAATCAAAACGTTTACTAAAAAAGTTTAGTCAATGGTTAAAGTAACTCGTACGTGCTCCATGGCTACAGTTATACGATGATTAGATATTTCATGCGTCAACAAATGAACAGAAAAAAAATACAAGAATAAGGATTTTGCAAAGCATAAAAAAACCAAAAGAAAGGAAAAAGGGCCCGAGGCGGGAATCTGAAGAATACTGGGAGCTTGTTTGTTTGGTCGGAAGAGGAGGATGATTTGCAGCCACGAAATGCACGAAGATATTGCACTCGAATCCTTACACGGTATCTTCTTAATCTGGTGGATCAGCCAACGCCACTTGCATTCGTATTTTAAAGGTGGCTCTACTTCAAATCTCTTCAAAAGTTTTCGTTGTCTTTTTCTGCTGCCGGTATGGCCCATTTCGTGTCCCGTGTATGAATTATAAGAAGCTACAATGGATTCTAGACCTCGCAATAGGTTCTGGTATGCACAGTCTCACTTCCCTGTTTCTTTTTCGGAAAATGACTTCTGAGCCTGACACATGTTCTTGCCACCACCATCTTATATAATGTCACGTTTAAACCAACTGTGATAGCATATCATCTTTGCAGCCATATCAGCTCGGTCTCTAGCTATTTTTCTTTCGACTTCTCTAGTCTTGGATTTTAGATCTGTGAAAATGCCAGCCCCGAAACCCATTCGTGTCAAATCTTTGGGTCGTAGAGCAGCAGTTTGCACGAGAAATTTTGTTGGGACAGATGTTTCGGCTGAGGTATGTAGATAATTGATTCGGTTTTATGGCATTTATGTATGTCCTGAGCAAATAAAAAACAAATTAATGGAATGTGATGAACGGTTCTCAACCTTTTGGTTGATATCTTTCAGGCCATGCGCAAGATCAAGGAGCCTGAACGTAATTTTGAAGGCACTCCTTACATTCCGATTTATGTCATGCTTCCTGTGAGTACATACATAAGTTTATGTGTTGTGGGCTTGCAAAGTTAGGGCCAAATTACAGCAAGCTGCTTCCCTTCAATTTAATAAAGGAAGGAAAGAATATTTCACATGGCATCCTCTTCTGGAATATATTTCATGCGCTATGTTTCCCTTTTTTTTGTCATCCCTTTCTGGAGAGGTGATTCAAATTAAAGGAGTTTTGTTTGCAGCTTGATGTTATAAATCATAAGAATCTCATTGCCAATCCCCGGCAGTTGGTCCACGACTTACGAAAGTTAAAATCTCTTCATGTTGATGGTGTGATGGTGGATGTTTGGTGGGGTTTGGTAGAAAAGGAAAGCCCTCAAAAGTACGACTGGACTGCATATGATTCTCTCTTCCATATGGTCCGTAATGCAGGCCTCAAGCTTCAGGTACATTAGTGAAGAACTGCTTGGCTTCAATTTCAATAACTACCCCTGTGATCTGCAATTGTTTAGGCATTCATTTTATTTTCATTGAGTTGCGTTTATTTGGTTTTTCAAGGGTATGAAGTATATCTAATCCACGTTGTGCATGTTCTAACACAGGTTGTTATGTCTTTCCACCAATGTGGCGGAAACGTGGGTGATGATGTTAACATACCACTTCCGAATTGGATACTTGACATTAGCTTAGAAAATCCAGATATTTTCTTTGCTGATAAGCATGGAACACGGAATCCTGAGTGCCTTTCCTGGGGCATAGACAAAGAACGCGTCTTAAAAGGGCGCACCGGACTTGAGGTATGGTGCTTAAGTTATGGACCAGCACTTGTTTATAGTTTTTGCATTATCAACAACATTCTTGAATTTTTTGTCTCGTCCACAGGTTTATTTTGACTTCATGAGGAGTTTCCGCCAGGCATTTGACGAGTTCTTTAAGGATGGGACTATTGAAGAGATTGAAGTGGGCCTTGGTCCATGTGGGGAGTTGCGATATCCTTCCTATCCTTTAAGATATGGTTGGAATTATCCTGGTATTGGTGAATTTCAGGTGTTTTCCTTTTACCTTTCAGGAATTCATTGTGTTGCAAATTTACAGACTTTATGCTAGTAGTTTGAACCTTATTAAATCAATGATTTATGGATGCTAGATGCTGAAATTTGATTATATTCGCTGGTGCTTGCAGTGCTATGATAAGTATTTGATGTGCAAGTTGAAAAAGGCCGCAATGAGTCGAGGACACTCGGAATGGGGAATGGCACCTATTAATGCAGGGGATTACAACTCACAACCTCATGGGACAGGCTTTTTCCGTGTTGGAGGGGATTATGATAGCTATTATGGTCGTTTTTTTCTTCGTTGGTATTCTGAAATACTTATAAATCATGGGGATGAAGTCCTAGCCCTTGCCAAACTTGCTTTTGCAGAGACAAGAATTTCTGCCAAGGTGAGCTACCTTAACTGGGGCAAATGGTTAAACTATGAAGAGATTACCGAGCTGACCTCTGATTCTTGTTCCTTAACAGATTTCTGGCATTCACTGGTGGTATAAAACGGCCAGTCATGCCGCGGAATTAACAGCAGGTTTTTACAACCCAGCTCACCGAGATGGATATGCCCCAATTGCTCAGATGTTTGCCAAGCATAAGGCAACATTCAATTTTACTTGTGTGGAGCTTCGGACAATGCACTTTGATAAGAATTGCCCTGAAGCTTTGTCAGATCCAGAGGGTTTAGTCTGGCAGGTATATTCTCTGATGCAATGCACTCAATTAAACAATCCTTGGAAGCCCAAGCATTTGAATTTGAAACCGTATCCTTGAGCAGTCTAGCTGTTTAAAAAAAAAACCGTTTTATTTTATTTCATTTCATAGACAATTCCAGTTGTTTGCTTATAAGCAATATGTTTGATTTCAGGTGATGAATGCTGCATGGGATGCTGGCATTGATGTAGCTAGTGAGAACGCACTCCCTTGTTATGACAGGGACGGTTACAATAAAATTCTAGAGAATGCCAAGCCTAGAAAAGACCCAGATGGGCGGCATATATGCGCTTTTACTTACCTTAGACTTACTCCGGTGTTAATGGAGACCAACAATGTGCTTGAGTTTGCTCGTTTTGTGGATTGCTTACATGGTAACGATAATGGCGTGGCCTCTTTTGAATCACAAATCTTATGTGGCAAGTCTTGCAGCTGTATTAATTGTTCACAACTTGGAGAGCCCAAACGTATTCACATTGATTTTTCTTCGGATTTACAAAGCGCTAGTAACATTTAATTCTTTGCAACGAAATATTTGAACCGGTAGTCCAATCTCAAACGTCACTTCCAAAATAGAATTGAATCACCTTCTATTCAATGAAAACCAGAACTATTATTTGAGCCAGAAAATGGCTACCTTCGTGGACGTTCCATTTGATTGTAGACGTGTTGCATATATTCCCTAATTTTTGTGTATTTGTGAAACTACCCTTATCTCTATACGTATACAAAAATTTAGCGCTGGCGAAGTCGGCCTTTTATGGACCATCAACTGAACCTAAGTGTGTGAGATGTAGAAGAAGCATCGATCCCCATGTATTAAGATATATTTATTGTAAAAATAGAAACTAAAAAACGCCAAGGAATATTTGTACTGTGTGAAAGTGGTCAACTAAGACGTGCTTGTAATCTTCACAATTTAATGGTTGGGTAGTGGTCGTGTATTGCATGTGGTGCAGTATTTATGTGCTATAGTGTGTAGCGCATGTTGTGCGTAGTGCATGTGCAACCTATTCTAACTGGAACGTTAAAATGTTAGCTTATAATGAGAGTATGTGAAGTGTTGTCCATAGATTGTATAGTGAAGGCATGAAGTTGAATTAGAATACCTATTAAATTGTACTCACCTTTGGCCCCCCTTGTTTTTGCTATTGATTGATCTTGGGTATGCTGGTCTTCAGCACTATGTCCTTCCAATGGCTCAATACAGATTAATGTGCGATCACATCACATAATGCAAAGGATAGAAGTTATGTAATTTAAACAGTCATTCCACCAAACCTACCTCTAGCGAGCTCTTATTACTTAGAAGCCATACCATCATTACGGTAGAAGTTATTTAATTTAAACAATATATTGGCACACATAATCTAGAGAAAAACACTCTGTTTTGGATCCTACGATTTGAAAGGTATCCTATCATCCAAAGGATAGCATCAAGTTGTGTTTACGAAATTCAAACATTTTGTGCACTCAAGATTTACCATCTTTCTTTATACTAAAGGGATTTTGAGTGTTTGTCATCAATTTCAATTTTGCACCGCTAGATCAAATGGATGGCGGATGTGGTTTTTTCAAAGCGGTTGTGTTGAAAGTGTGTCGATTCTATTTTGGCTTTTCCCCTTACGTGATCAACTTTTATTTTTGACCGCTTAGATGAAGTAATCAAGTTTTATTTTTGACCGCTTCGATCAAATGAATGGCCTGGATGTGGTTTTTCAAAGCGGTTACGTATGTCGATTCTGTTTTCGCTTTCCCCTGTTCTAGGTCCTCAGTTGCATGAGCATTCCGATGAGCATTGCTCATTCCAAAAGCTCTCTAAGTTCTTTCTGCGGCGCTTGGTTGCGAGGTTTGTTGGGGGTTCTTTTTCAGGTGGCCTTCAAGCGGTTGTTTCGGCTCCATATTTTGTGTATGGCTCCATTTTTTCGGCTCTGCTATTTGGTTCGAATGCTTTGGCCAGGCTTATACATTTATATTCTTCCTTTGGCAATTTATGGCGATGAAGCAAATCGTGTTGAAGCCCGCTATCTATTCTTTCTAGATACAGTTTTGGAGCCAGATTCGAGACAAGGCCGGAACAACAAGCTATGGCTCACGGAGGTTTATAATCTACCAAAGATATAATTCCTCATAGACTCTTCACCATTCCTCAAGGTTGCTTATCCTTTTCTCCCAAAACAGTTAGCAATTTTTCTAACCGTTTTTGTCTCTTAAATTTTGCATGGAATTTGAGTGCGGATCTTGGGTCCCGCAAAAAATCTCAACAGACCGGTTAGAAGAACAACTCTTCTTGACAATCGGTGGGTCCTCACACGGTAAATTCTTGAGTAGATTGGAAAAAGGTAAATCGTCATGTTGTTTTGCACGATGTAATGCGGTTCTACGTTTCGATATCTATTCATTTAACAAAATTGTATGCCTTGTAGGATGCATGCATAGAAAAGGCTCAAACTTTCCTTCAGAGGTATATCTTTTGTGCATATCTTTGCTAAAGAAATCCAACCAAGTCCCTGCAAAAATCTCAACAGATTTGGTTAGAAGAACAACTCTTCTTAATCTTGGTTAGATCCTCACACCTGAGGCCAATTCTTCCTATAGATTTAGTGCCATATTTCCGGCGGGTAGTCCGAGCAAAGTCTACAGAATGCAAACCGAATCGTTCCACCTTCATTCCGAGACTTACGTGAAATTTCAAGCCTTTTAGGTCTTGGCGCCATTTCCGCAATCCCAGTAGGCAAATCTCGGGACAACATCATAGATTTCATGACTTCCCATTCTACCTCTGTTCGGGTTCTTAGCACGCACATTGCTTTTTCACTTCTATTCCTTTTCCATTCTCAATTTTACTGATTAGTCTTTTTGAAGTTTAAATATTAGCATTTAACTTGTTGAATCTCTTTGCTCTTATATCTCTTTTGCTCTACGATTCAATGAGGCCAATCTGAGGTTGATCCCATGCTTCAGATTTCCACAGAGGAAGTAAGGTCAGAGGTTACTGTGATTTTTGTTGTTTTTTTGTTGTAATAGAAAATGCTGGATATTCCGCTAACCCTCAAGTGTGTAATAAAAAATGTTGGATATTCCGTTAACCCTCAAGCACAAGGAACGCTCTATCCAAATTGTATAGTGGTTGTGATTGTATCATGATCCTTGTACTGGTGTATACCCAACATAAATACAATTTTCACTATTTAGTACAAGCTTAGAAGTTCCATACTTTCTCAGAAGAATCTACACTTCAAATGCTTGAATGCATGCAGATGTTGCCTATACAAACCTCTGGTAATAGACCAAATTACTCTTTGCCTATGCTCCATTTCTGGATACCTATACAAATCTTTGCCAATGAACCAAATTAATTTTTGGCTCAATAGAGTTATACAGGAATATCAAGTTTGTGAACAAACGAGGCCGAAATAAGTAAGGTTTGGCTTTTCATCTCCCATACCTATGGTCCTTCTTGAGCTCCAAGCAATGATTATGTGGGTCAATTGCGTGCCTTGACGTGCCCTATTACATACAATCTATGGTTTTGTGGATTTTAGCCCTTGATATTTGAACCACATGATTATAATCCAACTCATTGTAGCATATCATGTTCATGGTAGGTTTTAGATTGTTCGTGATGGGTTTTAGAATGCAAAAAAAATGAACATGAATGACTTGGTGAATATGCTTGAAGAACTATGACTTGTTCCTACATGGCTGAGATGAGAGTCTTATTTATCTAAGCAAATGTCACATGTAAAAACCAAAACAATTTGGAATAGCTCTAACATCTCTATTCTCTAACGTTTGTTATATAATAATAAAAGAACAAAACACTTCCATTACAAGAGTAAATCATCTAAGCAATTATATTAATGAAGATAATTCTATATAAAAGTTCAAAAATATAATGGTTGCCTTTGAATACAATTCCAACATTTTATGCCTGACTAAAAGCCCAGCAACGCTGGGCACTTTTTCTAGTAACTCATAATGTGTTTTTGGCTAGAGTAGCTCTGGTTCAATTATGTTATGCTTTGGCCGGAGTAGCTTCAGTTGGTTAGAGCGTGTGTTTTCATAACCCAAGGCCTGGAGGTTCAAGCCCTCCCTCTAGCGAAGCTCTTATTAGTTAGAAGACATCACATAATGCAAAGGATAGAAGTTATGTAATTTAAAAGCCATTGCACCAAACCTACCTCTAGCTTAGCTCTTATTACTTAGAAGCCATACCATGATTACGATACAAGTTATTTAATTTAAACAATATATTGGCACATATAATCTAGAGAAAAACATTGGAAGTCATACTCTGTTTTGGATCCTACGATTTGAAAGGTATCCTATCATCCAAAGGATAGCATCAAGTTGCATAAGATACGAGATTTAAACATTTTGTGCACTCAAGATTTAAAAGCACACCATAACTCATAATGTGTTTTGGCTAGAGTAGCTCTGCTGATTCAATTATGTTATGCTTTGGCTGGAGTAGCTCAGTTGGTTAGAGCGTGTGGCTGTTAACCACAAGGCCGGAGGTTCAAGCCCTTCCTCTAGCGAGCTCCTATTATTTAGAACGCATCATGCAAAGAATAGCATAAAGTTCAAGACATTAACGCACGTTATAAGTCATAGTATTTTTTTGGCGCAGTTGGTTCAATTATGTTATGCTTTGGCTGGAGTAGCTCAGTTGGTTAGAGCGTGTGGCTATTAACCACAAGGCTGGAGGTTCAAGCCCTCTCTCTAGCGAGCTCTTATTAGTTAGAAGACATCACATAATGCAAAGGATAGAAGTTATGTAATTTAAACAGTCATTGCACCAAACCTACCTCTAGCGAGCTCTTATTACTTAGAAGCCATACCATCATTACGATAGAAGTTATTTAATTTAAACAATATATTGGCACACATAATCTAGAGAAAAACATTGGAAGTCATACTCTGTTTTGGATCCTACGATTTGAAAGGTATCCTATCATCCAAAGGATAGCATCAAGTTGTGTTTACGAAATTCAAACATTTTGTGCACTCAAGATTTAAAAGCACACCATAACTCATAATGTGTTTTGGCTAGAGTAGCTCTGCTGGTTCAATTATATTATGCTTTGGCTGAGTAGCTCAGTTGGTTAGAGCGTGGCAGGGTCTTAACTACAAGGGCTCTGAGGTTCAAGCCCTCCCTCTAACGAGCTCTTATTATTTGGAACGATCCAATAATGCAAGGAATAGCATCAAGTTAAAGCACCTTATAAGTCATACTATGTTTTTTGCCTCGCTTGGTTCGGGCTTATGTTATGCTTTGGTCGAGTAGCTCACTTGGTTAGAGCGTGTAGGGTCGAGTAGCTCAGTTGGTTAGAGCGTGTGGTACATTAACCACAAGGCCGAGGTTCAAGACCTCCCTCTAGCAAGCACTTGATAGTTAGAAGATATCACATAATGCAAAGGATAAGGATAGAAGTTATGTAATTTAAAACAAATATTGCACCAAAACCTACCTAGCGAGCTCTTATTACTTAGAAGCCATACCATCATTACGATAGAAGTTATTTAATTTAAACAAATATATTGGCACACATAATCTAGAGAAAACATTGGAAGTCATATTACGTTTTGGATCCCACGATTTGAAAGGTATCCTATCATCCAAAGGATAGCATCAAGTTGTGTAAGTTACTTAAATTCAAACATTTTGTGCACTCAAGATTTAAAAGCACACCATAACTCATAATGTGTTTTGGCTAGAGTAGCTCACAAATTATGTTATGCTTTGGCTGGAGTAGCTTTCAGTTGGTTAGAGCGTGTGGTCGTTAACCACAAGGCCTGAGGTTCAAGCCCTCCCTCTAGCTCTTATTACTTAGAAGACATCATATAATGCAAAGGATAGAAGTTCTCAGTAATTTAAATCACATTGCACCAAACCTACCTCTAGCGAGCTCTTATTACTTAGAAGCCATACCATCATTACGATAGAAGTTATTTAATTTAAAACAATATATTGGCACACATAATCTAGAGAAAACATTGGAAGTCCATACTGCTTTTTGGATCAGACGATTTGAAAGGTATCCTATCATCCAAAGGATAGCATCAAGTTGTGTAAGTTCTGAAATTCAAACATTTTGTGCACTCAAGATTTAAAAAGCACACCATAACTCATAACGTGTTTTGGCTAGAGTAGCTCGCTGGTTCAATTATTTATGCTTTGGCGGACTAGCTCGCTTGGTTAGAGCGTGTGGTCATTTAACCATAAGGTCGGAAGTTCAAGCCCTCCCTAGCTCTATTATTTAGAAGCTCTTATTTCCTCCCTCTAGCTAGCTCTTATTATTTGGAACGATCCAATAATGCAAGGAATAGCATCAAGTTCATAACTCACGCAAGCATCAACGCCTTACCACAGACACCATAACTCATAATGTGACACCATAACTCATAATGTGTTTTGGCTAGAGTAGCTCACCAGTTCAATTATGTTATGCTTTGGCTTGGAGTAGCTCCTGTTAGTTAGAGCATGTGGTCATTAACCACAAGGTCGAGGTTCAAGCCCTCTCTCTCTAAGCGAGCTCTTATTAGTTAGGAAGACATCACATAATGCAAAGGATAGAAGTTATGTAATTTAAACAGTCATTGCACCAAACCTAGCGATTATTTAATTTAAACAATATATTGGCACACATAATCTAGAGAAAAAGAATAGCATCAAGTTCAAGACGTTAAAGCACGTTATAAGTCATACTATGTTTTTGGCTCAGTTGGTTAAGTTATGTTATGCTTTTGGTCGAGTAGCTAACTTGGTTAGAGCGTGTGGCTGGAGTATTGGTTAGAGCGTGTGGCTGTTAACCACAAGGCCGGAGGTTCAAGCCCTCCCTCTAGCGAGATGACGTTTACTTTTGTTTCACCGAATAGAAAGTAAATGAAGTTCTAGAAATATCGATGGCGCTTTTAGCGCTTGGTTATTTTTTAAAAAGCCTTTCCTAGTTTTCTATTTAGAAGTTTTCATCGCTTCTTCCTTCTTCATCACTTTCGGCTTTTGCATCTCCCGTTCCTTTTCCGCGCTTTGGCTCCCCACCCTCCCACCCTTGCTCTCGATGCCTTATTGGTAAGCCTCTAGAGGTTCTAGTGGCCCTACATCCCCGATGGAGGTCTATTGGCATAGTTGGAGGCCTTTTTGTGCCTGGTTGAGGCTCTCATGCTCGGATGGAGGCCCTGGGTGCCTAGTTGGAGGCCCTGGAGTGCCCATGTAGCCCTAGGGGCATTTGGTTCATTTTTCTGTGTATGCAGGATAACAGTTGGTGAGCCATTTCCCTATAGCTTGTATTTAAACGATGAAGGTTTGGGTTCCAAGCACAAAACGAAGTTCAGAATTGCTGGAGAAGACTATTCCAACATGAGTTTGTTATTACAACTTCATTACTTTATGTATTCTCCACCCAACAAGACTGGTCAGCATGAGGGTATAGATTCTTTTGAGATTATGACTCTAGCATAGGTTAGTGATCCCATTATTGTCGGTTTTTTCTCAAAACCCAAAGGCGAGGTTTTTTTAATCCCTCCCATAATGGTTTTCACTAACTTGCTATCAATATGTACTTGTGTTTGGTTTTAAGGAGATGCAAATAGCGCTCTTGTTTAGCATGTGACCTTATTCATAAATACGTCTGCTACTTGCTCTTGGCCTTGCTTTATTGTTTCATGCTCTGCCTCTTTTTCAGCATTCTTGTCCGTTTTGCCTTAGTATTTCTAGAACTCTTATTAGTTAGAAGATCTTCTTATATTATAAAGTTTTAGCGTATGTCATGAAGCAAACCCTAATTTGGATGGTTGAGATCATCTGCTTTGATCCAAAGCCGACATTTATCGCACGACTTCTCACCACCATGATTGGCCTAATGTCTGAAGAGGAAAGGGAAAATCAAAAGGGGAAAAGTGAAAGGCAAAATGCACGGGTAAAAGGGAAAAGGAAATGGAAAAGAGCACAAAAAAGGGAAAGGAAAATAAAGGGACAAAAGAAAGAAAAAAAGGATACTATGAAAAGGAGAAGAGGGAAAGGGTGAGGACATGAGTAAAAGGGAAGGGAAAAAGGGGATGAGGAAAAGGGTAGAGAGAAGGGAAGGAAAAGGAATCCCGAAAAAGGAAAGGGAAAAAAAAAAAGGAGGAGGAGGGAGTGAAAAGGACAAATGGGAAAGGGGAAGAGGAAAAAGATGGGGAAAGGAGAAAAAAAGGGCAAAAGGGACACAAAAAAAAGGAAAGAGAAAAGGGGAGGAGAGAAGTGATGGAAAAAAGGAAAGTGAAAAGGAAAAGAAAATGGAGGGGGGAAGTGGGGAAGGAAAGGAAAAAAAAAGGCATCGAAAAACTAGAAGAGGGAATGAGAGAAAAGAGAAGGGAAAAAAAGGGAAGAGGAAAAGTGTGAGGAAAGGGCAAAAAGAGGGAAAAGAACAAAGGAGGAGGAAAGGAAAGGAAAAAAGGGCACGGGCAAAAGGAAAGGAAAAAAAGGGCAAAGGAAAAAAGGAGAAGGAAAAAAGGATATGGAAAAAAAGAGAAAAGGAAAAAAAGGGCGATAGGAGGAAAAGGAAAAACAAAATAGAAACATAAACAAGAGGAAATTGAGAGAAAAGAAGCCGGGAACAAAAGGAAGGGAAAAAAGGCCATTGAAAATGAAAGGGAATTGGGAAAATTTAAAGGAAAAGGAAAAGCGGCTTAAGGGGAGGAGGGAAGGGGAGAAAAGGGAAAAAAAAAAAAGGTAAAAAGGAAAAGAGGAAAAACAAGGAGGAGAAAAAAAAGAATGCGACAAAAAATAAGGGTAAAATAGAAGAATCACATAGGGGAAAAAAGGAAGAGTAAAATAGCAAAAAGAAAAAAAAAGGAAACAAAGGGAATAGAAAAATAGAAAAGGAAAAAAAAAAAAAAAAAAAGGCGTGGAGAAATAATGAAAGGGCAAAAATGAAAGGGCATATAGAAATGGGAGAAAAGGGAATGTGAAATTAGAAAAATAATAAAAACATTGAAGGAGAAAACAAAAATAGGGAAAAAGAAGATGGTAGAAATAGAAAAGGAAAAAAGAAAAAAGGTAAATAAAACTCAAATGTGTGGTGGCTAGGAAAGGAAAAATCAAAAAATAAAAAATAAAGGAAAAGAACAAAAGAAGAGGAAAGGGAAGAAAAAAAAGCCCCTCTACGCAAAGAAATAAAGGGAAAGAAAAAAAGAAGAAGGAAAAAAAGGGATATGAAAAAAGGGAAAGAGGTTGGAAAATAAAAGGGGAAGGGGAAAGAGAAAGGGAAAGGGAAGTGAGAAAAAGGGAATGCGAGAAAAATAATTGTAAAATAGGAATGGGAGGGGAGGGGAACAAAGGAAGAGAAAAATAGAAAAGGGAAAACGGGAAAAGCAGGAAATAGAAAAATAGAAAAGGAAGAAAAAAAAGGAAAAAGGAATGGAGAAAGAGGGAAAAAGAAAGGGCATACAGATATGGGAGAAAAGGGAATGTGAAACTAGAAAAATAACAAAAAACATTGAAGGAGAAAAAAAAATAGAGAAAAGGGAGATGGTAGAAATAGAATAGTGGAAAAAGAAAAAAGGTAAATGGTGGAAAAAAGGAAAGAAAAAATAAAAAAATAAAAAACAAAAGCACGAAAAGGCAAAAGGAAAGGGAAAAAAGGAAGGAAAGATGAAAATGTGGTCAAATTCTCTTAATTGTGTGATTTTAAGATGTGAATTAATTTAGCAATTTGCTCCAGAGTATATCATTTAAAGTTCCTAGCTATGTCCGGAAGAAATTTTCATTGGGCTCCATTTCTAGTATAATATATATTATCATAGTCATATCATATTATCACAGTATCCCCAACATGCGAGAAGCTCACCAAAAAATGATTGGACCCTTACAAGAGATGAATAAAAATCATAAACACTTGCTTTGGACCACACTCCTCTCGGTATCCTCATCATTCAAACTATAAAAACCTTATATTTTTCTTATGTATAACATTTTGTGCACCAAGGAGGCAATAAAACCCATTTGGTGCACTCATCTTATATTATAATATTTTAGAGTATCAGTAAGTAGTGCATCGAGCTAATTTGAATGGCCGAGATCATCCGATGCATCCGGAGATCCATTTATCAAGAAGGAACTTACCAACACCGTGGATTGGTCATGCTTCGATCTCTTAAGGGGAAAGGGTAAAATGAAAAGGGGAAAAAAGGAAAAGGAAGTGGAAAGAGAGAAATGTGAAGGGCAAAAAGGCATGGGGAAAAGGGTAAAAGTAAAAGGGAAAAGGTGGGGATAAGAGAAGAGAAAAAGGCATGGAAAACTTAAAAAGGAAAGGGAACCCGAAAAGGGCACGAGGGAAGGAGGAAGAGATAAAGTGGAAAAGGTAAATGGAAATGGCATGAAAAAAAAAAGGAAAGAGGAAAAGGTTGAAAAAAAGGAAAATGAAGGAGAAAAAAAAGCATGGAAAAGGGAGGAGAAAAAGCATGGGAAAAGAAGGAGCATGGGAAAAGGGGAAAAAGAGAAGGCGTTGAGGAACAAGAGAAAAAAGGAAGGGACATAAGCCATATAGGAAAAGGGAAAAAAAAAGAGAGGGAAAGGGAAGGGAAAAATGCATCAAGAAAAGGGGAAGAGTGAAAGGTTGGAAAAAAATGAGGAAAAGGGAAGGGACAAGGGGAACAAGAAAAGGATGGGGAGAGGGAAAAGAAAGAGGCATAGAAAAAAAGGAAAGTGAGAAGAAAGAAAAAAGGAAAGGGAAAAGGGGAAAGGGAACCTAGGTAAAGGTCACAAGGAAATAGAAAGAGGGAAACGAGAAAAGGGAAGGGGGGAAGGGCATGAGAAAAAGGGAAGAGGAAAATGGTGAAGAAAGGGAAAAAGAAAAAAAAGGGAAAAGAAAAAGGGCAGAAAAAGTGGGGAAAAGAGGAAAATGGGTATAGGAAATAAGAGAATAAAAATAAATGTGCAAAAGGCATGGAAAAAGGAAAAGGAAAAGGAAAGGAAGGGAGTGCACAGAAAAGGATCGGCAAAGGAGGAAAACGGAAAGAAAAAAACATCAATCAAGAAAAGGAAACGGAAAAAAAGGAAAGGAAAGGAAGCAAGGAGTGATGGAAGGGGAATTTTGGGAAGGGAAAAAGGACATGAGGAAAGGAAAAGAGAAAAGAAAAAGGAAGGGTTGAAAGAAAGGAAAATTGCACTGAAGAGGGGAAAGGGTGGAAAAGGAGGAAAAGGAAGCCCCGAAAAATAGAAAAGAAGAAAGGGTGGGAAAAAGGGCATGGAAAAAGGGAAATAAAAAAAAAAAAAGATTGGAAAAGGGGGAAATAGAGAGAGGCACGGAAAAAGGAAATGAGGAAAAATGGAAAAGGGGAAACAAAAAAAGGGAACATGGAAAAGGAAAAGAGGGAAATGGTGAGGAGATAGAAAAAGAGAAGGTAAAAAGGGCATGGAAAAAGGGAGGAGAAAAAAGAAAAATGGAAGGAAAAAGGGCACACAAAAAAAAAAGGAGGAAAAGAGTGGGAAAAGGAGGAAAAGAGAAGGGAAAATAGGCATGGAAAAGGGCTTAAAGAGTAAAAGGTTGAGAAAAAAGGAAGACATGGAAAAAGGGTGGGGAAAAGAGAAGGCATGGCATAAAAAAAGAGAAAGGGGAAGGGAAAAAGGGCAAAAGAAAAGAGAGAGAAGAGGAAAAGGTGGGAGAAAGGAGCAAAAGGAAGGGAAAAAAGGTTATCTGAGAATAGGAAGGGGAAGGAAAGGGATGGGAAAACAAGGAAAACATGTGAGAAAGACTAGACAAAAAAAGGAAAACAAAAAATAGAGAAAATAAGAAAAAAAACAAATGCACTAAAGGGAAAAGGAAAGGATAGGGCTTTTTCTTCATCCCAAAGCATTTACGCTGCATTCAACTTATAAGTTATTTAACGCTTAAACACCATTACTAGTATCACATAAAGTTTAGATAGAGTAATTTAAAGTCATACCATTGCACCAAACCTACCTGAAGCGGTAGCCTCTTATTACTTAAAAGCCATACCATCATTACGATAGAAGTTATTTAATTTAAACAATATATTGGCACACATAATCTAGAGAAAAACATTGGAAGTCATACTTTGTTTTGGATCCTACGATTTGAAAGGTATCGTATCATCCAAAGGATAGCATCAAGTTGTGTAAGTTACGAAATTCAAACATTTTGTGCACTCAAGATTTAAAAAGCACACCATAACCTCATAATGTGTTTTGGCCGAGTAGCTCACCATTTCGAATTATGTTATGCTTTGGTTGGAGTAGCTCAGTTGGTTAGAGCGTGTGGCTGTTAACCACAAGGCCGGAGGTTCAAGCATCAAGGAATAGCATCAAGTTCAAGACTTTAAAGCACATTATTATAAGTCATACTATGTTTTTGGCTCGAAGGTTCGGTTATATTATGCTTTGGGATAGTAATTCACTTGATTAGAGTGTGTGGCTGGAGTAGCTCGCTTGGTTAGAGCGTGTGGCTCGTTAACCACAAGGCGGAGGTTCAAGCCCTCCCTCTAAGCGAGCTCGTACTAGTTAGAAGACATCACATAATGCAAAAATATAGAAGTTATGTAATTTAAATAGTGGATTTTCAAACCTACCTCTAGCCAAAGCTCTTTATTACTTAGAAGCCATACCCATCATTACGATAGAAGTTATTTAATTTAAACAATATATTGACACAACATGATCTAGAGAAAAACATTGAAGTCATACTGCTTTTGGATCCTACTATTTCAAAGGTATCCTATCATCCAAAGGATAGCGGCCAAGTTGCATAAGATCGAAATTTAAACATTTTGTGCACTCAAGATTTAAAAGCACACCATAACTCATAATGTGTTTTGGCTAGAGTAGCTCTTGGTTCTATTATATTATGCTTTGGCTTGAGTAGCTCGGGGTTAGTTAAAGCGCAGGGTCGTTAACCACAAGGCCTTAGGCTCAAGCCCTTCCTCTCTAGCGAGCTCCTATTATTTAGAACGATCCAATAATGCAAAGAATAGCATAAAGTTCAAGATATTAACGCATGTTATAAGTCATAGTATTTTTTGGCGCTAGATTGGTTCAATTATGTCATGCTTTGGCTGAGTAGCTCGCTTGGTTAGAGAGTGTGGTTGTTAACCACAAGGCGGAGGTTCAAGCCCTCTCTCTACGAGCTCTTATTAGTTAGAAGACATCACATAATGCAAAAGGATAGAAGTTATGTAATTTAAATAGTCGTTGCAAACCTACCTCTAGCGACTCTCTTATTACTTAGAAGCCATACCATCATTCATTTATAGAAGTTATTTAATTTAAAACAATATATTGACACAACATGATCCGGAGAAAACATTGGAAATCATACTGCTTTGGATCCCACGATTTGAAAGGTATCCTATCATCCAAAAAGCGTAAAGTTGCATAAGATACTGAAATTTAAACATTTTGTGCACTCAAGATTTAAAAGCACACCATAACTCAAAAATATGTTTTGGCTAGAGTAGCTCGGGCCTTTGGTTCAATTATATATTATGCTTTGGTTGAGTAGCTCATTTGGTTAGAGCGTGGCTGTTAACCACAAGTAGAAGGTTCAAGCCCTTCCTCTAGCTTAGCTCCTATTATTTAGGAACGATCATGCAAAGAATAGCATAAAGTTCAAGACATTAACGACGCGCTATAAGTCATAGTATTTTTTTGGCGCTAGCTTGGTTCAATTATGTTATGCTTTTGGCTGGAGTAGCTCACCGGTTAGAGCGCAGGCTATTAACCACAAGGTTGGAGGTTCAAGCCCCTCTCTAGCGAGCTCTTATTAGTTAGAAGACATCACATAATGCAAAGGATAGAAGTTATGTAATTTAAAACAGTCATTGCACCAAACCTACCTCTAGCTTGAGCTCTTATTACTTAGAAGCCATACCATCATTACGATAGAAGTTATTTAATTTAAACAATATATTGGTACACATAATCTAGAGAAAAACATTGGAAGTCATACTCTGTTTTGGATCCTACGATTTGAAAGGTATCCTATCATCCAAAGGATAGCATCAAGTTGTGTTTACGAAATTCAAACATTTTGTGCACTCAAGATTTAAAAAGCACACCATAACTCATAATGTGTTTTGGCTAGAGTAGGTCTCATTGGTTCAATTATATTATGCTTTACTGGAGAAGCTCGGCTGGTTAGAGCGCGTGGTCAGTAACCACAAGGTCGGTTCAAGCCCTCCCTCTAACGAAGCTCTTTTATTATTTGGAACGCATCCAATAATGCAAGCATCAAGTTAAAGCACCTTTATAAGTCATACTATGTTTTTTGCCTCGCTTGGTTCGGCTTATGTTATGCTTTGGTTGAGTAGCTCACTTGGTTAGAGCGCAGGGTCGAGTAGCTCTCGCTTGGTTAGAGCGTGTGGCTATTAACCACAAGGCCTGAGGTTCAAGACCTCCCTCTAGCAAGCACTTATTAGTTAGAAGATATCAAAAGGATAGAAGTTATGTAATTTAAAATAGTATTGCACTAAACCTACCTCTAGCGAGCTCTTATTACTTAGAAGCCATACCATCATTACGATAGAAGTTATTTAATTTAAACAATATATTGGCACACATAATCTAGAGAAAAAAACATTGAAGTCATATTCGCTTTGATCCTAATGATTTGAAAGGTATCCTATCATCCAAAGGATAGCATCAAGTTGCATAAGTTACGAAATTTAAACATTTTGTGCACTCAAGATTTAAAAGCACACCATCTTATATTATAATGTTATACCGTAATTCTTGGATCAAGCCCTAATTTGAATGTTTGAGATCATTTGAGTGCATCCGAAGGCCGAGATTTATTGCACGACTTACTATCACCATGATTGGTCGTACTTTGATCTCTTAAGGGGAAAGGGTAAAGGAAAAAGGGGGAAAAGGAAAAAGGAAAAGGAAAAGGAAAAGGAAAGGGGAAGGGGAAAAGGGAAAAAGGAAAAAGGAAAAGGAAAGGGAAAGGGAAAGGGGAAAGGGGAAAAGGGAAAAGGGAAAAGGAAAAGAGGAAGGAAAAGGAAAAATGATGAAAGGGAAAAGGAAAAGGAAAAGGAAAGGGGAAGGGAAAAAGGAAAAAGGAAAAACGATGAAAGGGAAAAGGGAAAAGGGAAACGATGAAAGGGAAAGAGAAAAGGAAAAGGAAGGGAAAAGGAAAAGATGAAAGGGAAAAGGGAAAACTAAAGGGAAAAGGAAAAGGGAAGGGAAAAGGAAAACGATGAAAGGGAAAAAAGGGAAAAGGAAAAGGAAAAGGGAAGGAAAAGGAAGAATGATGAAAGGAAAAAGGGAAAAGGAAAAAGGGAAAATGGAAAAGGAAAAAGGAAAAGGGAAGGGAAAAGGAAAAACGATGAAAGAGAAAAGGGAAAAGGGAAAGGGGAAGGGAAAAGAAAAACGATGAAAGGAAAAGGGAAAAGGAAAAGGGAAAAGGGAAAAGGAAAAGGGAAGGGAAAAAGGAAAAACGATGAAAAGAGAAAAGGGAAAAAAGGGGAACGGAAAAAGGAAAGGAAAAAGGAAAACGATGAAAGGGAAAGGGAAAGGAAAAGGAAGGGAAAAGGGAAAAGGAAAAGGGGAAGGGCAAAGGAAAAACGATGAAAGGGAAAAGGGAAAAGGGAAAAGGAATAAAAGAAAGGGAAGAGGAAAAAGGAAAGAGAAGGAGAAAAGGAAAAAGGGAAAGATAAAAGGAAATAGAAAAAGGAATAGAATAGGCGAGGGGGAAAGGGAAAGGAAAAAGAGCACCGCGAGAAGGGTAAGAAGTAAAGGTGATAAAAGGAGAAAAAGGTAAGGGAAAATAATAAAAGGTTGCAAAGTCTATGGGAAAAAGAAAAGTAAAAAGGAAAAGAGAGGGGGGAAAAGGGAAAAAGAGAACTTGGAAAAAGGGAACGAGAAAAAGAGAAAAAAGGAAAGGGCGTGAAAAAAAGGGAAAAGAGAAAGGGTGAAGAAAGAGAAAAAGGAAAGCAAAAAGAGCATCGAGAAAAAGGAAGAGGGAAAGCATGGAAAAATGAGGAAAAAGGTGGGGGGAAAGTAGAATAGACAAAGGGTAGGGAGCAAGGAATACGAAAAGAGGAAAAGAGGAAGGAGAAAAGGGCACGAGAAAAAAGGGAAGAGGGAAAGGGTGAGGAAATAGAAAAAGAAAGAGAAAAAAAAAGAGTATGGGAAAGGGAAAAAAAAAAGAAACAAGAAAGGAGAAAGTGGAAAGGGGAAAACGGGGAAGAGGATGGGGAAAGAAGAAAAAGGGTACATAAAAAAGGTTGAGAAAAGGAATGGAAAGAGGCATATGAAAAGCGAAAAGGAAATCCGAAAGGGAAAATGTAAAGGAAGGGAAAGAGAAAGGAAAGGAAAAAGGGAACATCGCAGCCTAAAAGGGGTGGGGAAAGTATGAAAAGGGAATGGAAAGTTGAAAGGAAAAGGAAGAAAAAAAGGAGAAGGGAAAGCAAAAGAGCATGAGGAAAAGGGGAGAGAGAAATGGGAAAAGAGATGGGGAAAAAATTACGTAGATCAAGAGGAAGAGGGTGGGGAAAGGAAGAAAAGGCACATGAAAAGGTAAGCAAAAAGAGAACTAAAAAAATGCATGAGATAGGAAAGAGATGATAGATAGGTGGGGAAAAGGAAAAGGAAGGGGAAAAGGAAAGCTAAAAAAGAGTAGTGGAAAATGGGAAGAGCTGGGAAAGATAAAAAGGAAGGGAAAAAGTCATAAGAAAAAGAGAAAAAAAAAAAAGGGAAGGGGAAAAATATGAAGGCAAAGGGAGGGAGAAGGGGGTTAGAAAAAAAAAGAGAATAAAAAAAGAAAGAAATTAAAGGTTCCTAATTTATGCCTGCAAAGAAGGCCATATTGGAATAAAGTGTACCATTACTAGTAACTCATAATGTGTTTTGGCTAGAGTAGCTCTCTTGGTTCAATTATGTTATGCTTTGGCCGGAGTAGCTCGCTTGGTTAGAGCGGTATGGTTAACCACAAGGCCTGAGGTTCAAGCCCTCCCTCTAGCGAGCTCTTATTACTTAGAAGACATCACATAATGCAAAGGATAGAAGTTCAGAATTTAAAACCGCCATTTGCACCAAACCTACCTCTAGCTATAGCTCTTATTACTTAGAAGCCATACCATCATTACGATAGAAGTTATTTAATTTAAACAATATATTGGCACACATAATCTAGAGAAAAAAAAGATTGGAAGTCATACTGCTTTGGATCAGACGATTTGAAAGGTATCCTATCATCTAAAGGATAGCATCAAGTTGTGTAAGTTACTAAATTCAAACATTTTGTGCACTCAAGATTTAAAAGCACACCATAACTCATAACGTGTTTGGCTAGAGTAGCTCACTGTTCAATTATTTATGCTTTGGGTGGATCTAGCTCGCTTGGTTAGAGCGCGGTGGTCAAGTTAACCATAAGGCCTCAAGTCCTCCTCTAGCGAAGCTCTTATTATTTGGAACGCATCCAATAATGCAAGGAATAGCATCAAGTTCAAGACAAAATCAGTTGGTTCAGTTATGTTATGCTTTGGTTGAATAGCTCACATGGTTAGAGTGTGTAGCCGAGTAGCTCGGCTTGGTTAGAGCATGTGGTCAAGGTAACCACAAGGCCTGAGAGGTTCAAGCCCTCCTCTAGCTGAGCTCTTACTATTTAGAAGACATCACATAATGCAAAGGATAGAAGTTATGTAATTTAAATAGTCGTTTGCACCAAAAACTACCTCTAGCGAGCTCTTATTACTTAGAAGCCATACCATCATTACGATAGAAGTTATTTAATTTAAACAATATATTGGCACAACATGATCTAGAGAAAAATATTGAAGTCATACTGCTTTTTTGATCCTACTGCTTCAAAGGTATCCTATCATCCAAAGGATAGCAGCAAGTTGCATAAGATACGAAATTTAAACATTTTGTGCACTCAACATTTAAAAAGAAGAAGAAGAGATTTTAACGCCACGCCATTAAGGCATTGCCCCTATCTGACATGTGACACTTTACAACACACCTGTGATGGGTCCTAAAAACCACTTTACATTGCCAAGTGGGTCCTTCCCCACCAACCTTTACATTGCATGGCCACTTTCACAACGAGGCAACTCCGTGACCTTTGGGTATGGCAATTTAAACGCCTTACCACAGACACACCATAACTCATAATGTGACACCATAACTCATAATGTGTTTTGGCTAGAGAAGCTCACGGGGTTCAATTATGTTATGCTTTGGCTGGAGTAGCTCGCTTGGTTAGAGCGCAGGTCATAACTATAAGGTTGAGGTTCAAGCCCTCTCTCTAGCGAGCTCTTATTAGTTAGAAGACATCACATAATGCAAAAGGATAAAGTTATGTAATTTAAATAAATTGCACCAAACCAGCGATTATTTAATTTAAACAATATATTGGCACACATAATCTATAGAAAAGAATAGCATCAAGTTCAAGACGCGCAGCACGCTATAAGTCATACTATGTTTTTGGCCTCGGTTGGTTAAGTTATGTTATGCTTTTGCCGGAGTAGCTAACTTGGTTAGAGCGCGGTGGTCGGAGTATTGGTTAGAGCGCAGGGGCTAACCACAAGGCATCGAGGTTCAAGCCCTCCTCTAGCGAGATGATTTTTTACTTTTATTTCAATCAATAGAAAGTAAATGAAGTTCTAGGAAATACGATGGCGCTTTAGCGCTTAGTTATTTTTTTGTCCTTTCTTTCCTAGTTTTCTATTTTGCATTTCTCGCTTCTTCCTTCTTCATCAGCTCAGCTTTTGCATCTCCTTAGAAGCTCATTTGCTCCCATCCCACCCTTTGCTCTTATGGTGCCTTATTGGTAAGCCTTTAGAGGTTCTAGTGGCCCTACATCCCGATGGAGGTCCATCACATATAGTTGAGGCCTTTTTGTGCCCTGGTTGAGGCTCATGCTCGGATGGAGGCCCCGCCTAGTTGGAGGCCCCCCGTGCTCCATGTAGCCCTAGGGGCATTTGGTTCATTTTTCTTGTGTATGCACAAATTTTGGTGAGAAATTTTCCTATAGCTTGTATTTCTGGATGAAGGTTTGGGTTCCAAGCACAAAATGAAGTTCAGTGGAGAAGACTATTCCAACATGAGTTTGTTATTACAACTTCATTACTTTATGTATTCTCCACCCAACAAGACTGGTCAGCATGAGGGTATAGATTCTTTTGAGATTATGACTCTAGCATAGGTTAGTGATCCCATTATTGTCAGGGTTTTTCCTCGAAAACCCGAAAGGGCGA
Organism: Isoetes taiwanensis; assembly: GCA_021234155.1. Taxonomy (NCBI): domain Eukaryota; kingdom Viridiplantae; phylum Streptophyta; class Lycopodiopsida; order Isoetales; family Isoetaceae; genus Isoetes; species Isoetes taiwanensis. The sequence goes on along the minus strand of JAJEKV010000611.1, from coordinate 23,897 downwards.
GGTTTTTTAATCCCGGCCATAATGGTTTCACTAACTTGCTATCAATATGTACTTGTGTTTGGTTTTAAGGAGATGCAGCAAGCAGCTCTTGTTTAGCATGTGACCTTATTCATAAATACGTCTGCTACTTGCTCTTGGCCTTGCTTTATTGTTTCATGCTCTGCCTCTTTTTCAGCATTCTTGTAAGATATCACATAAAGTTTAGGATAGAAGTGATGTAATTTAAACAGTCATTGCACCAAACCTACCTCTAGCGAGCTCTTATTACTTAAAAGCCATACCATCATTACGATAGAAGTTATTTAATTTAAACAATATATTGGCACACATAATCTAGAGAAAAACATTGGAAGTCATACTTTGTTTTGGATCCTACGATTTGAAAGGTATCGTATCATCCAAAGGATAGCATCAAGTTGTGTAAGTTACGAAATTCAAACATTTTGTGCACTCAAGATTTAAAAGCACACCATAACTCATAATGTGTTTTGGCTGAGTAGCCTGTGGTTCGACATGTTATGCTTTGGTTGGAGTAGCTCAGTTGGTTAGAGCGCGTGGTCAAGTAACCACAAGGCCGAGGTTCAAGCATCAAGGAATAGCATCAAGTTCAAGACTTTAAAGCACATTATTATAAGTCATACTATGTTTTTGGCTCAGTTGGTTCAGTTATATTATGCTTTGGCTGGAGTAGCTCACTTGATTAGAGTGTGTGGCTGGAGTAGCTCATTGTTAGAGGAGCGTGGGGTGTTAACCACAAGGTCGAGGTTCAAGCCTCCCTCTAGCTTGAAGCTCGCATTTGAGTTAGAAGACATCACATAATGCAAAGGATAGAAGTTATGTAATTTAAATAGTCGTTGCACCAAACCTACCTCTAGCGAGCTCTTATTACTTAGAAGCCATACCATCATTACGATAGAAGTTATTTAATTTAAACAATATATTGACACAACATGATCTAGAGAAAAACATTGGAAGTCATACTCTGTTTTGGATCCTACTATTTCAAAGGTATCCTATCATCCAAAGGATAGCAGCAAGTTGCATAAGATACGAAATTTAAACATTTTGTGCACTCAAGATTTAAAAGCACACCATAACTCATAATGTGTTTTGGCTAGAGTAGCTCTGCTGGTTCTATTATATTATGCTTTGGCTTGAGTAGCTCAGTTGGTTAAAGCGTGGTCATTAACCACAAGGCCGGAGGCTCAAGCCCTTCCTCTAGCTGATTGCTCCTATTATTTAGAATGCATCCAATAATGCAAAGAATAGCATAAAGTTCAAGATATTAACGCATGTTATAAGTCATAGTATTTTTTGGGGCAGCTTGGTTCAATTATGTCATGCTTTGGCTGAGTAGCTCAGCTTGAAAGAGCGGTGGTCAAGTAACCACAAGGTTGGAGGTTCAAGCCCTCTCTAGCGAAAAAGGATTAGTTAGAAGACATCACATAATGCAAAGGATAGAAGTTATGTAATTTAAATAGTCGTTGTAACCAAACCTCTAGCTTAGCTCTTATTACTTTTAGAAGCCATACCATCATTACGAATAGAAGTTATTTATTTTAAACAATATATTGACACAACATGATCCGAGAAAAACATTGGAAATCATAATTGCTTTTGGATCCTACTATTTCAAGGTATCCTATCATCCAAAGGATAGCGTGCATGCATAATAAAAATTTAAACATTTTGTGCACTCAAGATTTAAAAGCACACCATAACTCAAAATATGTTTTGGCTAGAGTAGCTCACTGGTTCAATTATATTATGCTTTGGTTGGAGTAGCTAGCTTGGTTACGGGCCATTTTGTTTTCAGGGGTAATCGCTGGGCCTCCAAGAAAGTGTCCCCTTCCCGGAACAATGGAAAGAGAGGGACTCTCACCATCTAGGGTGCTTGACTCAACCGCTTCAGGAAGCAAAGCACAGCCTTGTATCGCTTTCTCCCACAACCCCGCTTCACGGCTTAGGGTCGCCCCATTTCGCCGGGCCGCTACTACGGAATCGCTTTGTTTTTTTCCTCCTCGCTACTAAGATGTTTCGCCAGCTCAAGTTGTTTCTCACCGCCTATAAATCTAGGGCGGGTAGCTCGAAGGTTAACCTATTCGAATCTCCTGATCTATGCTTATTTTCAAGTCGCTTGTTACGCCTTCCTCCCTCCCCCTCGGTTGCCTAGGTATCCACCGTAAGCCCTCCCTCGCTTGAACCTCGGGCCAAATGGCTAATAAATGAAGTGTACCTACATTGAAATCTGGTAATGCCATACCATAATCAAGAGATATGACGTCCCGAGCAACCAAACCCATACATAGATGTAATTATTAGAGCCGTGGAGGAGGAGGGAAATTAGCACTACTAGAGAAAATAGGTTCTTTTAGAATTGATTTCGAACCATCTCGCCAAGATTATGACAATCCCTAATCCTACTACATTGGGACCCTTCCTACGCTACGATCAGCCGCATTTTGCATTCTCTTTTTCAGATGTTTCTTGAATTTTAAAATTCTTTCGTTTTTATCTTGTTCCGGGGAATCGGGACAAATATAGAATAGAACTGATTCTACCCCAATAATAACAATTACTAAAAGGATCTTGTTATCTTATAAAGATATGGATTAAACTGGAGAAGTACCATAGGAAAAGGAAAGATGGCCGAGTGGTTTAAGGTGTAGCATTGGAAATGCTATGTAGGCTGTTTCTTTTTGAGTACTAGGAATATCTCTGCTAAAACAACCGATGCGAGGAATAACAAAAGACCTTGAGCATGTAACGGATCCTGAAGTACTATTTCCGCATCTCCCGTAGCGGGAATCGAACCCGCATCATTAGCTTGGAAGGCTAAGGGTTATAGTCGACATTAAATTTAGATCAATTAATGTCTCTAATTCAGAACCGAACATGAAAGTCTCTCTTCATTCGGCTCCCTTATGGAGTGGAGTATAAAATAAGAAAAGAGATTCTTTTCTTAAATTGAAAACCGAGTATTGGATGATAAATAAGATTTTTATCTAATCGATGGTATCGGGGAAGTTGCATCCATAACATCTATGTCAGTTTTTTCATTCTAAATGAAGAAATACTTTTTAGATGATCCTTTTAAAAAAAAAAATTTTAAAAATCTCAATAATTGATTAAATAGAATAATGAATTAAATGAGAAATTCTTTCTAGTTACTTCGTTCCTTGTTTCTATTGGCTCCAATCTTTAGGGGAATATTTTCCACCGAGCCTTCCAGAGTGGTATTTCATCGATGGTTCGAGCCCCTGAAAGGGGGCCTTTAAGCGCAGATCGTAATGCCCCCCGAAAAAGCCGTGATTTGGGATACAGAGTGAAACCACCATCCAATCACCAAGATAGGCAAGTATAGTAGGACGGATATTCTATTCGGAGAGCCCGGACGACATGCATCTAGATGAGAGGTCCAATTTTTGGTGAACGGTGAACCCACAGAAGATAAATGGGAAAACCGGAACCGCCGCGTGTCCATATTCACTATTCGGTGGAACCGTCGCGCTTCACGGTTTAGGTTAGATTTCGCCAAAGCTACTACTCAAAATCGCTTGCTTTCTATATATGCTATTAATATATTTTTCCCCGAGCTAGTTCTTCCTCTCCTGAACCCGGAACCCGGTAGCGCAAACCCCGGAAAATACATAAGCGCTGAGAACGGTTAAATTGTTTTTGGACATACTACTGATAGAAAAACTAGATATAGATTTTTATAGCACTAAATCATTTTTTCCCTTTGTTTGGAACTTTAGGTGGCTCCCTGGAAGAAAATAGCAAAAGTTCGAAGTTCTCGCCCTATCCATGACAAATTGTTTTGGTTGTTTTCTATAGATCGCTCACCTTCCGGGTTGGATTGATGTCAACCTCGCTCAATCCGAAACCGACAATGTAGGAGTTGTTATATTTGGTAGCGGCCGATGTAATGGCATATGATAGCATGAGAAAATCCGGGTTGATCCATAATCTTTGAGATATAATTCAAATGAAATATCAATCGATTTAGACCAACCCTACCGGAGTGCTTAATAGGATTGGAAACGTGGTCGACCACAAAGAACGAAGGATACCATCTATACCTATAGAGAAATTGATGTTTGGATCGTGAAGCCATCGAATCGGTTTCCACCGGGTTAAGGTTTGGCTGTAGAATTATCAAACCTTACCCGGAAAAAAGGAGGATACCTAAGAGGTAATCAAAGAGGTGCACGCAGGACCAATACCGCTTTACCATGAAGTATCATCTAAAGCTTTGGACAAGGGCTATCCAGAGCTCCCGCTGTCACCTCGCACAAAAAGCAGCGGTCGATCACCGCTACAAGCTTTTTTGACCTGGAGGTTCAAGCCCTCCCTCTAGCGAAGCTCCTATTATTTAGAACGATCCAATAATGCAAAGAATAGCATAAAGTTCAAGACATTAACGCACGCTATAAGTCATAGTATTTTTTGGCGAAGTTGGTTCAATTATGTTATGCTTTGGCTGGAGTAGCTCAATTGGTTAGAGCGTGTGGTCAAGTAACCACAAGGTCGGAGGTTCAAGCCCTCTCTAGCGAAGCTCTTATTAGTTAGAAGACATCACATAATGCAAAGGATAGAAGTTATGTAATTTAAACAAATATTGCACCAAACCTACCTCTAGCGAAGCTCTTATTACTTAGAAGCCATACCATCATTACTAGAAGTTATTTAATTTAAACAATATATTGACACACATAATCTAGAGAAAACATTGGAAGTCATACTGCTTTTGGATCCTACGATTTCAAAGGTATCCTATCATCCAAAGGATAGCATCAAGTTGTGTTTACTTAAATTCAAACATTTTGTGCACTCAAGATTTAAAAAAGCACACCATAACTCATAATGTGTTTTGGCTAGAGTAGCTCACCGGTTCAATTATGTTATGCTTTGGTGGAGTAGCTCAATTGGTTAGAGCGTGTGGTCAAGTAACCACAAGGCCTGAGGTTCAAGCCCTCCCTCTAGCGAATTTCTTATTATTTGGAACGCATCCAATAATGCAAGGAATAGCATCAAGTTAAAGCATGTTATAAGTCATACTATGTTTTTGCCCGAAGTTGGTTCGCTTATGTTATGCTTTGGCGGAGTAGCTTACTTGGTTAGAGCGCAGGCTTGAGTAGCTCTGGGGTTAGAGCGCGTGGTCGTAACCACAAGGCCGAGGTTCAAGCCCTCCTCTAGCAGCACTTATTAGTTAGAAGACATCACATAATGCAAAGGATAGAAGTTATGTAATTTAAACAAATATTGCACTAAACCTACCAGAAGCGAGCTCTTATTACTTAGAAGCCATACCATCATTACGATAGAAGTTATTTAATTTAAACAATATATTGGCATACATAATCAAGAGAAAACATTGAAGTCATACTGCTTTTGGATCCTACGATTTGAAAGGTATCCTATCATCCAAAGGATAGCACCAAGTTGTGTAAGTTACGAAATTCAAACATTTTGTGCACTCAAGATTTAAAAGCACACCATAACTCATAATGTGTTTTGGCTAGAGTAGCTCTGTGGTTCAATTATATTATGCTTTGGTTGAGTAGCTCGGGCTTGGTTAGAGCGTGTGGTCGTTAACCACAAGGCCGGGAGGTTCAAGCCCTCCCTCTAGCGAAGCTCTTATTACTTAGAAGACATCACATAATGAAAAGGATAGAAGTTATGTAATTTAAACAAATATTGCACCAAACCTACCTCTAGCGAGCTCTTATTACTTAGAAGCCATACCATCATTACGATAGAAGTTATTTAATTTAAACAATATATTGGCACACATAATCTAGAGAAAAACATTGGAAGTCATACTCTGTTTTGGATCCTACGATTTGAAAGGTATCCTATCATCCAAAGGATAGCATCAAGTTGTGTTTACGAAATTCAAACATTTTGTGCACTCAAGATTTAAAAGCACACCATAACTCATAATGTGTTTTGGCTAGAGTAGCTCTGCTGGTTCAATTATGTTATGCTTTGGCTGGAGTAGCTCGGGCTTGTTAGAGCGTGTGGCTGTTAACCACAAGGTCGGAGGTTCAAGCCCTCCTCTAGCGAGCTCTTATTATTTGGAACGCATCCAATAATGCAAGGAATAGCATCAAGTTAAAGCACGTTATAAGTCATACTATGTTTTTGGCTCAATTGGTTCAGTTATGTTATGCTTTGGCTGGAGTAGTTCACTTGGTTAGAGCGCAGGTCGAGTAGCTCGGGCTTGGTTAGAGCGCAGTGGTCATAACCACAAGGCCGGAGGTTCAAGCCCTCCCTCTAGCGAGCACTTATTAGTTAGAAGACATCACATAATGCAAAGGATAGAAGTTATGTAATTTAAACAGTCATTGCACCAAACCTACCTCTAGCGAGCTCTTATTACTTAGAAGCCATACCACCATTACGATAGAAGTTATTTAATTTAAACAATATATTGGCACACATAATCTAGAGAAAAACATTGGACTTCATATTCTGTTTTGGATCCTACGATTTGAAAGAGGATAGCATCAAGTTGTGTTTACGAAATTCAAACATTTTGTGCACTCAAGATTTAAAAGCACACCATAACTCATAATGTGTTTTGGCTAGAGTAACTCTGCTGGTTCAATTATGTTATGCTTTGGCTGGAGTAGCTCAAGATTTGAGCGCAGGTGGTCAAACCACAAGGTCAGAGGTTCAAGCCCTCCCTCTAGCGAGCTCTTATTATTTGGAATGCATCCAATAATGCAAGGAATAGCATCAAGTTAAAGCACGTTATAAGTCATACTATGTTTTGGGCTCAATTGGTTCAGTTATGTTATGCTTTGGCGGAGTAGTTCACTTTGGTTAGAGCGCGGTGGCTGAGTAGCTCAGGGCTTGGTTAGAGTGTGTGGTCAACTTAACCACAAGGCTGGAGGTTCAAGCCTCCCTCTAGCAAGCACTTATTAGTTAGAAGACATCACATAATGCAAAGGATAGAAGTTATGTAATTTAAACAAATATTGCACCAAACCTACCTCTAGCGAGCTCTTATTACTTAGAAGCCATACCACCATTACGATAGAAGTTATTTAATTTAAACAATATATTGGCACACATAATCTAGAGAAAAACATTGGAATTCATATTCTGTTTTGGATCCTACGATTTGAAAGGTATCCTATCATCCAAAGGATAGCATCAACTTGTGTAAGTTACGAAATTCAAACATTTTGTGCACTCAAGATTTAAAAGCACACCATAACTCATAATGTGTTTTGGCTAGAGTAGTGCTCTGTTGGTTCAATTATATTATGCTTTGGCCGGAGTAGCTCGGGCTTGGTTAGAGAGCGAGCGTGGTGGTTGTTAACCACAAGGCCTGAGGTTCAAGCCCTCCTCTAGCGAGCTCTTATTAGTTAGAAGCCATCACATAATGCAAAGGATAGAAGTTATGTAATTTAAAATGTCATTGCACCAAACCTACCTCTAGCTTAGCTCTTATTACTTAGAAGCCATACCATGATTACGATACAAGTTATTTAATTTAAACAATATATTGGCACATATAATCTAGAGAAAAAAACATTGAAGTCATACTGTTTTGGATCCTACGATTTGAAAGGTATCCTATCATCCAAAGGATAGCATCAAGTTGCATAAGATACGAGATTTAAACATTTTGTGCACTCAAGGTTTAAAAGCGCACCATCTTATATTATAATGTTATACCGTAATTCTTGGATCAAGCCCTAATTTGAATGTTTGAGATCATTTGAGTGTATCCGGCGTTAAGATTTATTGCACGAATTTACTATCACCATGATTGGTCGATTTTTTGATCTCTTTTTGGAAAGGGTAAAGGAAAAAGGGGTGGGAAAAAAGGAAAAGGAAAAGGAAAAGGAAAAGGAAAAGGAAAAGGAAAAGGAAAAGGAAAAGGAAAAGGAAAAGGAAAAGGAAAAGGAAAAGGAAAAGGAAAAAGGAAAAGGAAAAGGAAAAGGAAAAAAAGGAAAAGGAAAAGGAAAAGAGGAAGGAAAAAGGAAAATGATGAAAGGGAAAAGGAAAAGGGAAAAGGAAAAAGGGAAAAGGAAAAGGAAAAAGAAAAAGGGAAAAGGGAAAAGGGAAAACGATGAAAGGGAAAAGAGAAAAGGAAAAGGGGAAGGGAAAAGGAAAAAAGATGAAAGGGAAAAGGGAAAACGGAAAAGGAAAAGGAAAAGGGGAAGGAAAAGGAAAACGATGAAAGGGAAAAGGGAAAAGGAAAAGGGAAAAGGAAAAGGGGAAGGGAAAAGGAAGAATGATGAAAGGAAAAGGGAAAAGGGAAAAGGGAAAATGGAAAAGGGAAAAGGAAAAGGGAAGGAAAAGGAAAACGGCGAAAGAGAAAAGGAAAAGGGAAAGGGGAAGGGAAAAGAAAAACGATGAAAGGGAAAAGGGAAAAGGAAAAGGGAAAAGGGAAAAGGAAAAGGGGAAGGGAAAAGGAAAACGATGAAAGAGAAAAAGGAAAAGGGGAAACTAAAAGGAAAGGGAAAAGGAAAAACGATGAAAGGGAAAAGGAAAGGAAAAGGGGAAGGGAAAAGGAAAAACGATGAAAGGGAAAAGGGAAAAGGAAAAGGGGAAGGGCAAAGGAAAAAAGATGAAAGGGAAAAGGAAAAGGGAAAAGGAATAAAAAAGAAAGGGAAGAGAGAAAAATAAAGAGAAGTAGAAAAGGAAAAAAGGGAAAGATAAAAGGAAATAGAAAAAGGAATAGAATAGGCGAGGGGGAAAGGGAAAGGAAAAAGAGCACCGCGAGAAGGGTAAGAAGTAAAGGTGATAAAAGGAGAAAAAGGTAAGGGAAAATAATAAAAGGTTGCAAAGTCTATGGGAAAAGAAAAGTAAAAAGGAAAAGAGAGGGGAAAAATGAAAAAAAGAGAACTTGGAAAAAAGGAAACGAGAAAAAGAGAAAAAGGAAAGGGCGGAAAAAAGGGAAAAGAGAAAGGGTGAAGAAAGAGAAAAGGAAAGCAAAAAAGAGCATCGAGAAAAGGAAGAGGGAAAGCATGGAAAAAAACATTGGAAAAAGGTGGGGGAAAGTAGAATAGACAAAGGGTAGGGAGCAAGGAATACAAAAAGAGGAAAAGAGGAAGGAGAAAAGGGCATAATAAAAAAGGGAAGAGGGAAAGGGTGAGGAAATAGAAAAAACCATAGAGAAAAAGAGTATGGAAAGGGAAAAAAAAAAAACAAGAAAGGAGAAAAAGTGGAAAGGGGAAAACGGGAAGAGGATGGGGAAAGAAGGAAAAAGGGTACATAAAAAAAGGTTGAGAAAAGGGAATGGAAAGAGGCATATGAAAAGGAAAAGGAACGGAAAGGGAAATGTAAAGGAAGGGGAAAGAGAAAGGAAAGGGAAAAAGGGAACATCGCGAAAGCAAAAGGGTGGGGGGAAAGTATGAAAAGGAATGGAAAGTTGAAAAGGAAAAGGGAAGCTGTTAGGAGAAGGGAAAGCAAAAAAGAGCATGAGGAAAAGGGGAGAGAGAAATGGGAAAAGAGATGGGGAAAAGGGCACGGATCAAGAGGAAGAGGGTGGGGAAAGGAAGAAAAGGGCACATGAAAAGGTAAGCAAAAGAGAACGAAAAAATGCATGAGATAGGAAAGAGATGATAGATAGGTGGGGAAAAGGAAAAGGAAGGGGAAAAGGAAAGCGTAAAAAAGAGTAGTGGAAAAAATGGGAAGAGCTAGAAAGATAAAAAAGGAAGGGAAAAAGTCATAAGAAAAGAGAAAGAAAAAAAGGGAAGGGAAAGGGAAGGCAAAGGGAGGGAGAAGGGGGTTAGAAAAAAAAAAAAGAGAATAAAAAAAACAAAGAAATTAAAGGTTCCTCAAGATTTAAAAGCACATCATAGTAACTCATAATGTGTTTTGGCTAGAGTAGCTCAATATAATCAATTATGTTATGCTTTGGCGGAGTAGCTCGGGCTTGGTTAGAGCCTACGAGTGGTCAAGTAACCACAAGGCCAAAGGTTCAAGCCCTTCCTCTAGCGAGCTCCTATTATTTAGAACGCATCATGCAAAGAATAGCATAAACTTCAAGACATTAACGCACGTTATAAGTCATAGTATTTTTTTTAGCCAGCTTGGTTCACTTATGTTATGCTTTTGCCGAGTAGCTCACTGGTTAGAGCGCAGTGGCTATTAACCACAAGGTCTGAGGTTCAAGCCCTCTAGTGAGCTCTTATTAGTTAGAAGACATCACATAATGCAAAGGATAGAAGTTATGTAATTTAAAAAGTCATTGCACCAAAACTACCTCTAGCGAGCTCTTATTACTTAGAAGCCATACCATCATTACGATAGAAGTTATTTAATTTAAACAATATATTGGCACACATAATCTAGAGAAAAACATTGAAGTCATACTGCTTTGGATCCTACGATTTGAAAGGTATCCTATTATCCAAAGGATAGCATCAAGTTGTGTTTACGAAATTCAAACATTTTGTGCACTCAAGATTTAAAAGCACACCATAACTCCATAATGTGTTTTGGCTAGAGTAGCTCATTCAATTATGTTATGCTTTGGCCGGAGTAGCTCATTGGTTAGAGCGCGGGTCATAACCACAAGGTTGCACCTGAGGTTCAAGCCCTCCTCTAACGAGCTCTTATTATTTGAACGCATCCAATAATGCAAGGAATAGCATCAAGTTAAAGCACGCTATAAGTCATACTATGTTTTTTTGCCTTATTGGTTCAGGGCTTATGTTATGCTTTTGCTGGAGTAGCTCACTTGGTTAGAGCTGGTGGCTGGAGTAGCTCAGCTTGGTTAGAGCGCAGGGTCAAATACACAAGGCCGGAGGTTCAAGACCCCCTTAGCAAGCACTTATTAGTTAGAAGATATCACATAACGCAAGTATGATAGATAGAAGTTATGTAATTTAAACAAACATTGCACCAAACCTACCTCTAGATAGCTCTTATTACTTAGAAGCCATACCATCATTACGATAGAAGTTATTTAATTTAAACAATATATTGGCACACATAATCTAGAGAAAAAAAAACATTGAAGTCATATTCTGCTTTGGATCCTAAGGTTGAAAGGTATCCTATCATCCAAAGGATAGCATCAAGTTGTGTTTACTTAAATTCAAAACATTTTGTGCACTCAAGATTTAAAAGCACACCATAACTCATAATGTGTTTTGGCTAGAGTAGCTCACGGTTCAATTATGTTATGCTTTGGCTGAGAGTAGCCAGCTTGGTTAGAGCGCGTGGTCAAAGTAACCACAAGGCCGGAGGTTCAACCCTCCTCTAGCGGTAGCTCTTCTTATTTAGAAGACATCACATAATGCAAAGGATAGAAGTTATGTAATTTAAACATACTATTGCACCAAACCTTACCTTTTAGCCGACTAGCTCTTATTACTTAGAAGCCATACCATCATTACGATAGAAGTTATTTAATTTAAAACATTATTTAGAAGCCATACCACCATTACGATAGAAGTTATTTAATTTAAAACAATATATTGGCAGTCATAATCTAGAGAAAAACATTGACATATTTGCTTTTGGATCCTACGATTTGAAAGAGGATAGCATCAAGTTGTGTTTACTTAAATTCAAACATTTTGTGCACTCAAGATTTAAAAGCACACCATAACTCATAATGTGTTTTGGCCAGAGTAGCCTCGCTGGTTCAATTATGTTATGCTTTGGCTGGAGTAGCTCAGTTGGTTAGAGCGTCCACAAGGTCGAGGTTCAAGCCTCCTCTAGCGAGCTCTTATTATTTGAATACCACCATTACGCATCCAATAATGCAAGGAATAGCATCAAGTTAAAGCACGCTATAAGTCATACCATAACTCAATTGGTTCACCCCATGTTATGCTTTGGCTAGAGTAGTTCACTTGGTTAGAGCGCTTTGGTCGAGTAGCTCAGCTTGGTTAGAGCGTGGTGGTCAAGTAACCACAAGGCCGAGAGGTTCAAGCCTCCTCTAGCAGCACTTATTAGTTAGAAGACATCACATAATGCAAAGGATAGAAGTTATGTAATTTAAAACAAATTGCACCAAACCTACCTCTAGCAAGCTCTTATTACTTAGAAGCCATACCACCATTACGATAGAAGTTATTTAATTTAAAACAATATATTGGCACACATAATCTAGAGAAAAACATTGGAAGTCATATTCTGCTTTTGGATCCTACGATTTGAAAGGTATCCCCATCATCCAAAGGATAGCATCAAGTTTATTTTTGTACGAAAATTCAAACATTTTGTGCACTCAAGATTTAAAAGCACACCATAACTCATAATGTGTTTTGGCTAGAGTAGCTCAGCCGGTTCAATTATGTTATGCTTTGGCTGGAGTAGCTCAATGGTTTGAGCGTGGGTCACGTTAACCACAAGGTCGAGGTTCAAGCCCTTTCTAGCGGTAGCTCTTATTATTTGGAACGCATCCAATAATGCAAGGAATAGCATCAAGTTAAAGCACGCTATAAGTCATACTATGTTTTGGGCTCAATTGGTTCGGAGCTTTGGCTGGAGTAGCTCACTTGGTTAGAGCGCTGTGGCTGGAGTAGCTCGGGCTTGGTTAGAGTGTGTGGTCAAGAACCACAAGGCTGAGGTTCAAGCCTCCTCTAGCGAGCACTTATTAGTTAGAAGACATCACATAATGCAAAGGATAGAAGTTATGTAATTTAAACAAATATTGCACCAAACCTACCTCTAGCGAAGCTCTTATTACTTAGAAGCCATACCATCATTACGATTATAGAAGTTATTTAATTTAAAACAATATATTGGCACACATAATCTAGAGAAAAACATTGGAAGTCATATTCTCGCTTTGGATCCTACGATTTGAAAGGTATCCTATCATCCAAAGGATAGCATCAACTTGTGTAAGTTACTTAAATTCAAACATTTTGTGCACTCAAGATTTAAAAGCACACCATAACTCATAATGTGTTTTGGCTAGAGTAGTGCAACTAATTCAATTATATTATGCTTTGGCTTTAGCTCAATTGGTTAGAGCATGGTGGTTGTTAACCACAAGGCCGAGGTTCAAGCCCTCCTCTAGCCTTTGAGCTCTATTATTTGAAGCCATCAATAATGCAAAGGATAGAAGTTATGTAATTTAAAATTGCACCAAACCCTAGTAAACCTTTGGCAAAACATTACTTAGAAGCCATACCATGATTACGATGGAAGTTATTTAATTTAAACAATATATTGGCAAATATAATTTAGAGAAAAAAAACATTGGAAGTAGCTGCTTTGGATCCTACGATTTGAAAGGTATCCTATCATCCAAAAGGATAGCATTAAGTAGCTTAAACATTTTTGCACCTTAAACATTTTAAAAGCACACGGAGGTTTAAAGGTCTAGCAAAAAATCTGATATCCTATAATTAGAAGTTATACCGCAATTTTGGATCAAGCCCTAATTTGAATGTTTGAGATAAATTGAAATGATCCGGATAGAATTTATTGCACCAAACTATCACCATGATTGGTCTAAAGTGTTTGATTACTTAGAAGCCATTACCGTAAATTTACCCCTCGGAAAGGGAGAGCCAACCATTTAAGGAAAAAAAAATAAATTGGAAAAGGAAAAAAAGGATTAGAAAGGTATCCAAGGAAAAGGAAAAGGAAAAGGAAAAGGGAAAAGGAAAACATTTTAAAAAAAGGAAAAGGTCCATAACTCAGGGAAAAGAGAAGGAAAAGGTTCAATGATGAAAGGGAAAAGGAAAAGGGAAAAGGAAAAGAAAAGGGAAAAGGAAAACGAAGAAAGGAAAAAATTTAAAAGTCTGAAAGGGAAAAGAGAAAAAAAAAGGAAGGGCAAAAGGAAAAGATGAAATAAGTCTTTAAATTTTTGAACTCGGGGCAAAGGGAAAGAATTTTGTGGGAAGGGTTAAAGAGAAAAATGAAAGCGAAAAACCAAAGGGAAAAGGTTCAAGCCCTTCCTCTAAGAATGATGAAGGAGGTTAGAAGAAAAAGAAAATGGAAAAAGGAAAAGGAAAAGGGGCGGGAAAAAGGAAAAAACGATGAAAAGAAAAAGGGAAAAGGGAAAGGGAAGCCAAAAAGAAAAAGTTCAAGAGGGATTTAATTTAAAAAATAAGGGCGGTGGAAAATGCGATCTAGAGAAAAATTGGAAAAGGGGAACGGAAATATTTGGATCCTGATTGGAAAACGTTCCTATCATGGAAAGGAAAAGCATCAAGTTGAAAACGATCTAAAGAGAAAAGGGAAAAGGAAAAAGGGAAAAGCAAACCAAACCGAAAGGGAAAAAGGAAAAGGGGTGTCAATTAAAAGGAGGTTTAGAAAAAGATTCAGGCCGCTAGAAGGAGAAAAGGAAAAAAGGGAAAGATAAAATTTAAAACATAGCCATTGGATAAACCTACCTAATTTAAAAGGAAAGAAAAAAGCCCCATGATTAGTTAGTTATTTAATTTAAACAATATATTGGCAATATAATCTAGAGAAAAATAGAAGTCATACTAAGTTTTGATCCTACGCATTTGAATATCCTATCATCCAAAGGATAGCATCAAGTTGTGAAAATTGAAAACATTTTGTGCAAAGATTTAAAAGCACACCAAACCATAATGTGTTTGGCTAAGAGTAGCGCTCAAAGGTTAATTATGTTATGTCACTAAAGTAGCTAAAAGGAGTGAAGGGTGAAGTTCAAGCCCTCCTTTAGCTGCAAAAGATTATTTGAAAAATCCAAAGAATAAACAAGCATGGCAAAATGATACTAATGTTTTTGAAAGTTCAATAGACAAAGGGTAGGGAGTAAGGAATGAGCATAAAGAGGAAAAGAGGATTTTAAAAAAGCTTTAGAGAAAAAAAGGAAGAGGTAAAGGGTGAGGAAATAGAAAAAGAAATAATGCAAAAAGAAACAAGAAAGGAGAAAGAAAAGGGGAAATGGGAAAAGGATGTGGGGAAAGTTCAAAATTACTTATAGAAAAACCCATTTGAGAAAAGAAGATGGAATTAAACAATATAAGGCATAATGGAATCTAGAAAAATGTAAAGGAAGTCAAAGAGCTTTGGGATTAAAGGGAACATCGCGATTTTGAAGGGTATTTTAAATCCAAAGGAATATATTGGCAGCACATTTTGTTTAAAGTTTAAAAGACACACCATAATGAAAAAGGATAGAGTAGTCATTTTCAAGATAAATGCTTTGGCATTGATCAAGAGGAAGAGGGTGGGGAAAAGGAAGAAAAGGGCCGGGCGAAAGGTAAGCAAAGAAGACATCAAATAATGCAATAGAGAAGAGATGATAATTTAAAAAATATTATTGCAGGGAAAAGGAAAAGCCATAAATGTGGAAAAATATCGTTATTTAATTCTAAACAATAAATTGGCACACATAAAGAGAAAGAAAAAAAGGTATCTTTGGATCCAACGCAAAAAGAAGTTATCCAAAAAAAGGAGAATAAAAGAAAGAAATTAAAGGTTCAAACATTTTGTGCACTCAAGATTTAAAAGCACACCATAACTCATAATGTGTTTTGGCTAGAGTAGCTCCACTTGTTCAATTATGTTATGCTTTGGTCGGAGTAGCTTCGCTTGGTTAGAGCGTGTGGTCATAACCACAAGGCTCGGAGGTTCAAGCCCTTCCTCTAGCGAGCTCTTTATTATTTAGAACGATCCATGCAAAGAATAGCATAAAGTTCAAGACATTAACGCACGTTATAAGTCATAGTATTTTTTTTGGCTTGCTTGGTTCAATTATGTTATGCTTTAATTTAAAAGCTCAGTTGGTTAGAGCGTGCACCAACCACAAGGTCGAGGTTCAAGCCCTCTAGCGAAGCTCTTATTAGTTAGAAGACATCACATAATGCAAAGGATAGAAGTTATGTAATTTAAAATCAATATTGCACTAAACCTACCTCTAGCGAGCTCTTATTACTTAGAAGCCATACCATCATTACGATAGAAGTTATTTAATTTAAACAATATATTGGCACACATAATCTAGAGAAAAACATTGAAGTCATACTGCTTTGGATCCTACGATTTGAAAGGTATCCTATCATCCAAAGGATAGCATCAAGTTGTGTTTAATTAAATTCAAACATTTTGTGCACTCAAGATTTAAAAGCACACCATAACTCATAATGTGTTTTGGCTAGAGTAGCTCACTAGTTCAATTATGTTATGCTTTGGCCGGAGTAGCTCGGGCTTGGTTAGAGCAACCAGGTTTAACCACAAGGTCTGAGGTGAGGTTCAAGCCCTCCCTCTAACGAGCTCTTATTATTTGGAACGCATCCAATAATGCAAGGAATAGCATCAAGTTAAAGCACGTTATAAGTCATACTATGTTTTTGCCTCAGTTGGTTCAGTTATGTTATGCTTTGGCTGGAGTAGCTCACTTGGTTAGAGCGTGTGGTCGGAGTAACCACAAGGTTAGAGAGGTCATAAACTCACAAGGCCGGAGGTTCAAGCCCTCCCTCTAGCAAGCACTTATTAGTTAGAAGACATCACATAATGCAAAGGATAGAAGTTATGTAATTTAAACAGTCATTGCACCAAACCTACCTCTAGCGAGCTCTTATTACTTAGAAGCCATACCATCATTACGATAGAAGTTATTTAATTTAAACAATATATTGGCACACATAATCTAGAGAAAAACATTGGAAGTCATACTCTGTTTTGGATCCTACGATTTGAAAGGTATCCTATCATCCAAAGGATAGCATCACCATAACTCATAATGTGTTTTGGCTAGAGTAGCTCACCGGTTCAATTATGTTATGCTTTGGCCGGAGTAGCTCATCATTAGAGCGTGTGGTAACTACCACAAGGCCGGAGGTTCAAGCCCTCCCTCTAGCGAGCTCTTATTATTTAGAAGACATCACATAATGCAAAGGATAGAAGTTATGTAATTTAAATAGTTTTTAGCTCAACCCACAAAAGAAGCCATACCATGTTTAGAGCGTATTTAAATTAACCACAGCTTCAAGCCTTGCAAGCAAAGATATCCAATAATCCAAAGGATAGAATCAAGTTGTGTGGTAGTAAAACAGCATTTACCTCTAGCGAGCTCTTATTACTTAGAAGCCATACCATCATTAATTATGTTAGAAGTTATTTAATTTAAAACAATATATTGGCACACATAATCTAGAGAAAAACATTGAAGTCATACACTTAGCTTTTGATCCTACGATTTGAAAGGTATCCTATCATCCAAAGGATAGCATCAAGTTGTGTTTACGAAATTCAAACATTTTGTGCACTTTTAAAAAGCACACCATAACTCATAATGTGTTTTGGCTAGAGTAGTTCACTTGGTTCAATTATGTTATGCTTTGGCCGGAGTAGCCCGCTTGGTTAGAGCTGGTGGTCATAAACTACAAGGCCGGAGGTTCAAGCCTCCATCTAGCTTAGCCTCTTATTATTTGGAAGACATCAATAATGCAAGGATAGCAAGTTATGTAGTTAAAGCACATATAAAGTCATACCTCAAGTTTTGGCCATAGGTTCATTATTTAATTTAAACAATTATTGGCACATGGTAGCTCACAACATTAGAGCCGGTGGGTTCAGTTAGCTCGCTTTGGCCGGAGTAGTTAGAGCCCACTTTAGGTTCAAGCCTCTAGATCATCACATAATGCAAAGGATAGAAGTTATGTAATTTAAACAAATATTGCACCAAACCTACCTCTAGCGAGCTCTTATTACTTAGAAGCCATACCATCATTACGATAGAAGTTATTTAATTTAAACAATATATTGGCACACATAATCTAGAGAAAACATTGAAGTCATACTGCTTTTGGATCCTACGATTTGAAAGGTATCCTATCATCCAAAGGATAGCATCAAGTTGTGTAAGATACCAAAATTCAAACATTTTGTGCACTCAAGATTTAAAAGCACACCATAACTCATAATGTGTTTTGGCTAGAGTAGCTCACTGGTTCAATTATGTTATGCTTTGGTTGAGTAGCTCAGCTTGGTTAGAGCGTGTGGTTGTTAACCACAAGGCCGAGGTTCAAGCCCTCCTCTAGCTAGCTCTAACCCTCTTATTAGTTAGAAGACATCACATAATGCAAAGGATAGAAGTTATGTAATTTAAATATATTAGCACATAACCAAAGTATGTTATGGTTTTAAACAATCAGCTCTTATTACTTAGAAGCCATACCATGAATACTTATAGAAGTTATTTAATTTAAACAATATATTGGCACACATAATCTAGAGAAAAACATTGGAAGTCATACTGCTTTGGATCCTACGATTTGAAAGGTATCCTATCATCCAAAGGATAGCATCAAGTTGTGTAAGATACCAATCATGGGATTCAAACATTTTGTGCACTCAAGATTTAAAAGCACACCATAACTCATAATGTGTTTTGGCAGAGTAGCTCCACCATTTCAATTATGTTATGCTTTATTGGAGTAGCCATTGGTTAGAGCGTTTGGTAATTAACCACAAGGCAACAGGTTCAAGCCCTTTGAAGTCTAGCGAAGCTCTATTTATTTTTACGATCCAATCATGCAAAGAATAGCATAAAGTTAAAAGACATTAACGACACTTGTTATAAGTCATAGTAAACCATTTAACGCTTTGGTTAAGTAGCTTTGTTATGATTTGGAAAGTAGCGAGTAGCCAAAGCCCACTAACCACAAGGCTAGGTTCAAGCCCTCTCTCTAGCGAGAGCTCTTATTAGTTAGAAGACATCACATAATGCAAAGGATAGAAGTTATGTAATTTAAAATAGTCATTGCACCAAACCTACCTCTAGCGAGCTCTTATTACTTAGAAGCCATACCATCATTACGATGAAGTTATTTAATTTAAACAATATATTGGCACACATAATCTAGAGAAAAACATTGGAAGTCATACTCTTTTTTGGATCCCACGATTTGAAAGGTATCCTATCATCCAAAGGATAGCATCAAGTTGTGTTTACTTAAATTCAAACATTTTGTGCACTCAAGATTTAAAAGCACACCATAACTCATAATGTGTTTTGGCTAGAGTAGCTCAGCTGGGGTTCAATTATGTTATGCTTTTGTTGGAGTAGCTCGGCTTGGTTAGAGCGTGGGTCAAAACATAACCACAAGGCCCAGGTTCAAGCCCTCCCTCTAGCCAGCTCTTATTATTTGGAACGATCCAATAATGCAAGGAATAGCATCAAAAAAAGCAGGTAAGTCATACTATGTTTTTGCCACATTTGTTCAATTATGTTATGCTTTTTGCTGGAGTAGCTTTTGGTTAGAGCTTAAACTGGCTGAGTAGCTCTTATCCTGTATTTTAACCACAAGGCCGGAGGTTCAAGCCCCCCATCTAGCAAGCAAGCATTATTAGTTAAAGAAGACATCACATAATGCAAAGGATAGAAGTTATGTAATTTAAATAGTCATTGCACCAAACCTACCTCTAGCGAGCTCTTATTACTTAGAAGCCATACCATCATTACGATAGAAGTTATTTAATTTAAACAATATATTGGCACACATAATCTAGAGAAAACATTGGAAGTCATACTGCTTTTGGATCCCACGATTTGAAAGGTATCCTATCATCCAAAGGATAGCATCAAGTTGTGTAAGTTACGAAATTCAAACATTTTGTGCACTCAAGATTTAAAAGCACACCATAACTCATAATGTGTTTTGGCTAGAGTAGCTCTTTCTAGTTCAATTATGTTATGCTTTGGCCGGAGTAGCTCGGGGTTTAGAGCGCGTGGTCATAATCTAACCACAAGGCTAGAGGTTCAAGCCCTCCCTCTAGCTTTAGCTCTTATTAGTTAGAAGACATCACATAATGCAAAGGATAGAAGTTATGTAATTTAAAAACTATAGATTGCACCAAACCTACCTCATAATTTGTGTTTTGCCTTTAAAGCAGCTCATTGCACCAAACCTACCTTATGACCGGAGTGCTCTTATTACTTAGAAGCCATACCATCATTACGATAGAAGTTATTTAATTTAAAAACAATATATTGGCACACATAATCTAGAGAAAAACATTGAAGTCATACTGCTTTGGATCCTACGATTTGAAAGGTATCCTATCATCCAAAGGATAGCATCAAGTTGTGTTTACTTAAATTCAAACATTTTGTGCACTCAAGATTTAAAAGCACACCATAACTCATAATGTGTTTTGGCTAGAGTAGCTCTACTGGTTCAATTATGTTATGCTTTTATTGGAGTAGCTCGGGCTTGGTTAGAGCGCATGGTCGTTAACCACAAGGCCGGAGGTTCAAGCCCTCCCTCTAGCGAAGCTCTTATTATTTGAACGATCCAATAATGCAAGGAATAGCATAGTCAAGACATTAAAGCACGCTATAAGTCATACTATGTTTTTGCCTCGCTTGGTTCAATTTATGTTATGCTTTGGCTGGAGTAGCTCACTTGGTTAGAGCTGCGGTGGCTGGAGTAGCTCAGTTGGTTGGTTAGAGCGTTGGCAATCCACAAGGCCGGGAGGTTCAAGCCCTCTCTAGCGCAAGCACTTATTAGTTAGAAGACATCACATAATGCAAAGGATAGAAGTTATGTAATTTAAACAAATATTGCACCAAACCTACCTCTAGCGAGCTCTTATTACTTGGAGAAGCCATACCATCATTACGATAGAAGTTATTTAATTTAAACAATATATTGGCACACATAATCTAGAGAAAAACATTGGAAGTCATACTGCTTTTGATCCCACGATTTGAAAGGTATCCTATCATCCAAAGGATAGCATCAAGTTGTGTAAGTTATGGCTATTCAAACATTTTGTGCACTCAAGATTTAAAAGCACACCATAACTCATAATGTGTTTTGGCTAGAGTAGCTCACTTAGTTCAATTATGTTATGCTTTGGCTGGAGTAGCTCAACCCTTGGTTAGAGCGTGTGGTCAAACCACAAGGCCTGGAGGTTCAAGCCCTCCCTCTAGCGAAGCCTTATTAGTTAGAAGACATCACATAATGCAAAGGATAGAAGTTATGTAATTTAAATAGCCATTGCACCAAACCTACCTCTAGCGAGCTCTTATTACTTAGAAGCCATACCATCATTATGATAGAAGTTATTTAATTTAAACAATATATTGGCACACATAATCTAGAGAAAACATTGAAGTCATACTCTGCTTTGGATCCTACGATTTGAAAGGTATCCTATCATCCAAAGGATAGCATCAAGTTGTGTAACGAAATTCAAACATTTTGTGCACTCAAGATTTAAAAAGCACACCATAACTCATAATGTGTTTTGGCTAGAGTAGCTCCACTGGTTCAATTATGTTATGCTTTTATTGGAGTAGCTCAAATGGTTAGAGCGCAGTGGTCAAGTAACCACAAGGTCGGAGGTTCAAGCCCTCCTCTAGCGAGCTCTTATTATTTGGAACGATCCAATAATGCAAGGAATAGCATCAAGTTAAAGCATTAACGCTATAAGTCATACTATGTTTTTGGGGGCCTTTTGGTTCGCTTATGTTATGCTTTGGCTGGAGTAGCTCACTTGGTTAGAGCGTGGCTGGAGTAGCATAACCAACCAAGGCCGGAGGTTCAAGCCCCCCTCTAGCGAAACACTTATTAGTTAGAAGACATCACATAATGCAAAGGATAGAAGTTATGTAATTTAAACAAATATTGCACCAAACCTACCTCTAGCTTGAAGCTCTTATTACTTAGAAGCCATACCATCATTAATGATAGAAGTTATTTAATTTAAACAATATATTGGCACACATAATCTAGAGAAAAAACATTAGAAGTCATACTCTTTAATGGATCCTACGATTTGAAAGGTATCCTATCATCCAAAGGATAGCATCAAGTTGTGTAAGTTACGAAATTCAAACATTTTGTGCACTCAAGATTTAAAAGCACACTATAACTCATAATGTGTTTTGGCTAGAGTAGCTCACCGGTTCAATTATGTTATGCTTTGGCTGGAGTAGCTTAGCTTGGTTAGAGCTGGTCTTAACCACAAGGCCTGAGGTTCAAGCCCTCCCATCTAGCGCGGAGAAGACTCTTATTAGTTAGAAGACATCACATAATGCAAAGGATAGAAGTTATGTAATTTAAAAGCTATTGCACCAAACCTACCTCTAGCAAGCTCTTATTACTTAGAAGCCATACCATGATTATTTGTAGAAGTTATTTAATTTAAACAATATATTGGCATAATCTAGAGAAAACATTGGAAGTCATACTGCTTTTGGATCCTACGATTTGAAAGGTATCCTATCATCCAAAGGATAGCATCAAGTTGTGTTTACTAAATTCAAAACATTTTGTGCACTCAAGATTTAAAAGCACACCATAACTCATAATGTGTTTTGGCTAGAGTAGCTTTTCAATTATGTTATGCTTTGGCTGGAGTAGCTCGAAGCCATAGAGCATGGTGGTAACCACAAGGTAATTAGGTTCAAGCCCTCCCTCTAGCGAGCTCTTATTATTTGGAACATCCAATAATGCAAGGAATAGCATCAAGTTCACACTTAAAGCACATTATAAGTCATACTATGTTTTTGCCCGCTTGGTTCAACTTATGTTATGCTTTTGGTTGGAGTAGCTCACTTGGTTAGAGCGTGTGGCCCGAGTAGCTCGGGCTTGGTTAGAGCGCGGTGGTCATAACCACAAGGCCGGAGGTTCAAGCCCTCCTCTAGCGAGCTCTTATTAGTTAGAAGACATCACATAATGCAAAGGATAGAAGTTATGTAATTTAAATAGTCATTGCACCAAACCTACTCTAGCGAGCTCTTATTACTTAGAAGCCATACCATCATTACGATAGAAGTTATTTAATTTAAACAATATATTGGCACAACATAATCTAGAGAAAAAACATTGAAAGTCATACTGCTTTGGATCCTACTATTTGAAAGGTATCCTATCATCCAAAGGATAGCATCAAGTTGTGTAAGTTACGAAATTCAAACATTTTGTGCACTCAAGATTTAAAAGCACACCATAACTCATAATGTGTTTTGGCTAGAGTAGCTCACTGATTCAATTATGTTATGCTTTGGCTGGAGTAGCTCAGGCTGGTTAGAGCAAAGTGGTCCTAACCACAAGGCCTGAGGTTCAAGCCCTTCCTCTAGCTAGCTCTTATTATTTAGAACGATCATCCAAAATGAATAGCATAAAAGTTCAAGACATTAATGCAAAGGATAAGTCATAGTATTTTTTTGGCACAAAAGGGTGGTTCAATTATGTTATGCTTTGGCTGGAGTAGCTCATAATGGTTAGAGCATATTTAAGTAAACAATATAAGGCAAATCTAGGTTCAAGCCAAAGAGGTCATAGCTTTAGAGCTCTTTATTAGTTAGAAGACATCACATAATGCAAAGGATAGAAGTTATGTAATTTAAACAAAAATTGCACCAAACCTACCTCTAGCAAATTACTTAGAAGCCATACCATCATTACTTTTTAATTTAATTTAACAATATATTGGCACACATAATCTAGAGAAAAACATTGAAAGTCATACTGCTTTGATCCTACGATTTTGAAAGGTATCCTATCATCCAAAGGATAGCATTTTGGCAAGTTGTGGTTATTGCTTAGAAATTCAAAACATTTTGTGCACTCAAGATTTAAAAAGCACACCATAACTCATAATGTGTTTTGGCTAGAGTAGCTAATGTTTTGCCTAGGTTCAATTATGTTATGCTTTGGACCAGTAGCTCTTGTTTAGAGTGCTGGTCATAACCACAAGGCCTGAGGTTCAAGCCCCTCCCATCTAGCGGAAGCACTTATTATTTGAAGATTCAAATGCAAACAATATGTTAAAGAAGCATTAAAGTCATACTGCTTTTGGAAGTCCTATGGGCATCCTATCATCCAAAGGATAGCACCGTTGTGTAAGTTACGAATTCAAAACATTTTGTGCACTCAAGATTTAAAAAGCACACCATAACCTATAATGTGTTTTGGCTAGAGTAGCCTAATTATGTTATGATTTTATGGAGTAGCTCAGCTTGGTTAGAG
>JAJEKV010000610.1:0-133210 GCA_021234155.1 Isoetes taiwanensis | reverse complement strand
AGCTGAACATGTTCTATCGTAGCTATAGGTTTGCATGGTGGCAATGTAAGATTAGAGCCTCGATGAGAACCAAAGTGAAAGAACAAGTGTGCCCCCGAAGGTATCAATTGGAGGGGTGAAAGCTCCCAGTCATGTGAATCATAGAGGCTTCAATCGTAAAACCGTGATGGGAGAAAGGTCTATGAATTTGGAAATTGCTGGTTGATGCGAGCAGATCCCATGTGATGGCGCTCGCTCGCATTGAGGAAAAAAAGCATGGGATGCATTGTCCGGAATTGTTCATACATCCGAGAATGGACCTCACAAGAGAAGATGCGTAAAATGTTCGGTAAGCTTAATAACAAATTTATTAAAGCTTTCATAGACGATGGGGGAGAGAGTGAAGTCACGACTACTTGCACATCTTTTGGGCTCATGCACCTTGGTTTTTAGGAAGTATGGAAGCCTAGCGTGGAGTGCACAAGGCATGGAGAAGTCGCGATAAACAAGCTAAAATAGCCTTTCATCGTAATTACTCAAAGAGGGGTGGAAATGTGGGAACCAACCCTCAAGACGATGACGAGTGGTTTTATAGAAGGGCGATGGCTAAATACCACAAGAAGGTCGCTTTTAAGGAGCAACCCGTAGGTCGTGAAACACCATTGGCATAATGTCAAGAGAAACTGAAAGCTGTTTGGCAAAATTTAGGCCCCACCAGCATCGCAAAGATCTAAGAGACAAAGAATCAGAAAGTATACTTGTAATGTGTAGCATGTTCACACGACGCCGGGCAATTTGCCCAACCTTGTTTGCAAACTCAGAAGCTTCGTGATCTTTATTTATCATACCTACGCTGAATGTGGGAGTTCGCTATTGCTTGCATTTATGTGGCCCACAAGATAATAATAAAAAAAGGGTTACTTTTGATTAAAGTTGTGAAAGATGTTACATTGAAAACAAAATACAACGACTCATTGTTGCTCCAGCGTGGCTCTTCTTCATTATCTTCATCATCATCATCAGCTCCGCCCTCGCTTCGGGCTTTCATCTCTTTCCCCTGCCGAAGCAATCACCCTATCCAAACGTTCTCCAATCATTCCACCATCTCTTTGTACATGTCCCGCCTCGTCCCAATAGCACAACGTTGTTCTTCGGCCTCAATTAGCATCCTCGCTGTTGGCCATAACCACCTCAAGGCGCTTGTTAGCATGTCATCCCGCCCACTTTTCTATTCAACCGCCGATTTGCACGGTCTCTCCCGCTACGGCATGAGAAGGTTGAATTCATTCTCTTCTTTCGGAATTGTAACGGCGCTTTTCTTTAGAAGATCATCTTGTTCTTCAACCTCTTTCATTAGAACACCCAACACTATGTCGAAGGGAGTTCTATCCTCTTGCGCTTTCCATTATCGTACGGGTTGAGGATGTGGAGGCCATAGATGACAAATGGGAGGGACGTTAAGATTATAGAAGTGAGGAGCAAAGACTCTAACCGGCGGAAGGAGCACAATGCAAGGACCTCAATTTATACATATTAGCGCTTTGAACATATTAAACACACTCTACCGCCGCGACGGTCGAAATGGATTCCCGCCGGGCTGTCCGCTAGAACACATTAATGGTACCGTCTCACCGGAACACATTAATAACTATTCTAACTACATCAGATATCACACCACGCTGAATCAGACACGAAGCTTTAAAACCCTATGAAGGGTTTCGCCAGGATCTCGCCTTGTCATTCTCTACCACGGATATTGAAAATTAAAAATAGGAAACGTAATATTCGCACATTTGTCAAAAAACTTTTCCCATTGAGAAATAAAACCAATTACAAACATTAAAAAACGGCCCCTAGGAGGAGCCCGATGCCTATGATCGCCGCAAGCTCTTCCCCCGAGGGCGTTGATAATTTTTTTCTCGCTTCCTCCAACATGATTGCCTCGCCCAAGAACCACGCTCATATTCCGCAACCTTATCTTCCCCGCCATCGAAGTTGGGCTCCTGCAGCCTCTCCCCGCCTCGACATGCCCTAAGCCTCTCTTGAGGTTATATCTCGGGCGCCGCACTACGGTCCTAAGGCAGCCCACCGATTGTCGGAAGACTAAAATCACCTCCCCTCAGAAGGCGGCCTTTTCCTCGGCAAAACCAGCCTTTGGCGACGCCTTTCATCATTCTTTCTTTTAGAAGGCGGATCCGCTCCTCCGCCAAAGACGAATGTTCTCAATTTCCTTTGACCAAAACTTGAGACAAGATCTCTGGCAGGATGGAACCGAGCCGGAGGCCATTGAAAGTGATGGGAGAACAGAGAGATGGCTGAGGGCGGATGGTAGAAACAGAGATGGCGGATAGGAGAAGACAAAGGCCTCCGACGCTTTATATAGAAACTAGAGATACGCTGGAATCTACTGCCATGAAAACCGATAAAGTTGTGTAATAATCCCACGAGGCTTAAATTATAGCATGCAATTAGGGCAACCAGTAGCCTATGTTCGCATCATGGGATCCGGCCATATCCTAGCCGCATCGTATGCGCCGCATAAAAGACAAGCTGTTATTGTGGCAACAAGATGCCACGCCCTTGGCATGACGCTGTCATCCACAAGCCACGATGTGAATAGACGTTGTCATCCACATGCAAATTCGCATTTACCCGCAAGTTATCACATAATCTAGCTAGATATTTGTGTTACATATACTTTTCCATTAATAAATTATGAATTTATACATACAACGAGGTGTACGCTAGGAGATCATACGACGCCAAATCCATTGATTGCTACCTAATTGCAAGAATGGCATTTCGCTGGCCGTGGTGATCTTTTAATAAAACAAAACAAGAGAACGTGATAGAAGCAAGAAATAGAGCAAATTTTTCTTTGAAACAAAAAATATATATACAATGGCTACGGATCTTCATGATCCTCAGAAGCTGGTCAGTAAAGCTGCGTTCTCATCCTCCGCAGCAAGCTTCTTCTCCATATCTTCTAGCTACCGCAAAATATTGTGTGCGCTTAAAACCGCCGACCCTACTGGCTATTGGCCTCTCTACATTGGTTAATGTTGCCGCTGAGCTCAAGGTCTCGGCCATGCAAAGTAGCCCCTCGTGAATTCTAACTGCCCAATCGGGCCTCCATCTTCTGCGACGATCTAAGTTGCCGTGGAACCTCTTGAATCTCTTTCATCACCACAAAGAAGGGTGATGTCCGGGCGGCAGCCTGGGCGCGGCCGCTATGAAGATGCCATCGAGGAGGATGAAGATGCCAGGGGGAGAAGATGAGCGTAAGGCGAGGAGGAGAAGGCTAAGGCGAAGGGAAGGCGAGAAGATGAGCGTAAGGCTAAGGCTAAGAGGATCGGAGGTCGGGCGCAAGATAGAAGGTCTTCTATTTATAACAGTGGATTTCAGAGTAGCTTGAGTCACACGACGCCAAGGATGCCGTGGGTCGTGAAAATCGACCGCTACTTCTCGCCGCGGTGAGGAAAAAGGACCATTATTTCTTCTAACGCCTTTTCTTCCGCAGAAAGCTCGCGGTGATAATTTTATTGATAATTTCGGTGATACAATCTATACATAAGTAATTTTACCGATACATAACTAAAGATAGAACTTCTCATTGAAGCAAAATAGAATCCAAAGATAGATCACATTGACGCCGAAATCCATTGATTGCTACCTAATTGCAAGCAAGGCATTTCGCGTCGGTGATATTTTAATAAAACAGAACATACATTGGAACAACAGGATAGATAGAAGCAAAAAATAGAGAAAACTTTTCTTTGAAGCAAAAAATAGATAGATACAACGGCTAGGGATCTTCATGATCCTCTAGCTGATTTTCATGTCCCGCAACAGCCGTAAGGTCGCTTTTCATCCTCCTCCGCAGCTCGGAGCTTCTTCTCCATATCTTCTAAGGCCTCAAGAAATCATGTGAGCAGCTTCAACCGCCGCCCCTCATGGCTCGCCGCCTCTTGGTACATGGCTAATGTTTCCACGAAGCTCAACGCTCGCCAGGCAAATAGCCCTCGTGAAGGCTAATCTGCCGACCGCCTCATTGTTCTCTACGCGACGAGACGGTTGTTTTCATCATGGATCTCCTTGAATCTCTTCATCACCACCGCAAGGGTGATGTCCACTCGCAGCCTGGGGCTGGGAGTGCTATCTTGGCGGGGTCGCTTGTTAGAGGAAGATGATGATGCCATCTGAGCGTAAGGTGGAAGGCGAAGCCGGAAGTAGAAGATGAGCGTATAGGCGAAGGCGATCGGAGGTCGGGCCAGGGACATCGGTCTTCTATTTATAACATGAGTCACACGAAGTTGCTTCTCGCGGCGTGGTGAGGAATAAATAAATTAATTGTCTTTTTCCAATAATATTTCATTTCTTCGAGATAGATATCACACCCACGCCAAAACCTAGATATGACGTAAAAATCGACCGATGTATTTCAAGATGTGAATAAATACAAATAAAATAATTTTTATTAGAATTTCTAAGGACAATCAGACATAAATAATTTTACCGATACAAGTTGGAAAACATATAACTTCCAATTTCTCAAGCTTCGGCCAATTTCATGCTCTTTTCAATCCCGCGACCGATCCAACAAGGCAATGACTTCCATGTTATCGACCCCAAAACCAACCTTGGGTGAGTCAAGCCAGCCTAAAAAATTTAACATATTGCTCGCCCAGCAGACCGGCTTGGTCGCCAAAATATTGTAACACAACATCCTCACCAATTGCTATCACCCTTCGTTGTTTGATGCCAATTGGGAATGGTTCCCAACATGCATAATGCACGGATGTAATAGACAAACTCGACCTTTTGACTGAAAGTTCTCAATAAGACGATTATCTCCCCATTAACGAATCTTGAGATATATCGTAACAATGTAGAGTCCTTCAATCTTTCCCCGCCCCCCGCATGCATGTCGGCAAGAAAAATCATCTACTTCCCACAAATAAGAACCCTCAAGATTATCTTCTTCACATTTATCCTCATCTACTGTGCTTATGCCGCCACATTGATCAAGGGCCTGCCAAACCTCAGAGATCCTGCTGGCAGCTTTGCACCTGAGACGCCGGAATTCTTCTTCCGCTGGTAGATTCGCCTCATCTTGAGCAAATCGAGACTCCAAATTCTCATAGGCTTCTTTAAGCTTTATAGCATTGCCGGATAATTAGACACTTCAAACATCTCTTTGTCCAAATCCTCTTCAAAATCTAGGCCTAAGTTTACCCATTCGCCAAGGTACCGATAAGCTCGCCTTCCCTAGCACACATTCGTAACAAAGACGGGTTCCTCAAGATATCACTTAGCAATAAGTATTCTTTGCCTTCCACTAAAATTGGCGCTATGTCGACAACTTCTTTTCATCCTCATCCCCATCCTCATCACCTTCGTAATCATCTCCCTCCTCCGTTCACCCAAGGCCAGGTATACCGGCTAAAACTCCTACATTCTTGCTCTTCTTCTTGTAGATCTATCTCCATTTCTACGCCATAGTCAAGATCATCACACATAACTCCCCCCTTTGGCTTAAAGATTTCATTGTTTCCAAAGTATATCTTCGGTTTGGCCGAAAGGTAATGCAATAACTAGCAAATGCAAACGGCAAAAGAGAAATAAGATACCTTCTTAAGCACAAGGACGCAGCCAAAAACAGGAGCCCGCTATGCGCAAAGATTCTTGAAAACATCTTCCCCGTTTGCAAATGGGAAGCCGCCTCCTCTAGAGCTGGTTTTGGAATCCACGAGCCGTGGACATCCGCAAAGGACGCGGCGCCGAGACCAAGCGGTCCGGGTGAAAGCTAAGGCAACCTCGCGATAGCATCCAAGCTCGCTATCGCTTGCCATGATGTCCAACTCCTTGCAATAGAACGGATAAATCGCAATCGGCAACAACTTCCTCGTTGTCATGAGGGGCGGATGCATACCATTCCAGAACTTCACATAACAATCCATGGCAAAGCAAACGAATTTAAAACAAGAAGATGTTTAGGAGCCGTAAGGCCGCCACTTTGAACTCAAGTAGCCGCTGTCGATTATGAAAGGGGACACAAACCGCTGTGGGGAGATTTGTCCGCACATTTTAGGGTTAGGGTTAGGGTTAGGTTGATCACACGCCGAAGACTACTATGTGCAACAAAAGCACAATGCTTTGTCGGGCAAGGCCGTGGTGATCCTCACGATAACATTAAAAAAAAAAAAATACAAAGTGCGCGGTTAGGCTTCTAAGAAAGAAATGGACTAAGAGATTAAGCTTATAAAGCCATTACATTAAGAAATATTATACATATGAAAAACACAAAGGCACTTCACGCCTTTTTCTCGGGGGTCTTTTCTTCTTGTTGTATTCAGCCATAAAATTTTGACCATAGTACTGGGATCCCTTATGCGAAGACGAGGCGCATGTCCTTGGGCATGACAACACCCGCTTTGGCATGTATTGTCGCAAGTCACGAGTCCTCGAACGTAAGACCGACACCAACCGCCCGCCATTTGAAGAGCATTTAAGGCGCTTGCTTGAATTTCAGAATCGGTATGATGTATCGCGACCACACTCTTGCGTAATCTCTTCACGAAGCCCGCAAATGGGAGACGCTGAATGACCATCTCGCTTCTTCTCGATACTTAATTCGCCAAGCGCTTTTAATGCCAGGCTTCGCTCTTCCCGCTTCCACTACCCCTCACCCACCCTGCAGCATTTGGAGCCTGTTGTTCGCCGACTTTTTCCGGCCGCCTCCTCCCCCAGCATCTCGCATTGCCTCGGCCGACTCTTCCGCCTCCTCCATTCACATTCTGGTCCTTTCCCCTTTCGGGCGCGGCCTCCTTGATTTGAAGGTCCCTGCACCTCCACGTGAGGAACAGAGGAGAGGTGAAGAGCAAGAAGAGGCGGCTGCCCAATAATCCAATCCGGCTGGCATATTACCAGGCCGGGCTCTCACATTTTCATCCTTCTCGCCTCCGAACCTGAAAGTGCACCTCCCTACTTACTCCGAGCTGCTTCCGCCCCTGGCCATGGATTTCTTTTCCTGTCTTCGTAGGGGCATGGTCGAGGAGGAGAATCTCTATCGAGACTTCAGAGTCGATGAAGAAGGCGGACTAATGTAATCACCGCCTTACACCACCTGGATGGATCCTTGCGCTTGCTTAGTTCTTGCCATGGCTTCTCAAATGGATGGCGCTTTTATACTACTTAACACCGACAAAAATAGACAACCGGCAAGAGATAAATAGTAAAAAAATGGTTAAAGTAAAATATGATGGTAACGCTTTTAAATAATTGTACGGAACCCTAAAAAATATCGGACAAAATACGGAACCCTAAAAACATCGACAAAAACACAAATAAAAACCGAGATTCAAAGCGCTTAGCCGATAGACAATTTCTTGTTGATCGCTAACTCACTAAACTTTACATTTCCCTCTTGCCCCAGAACCAACCCTAATGCCATCAATAAAATAATGGAAGTCGCCGCAAATCTCCTCTGCCTCCATTAGCACTCTTAGCTCGATAATGGCCATTCGCTTCCATGGTGGCCGTATAAATGACTTCCTCCCTCATATACTCGAATATCCACCGCGACGGAGTGTCTATTATTATGGTCCTCAAACGGCTCCCAAAAGTTGTGCAAAATCTTTTTTCTGCTTCCTTCGCTCTAGTTGACAATTAACGATAAATATTGTTTTGGAAGAAAGTATCTGAACTTAAAGGAGGACTTAACTACGCTGACCTTCGTTAGTTGACCGGATGATTCGTGGAATCGAACATCCCAGTCGGAACCAAAAATAAGCCATCCACAAAATCGGTAGGGGGAGAAAGCACGTGATATGTCTTCGAGCTTTTCAAACTTCCTCGCCATCCGGAATATGTTAGCAAATACCTCAAACGGTGTGAAGATTTTGAAACTCATCCTCACGCCCGCTGACATTCCCGCTTTGCACCTCGTCACCCATGCATTTCTTCATTGCAATTACATTGTTCTCATTAGTCTGCGGGTTTACAAAGTTCACTTAAAGGGGGCAATTCAACCGCCTCAAGCTCGGTTTCCCGACCTTTACGCTATAATCATGTCCAGAAAACCAGATGCCTATACCCCTAAGGTCACGCATCCATACCTTGAAAAGGACAATTCGATGTCTATGTGATACACCCACAAGTACACTACTAATACTTTCGGCCTAATGACATCCACGACGCCCGATAAACATAAACCTGCACAATAAATTTGTTTGTAAACACGGTCAACGAAAAGAAATGAAAGATAAGAAGATCACACGACGCCAAACTATCTCTACGCTAGCTAAGTAGTCGACAGCTAGCTTCGCTGTGCGGTGATCCGCTTAAGGTGGTTACCATTTATGGCAATTTTGGGAAGCCGCTTTTGGTGGAGATTAGCTCTTTGGCCATATCGAGAAGGGGTATATGCATGTCGTATTGTTATACTTTCCACTTTCCGCCGCTAGAATTCAACTTGAACTCTTTTATCCTACCTATCCAATGTGTCCGCACGCCTGATCACCTTTGTCGCTAACTCTATGCTCGCCCCTCTGATGGCGGCAAAATACTCACCCACTGAACCTATTGAGACAAAACCTCCCACTTCTTGACCTTGGGAGTTCTGTAAATGGGGCAAGAACACGTAAATTACAGGAGACATGGATTGCGATGAGGAGTGAAGGCGAGAGGATGCACGAGAGGCGCCCGAGTGACAAAGATCTGTGTTTGGCGCCAAAATTTGACAAGGAGTTGGTGCCGACAAGAGGGCGGTTAAAGTCACCATTATTTTGGGCGGGGCGGTTTACTCCAAAAATACGGCCATTAAAATGGTTGCAATAAAAGCGCAGGCATCCCCTATGAAAATACGCCATGTGGATGCCAAGTAAGCCTGCTCATCCTTCTACCTGCCAAGTAATACTGACTTTCGTAAAAAAGGCGCAAACCTGATTGGTCCTGGCGAATCTGACGTGGAAATCTTTAGCCCAAGATAAGGGCCATTTTCAGACCCCAAATCCGCCCTAATGTTTCCCAATCAAAAAACTCTATATGATTAAAGGTTGAGATAATCCAATCACGACACTTCAGCACTCTTTCAAGACAGATGTAATTAGAACCAAACCGAGTTTGCCCAGGATTCATGAGTGCTAGGCTCTTCTGACGCAATGACTTGTAAATGGCATAAATTGCCGGCTTCTTTGTGATGAATTTTACAAGCCGACGCGCTTTCTGAATGGGATCTTTGAACCATGTGTGCTGTGAGAACCAGTCCTTCAGCAATAGATTCAGGCAATGGCATTGGCAACTAGTAGCATGCAACCCTGGAAATTCAGACTCCAATAATTCACCCGCTAGCTTGCAATTAGACGCTTATCCATTACAACTTGAAATATTCTCTTCGGTCCAAAACTCTCTATCACGCCTTTGTTTTCTGAAAAATCCAATCTCCTGGTCCACTTGGTCAGGTTTTGGTTTCTACTTTTCAAAAATACTTCACCCTCTGGATACACGATCATGAAATTTATGAGATGGTCCTTGTTTACATTGCTCAACAATCAGTCACTAATGAAGGCGCCGCTTAGGTCACACGACACAACTTCATCTCCACCCTCTCAACCATTTTTCCATGTATTTCATCAACCATTTTATTGTTGGCATGCTTGTATGAAGGCAATCTAAAAAAGCGGTCCTGCTTTGGCAACTCCCTAAAAGGCTTCTTTCATTGCTTTGTGCTCCAAAATATGTGGAGACAACCCGAAGATATAAAATGCCTCTACAACCTTCAATTGCGCCTTCTTCGGTTGCTCGATGTTAAGCAATGATCAACCCTCTCTTGCTTCGCCCTGCTTTCCACTATTTCAATTGTCTCTATCATTCTCGTTTCTCCCGGCTTATACCTATTGACCCTAGTCCACCCTCCGACAGTATGCTGTCCCAACAGGTGGTATAGTTATCTTAAATGCCTCGCCCCGACTGCCTAGTATTTTTGTAACTCGCCTTTTTCTCATATTGTTCTTCGTTTTATGTATCCCATCCAAATGAGACAATCGTTCGATGGCATCCTTTCGCAAGTCGGCAGGATGCGGTACAAGTTATGACACCGACGCCTCTGCTTCACGTAAGATGTGAGCTCAATTTTGTTGCGAACCATTTACCGATGAGTATCCACAAAACACACATTCCCACTCATTTGGCGCCAAACTCTTTCACAAACTCCCATTCTGGGCTCTTTTTCCGGCCCCGCAACTCCAAAGTACCACGACCCGTACGAAGTTCTGCGGCCCCTCGTGGCCCGCCGCACACGCCCCTCTCGCGACTCTAGAGGTAGATGCATGACCGGCTGCACCCTCCGTAGGTAGATCGTGACCGGTAGCCACCATTGCTCTGAACCGGGTGACAATGTCTCTTAATCTCCCTTGATTACACGAACTAAAGGAAGACGATATATGCAAAGGATGATGCCCAAGGTGTGACTAAAGGTAGAGGCGTAAGTAGTAGACCACCCTTTGGGGAGGCCTCTAGAAGGCATTGGCTTTTGAGAAGATAGTGAGACAACTTATCTCCTAGTACAAGGAAAAAGAGTAAGTCCCTCCTTTGTAGTATCCTTTTGCAGATGTGAATTTTGGGGCCAAGTTAACGCCTTCGCCTCTACATTTGTCTACCTGTATTTTCGGGTGGTTTTTTAGGTGGCAGCATCTTCATGTATTATTGGGATATTTGCTTTCGATGAACTTCTGGAATGGTTCTGTTTTCTGCCGCCACACTTGGGCTTTTGAGCACCCGTGTTGATACGTTTAGGCTATCTGGCTATTTTGGAGCCTTAAATAAATGTATTTACTACATACTATTAAAAAAAATAAAAATATCTTGCCTTCAAAAAAAAAAAAAAAAAAAAAAAAGCAAAGGAAGGAAGGAAGGAAGGAAGTTACTTTTATCGTCCACGGAGACCAATCGGTCTATGGGACCCAATAGCAAGCTCACAATGTATATGTTACGTTGACGTTCCGTGCGAGAATCAAGGGGGGTTGGACGGGACCCTATAGGATATTCTATGGAAGCAGATGCGAACCTAAGGCTGGAAACCACTGGGACGGAGTAAACTCACGCCCAAAGATCCAACGCCGCTCGTGACACCTAAAATGACACCTCAAAGGCAAACCGCTTCCCAAGGAGTATTTTTGACTCAACCCGCTACCAACGCTCGAGGTGAATTCTAGGGCTAATCAATGCTTTTTCTTATATATACTATTAACAAATGGCCACAAACAAAGAAACAAGCGGGAAAAGATTTTTTGCTTAGTAAATTGGGCAAAACAAAATTTCAAAAAATTTTTGCGACGCTGAAAAACAACTACATTGGCGTACGCTGAAGACCCTTTTTCGCGCGAGGTCATCGTGAACGCCAGACGCCGGTTCAATTTTTCGCAGACGCCGGGTAAACAATTAAACCGCTGTGACGCCGGAAAAATGTTCGCACGACGCCGGCGCTTTGGTTTCCCCGTGATAATGCGGTTCGGAAGGGTTCGGCAGACGCGAAAAAAAAATTCGCAGACGCGGTTTAGTTGTTTTCGCACTGCCGAAAATCTTCACGCACGGAATTGTTTTGCCATATTTTTATGCTTTATACGGCAAATTTGTGTCAGATCATACAATTCATATGTATTCCAGATAAAACGTGATAAATATTGAACCTATCCCCGCAATGAATAGCCTAAGTTAACAGTCCAAAATTTCTACATCGAAGTCATATTAAACTTTTAATACCTTATTGTGCATCCCAAGGCTGATGACTTTGGTTCCTTTTTCTTCAAGAACTGTGATGGATTTCTCAATTATTGTGTTTATTATGGGGCCTTTCTGATGCCGATTGTACTTGTGCTCACCACGTAAAAAATTGGGACCCGTTTAGTTTAAGAACAAAGCTAAATATTCAGTTTGATTTGCAAAAATCTACCTGAAAGTTGAATCTAGGAACTGCCCATGTTTCGATTCGAAGGAAAAAAAAAAGAGCAAACTCTAAACCGATTAAACAGGTTAGTTTGGGGCACATATCCTCAAACACATCGAGCATCTGAAGAAAGGTGCAGATTCTTACTTGAATGCTGCGCAAAAATTGTTCCACCTATTCTCGGGCATCATGCCGTAAAAAAAAACAAAAGGACTTATAAGCCGGTCTGCTGCTTCTTCAATTGGGTTTTTTTTATTTAAGAGGTGCAAAGGTACGAAAGGACTCACGGAATCGAAGGAGCTTTGCCAGTAATTCATGGGCCCGATGTCTGATTTTGTCGATTCCTTGAACGTCCACTTGTGGCATTTATCGGATCTAACCTTGCCCATTAATCTGCCATCGCCATAGCCAAGTTCGGCGTCAAACCACGAAAAATAAACTGGGTTTTTGCGTTCTTCGTCTCCAGCCTTGCAGCCTACTCAACCTCTTAATCTTCTACTAAATCCAGCGCCATGGATCGTTCAGATTTGAGAAGAAACAGAAAATGAAGAAAGATCTATATACTCACGGCCTCGGGCTGATATGTCCAAAAAACCGAATATGCCCACTCGTGAAGCGCCATAACTGCGAAACCTCCCTCAAATAGGGGTCGTTCTATGCATGACACACCTTTTTGAGGAGTGCCCATGGCACCTTTTGCATTTAAAAAAAGCACCTGTGGCGTGCCACATGGCACAATCTTAGCCGTCCAAGTTTGATGTATGACATACTTACAAGATAATTTTATAATATAAGAAGATAATAATTAGGCTTTTATGGTTGCCACACAGGGCCTTCAAGGTAGGTTTAGTAGAATATGTCATTGCATGAGATATCATATTGTGAGCTTCTACATCCAAACTTGGTATTGCATACTGCTGCCCTGTACATGCCTTTGCCCTCATCCTAAACTCAGGTATTTTATCAAAGCATTAGCTTGATCAATTTTTAGGTTTTGCAACTTAGTTTTCTCTATGAAGCTTAGGTGACGTATAGCATCAGGATGGGGGTGAGTTTCTCACTTGAAAAAACAAAGGGTTTCTCTGACACAAACACATTTCATCATAGCCATAATCATAATTGTTTTACTTATATAATTGCTTAACTCAGATCCATGATGAAGGGAATATATCATATGAAATTCCGTTTCATGAACCACAGCCGTTGAACAAAAATCAAGATAGAATCAAGCCCATTTTTCGCCTCACAAAAAGATTCTTTAACCATTGTCATTTAACTCAACCATAAGTTAATATTAATCATCGCATCAGTTGGCTAGCTACAACAACATCCATTCCACAATGGAACAAACGAACAACCAAAATTACAACAGGTGTCTGCTGTGAAGTTCCCGAAAATATACTCCATAAATACATATATTTCTGGGCCATGTCACTGTATGGCTCTACCATTTATAGCCTTGTACATTGTAGTAGGTGGAAAAGGGAGCATGGCTAAGTTATTTACACAACTTAGCCAACCTTAGGCTTAAGGCCATTTCCACATGGCCTTACCCTATTGAGCACCTGCCACATGGAAGCATCCAACTAGAGCCACGTGGCAGTGACATGGAACCCTAACCTATAAGTACCCTAACTTTAACCCTAACCCTAGGCCACTTTTCAGCTCTACCTGCCTTGAGACCTGTTCTTCGCTCGAAACTCCATTTTGAACATCGTTGATTGCAGCGTAGCTCAGATCGACAGCCCCAAGGCAGTGCGCTGATTAGAAGGAGGAAGAACTACCCAACTAATCAACAAGTCACGGAGACCCCAGGAGTTGGAGGAAGTTCGTCCGGAGCAGGTAGTCAGAGTGGCTTCATAGGTAGATCATCTGGAACCTAGGATTCCAGATGAGCTAGTATCTTATCTTGCTAGTAGAGCCTTCCTATAACTCTCAGTCTAGGTTTCGAACCCTAAGGAAGGAGCCCTAACAAGTAGGTAGATTCATGTGTGTAGATTAGATGTTACCTTCATTATTCGTTATGATTATGCTGATGTACGAGGATAGTTGATCTTATATTTGCACCTCTTGTGTATTGGGAAGGAGGGTAGAGATCTAATGAGCATTATCTAGATGATGCTCCTAGTTTAGACCCCTTAGTTCCTATTATTATGCGGCCTATGCATAGGAACCCACCCAGCTACGGGGGCTATGAAGTGACTTAGCACTATACAATGGGGCTTGTAGCAAAGTGGAGGAAAGTCCCTGCTGAGCGCAGCTACTGGGGACCCATAGTGGGCTAGGTCTATAATCGGTCACTTTGTGTGGGCCGGGTGTGGATCCGACACTCTCTGGGCCAATGGTGTCGGCCTGACTCTCAAGAGTTGCAGATGGTCGCATGGCTCTTGTTTTGGGGAGTTCAGTCGGGTACGAATCGTGTGTCTCCATGATTCTCTAGCCGCCCATGGAGCCACTAGACCTTGGAAAGGGGAGATGCAACCCTTTATACCTCATCGGACTGGGAAGATGCAACCCAGAGTAGTCTCGATGGGTGATACCATGAGACTACATATCCGGCAGGTTATAGTCACGCCAGAGCCCGATCTAGCCCGTATGCAAAGTATGCACATAAGGGGTGGATGGAGTGGTCAACCCTAGCCATTGTCTATCGCCAGCCCCGCCATTGTCATATCTCAGTCTACTCTATCTTGAGGCTCAACTGTCAGTCTACTTATCTTATGAGTCAGAGCGTGGGTAGGAGCTTATATATTTTACGACATGTTAATATCTTTGATGTATCCATGTTTGTAGAGATGTGCTACCCTTCAAGATAGTTAGGTATATTGTTATTCCTAGGATGGGTCCTATGATAGGCATATACTGGCCGAAGTGAAGTGGTGTTCTCATTAAGCTTTGTAAACATTGAGTACAAATGGATTCCTCACTAGGGATTTGAAAATATGAACTTTAAATGCTCCGAAACTAAACAATCATCGAGAGCATGATGAAACTGAAGAATACAACATAAAAGATGGTTTTATCCGCCACTTGGTCGATGCAAAGGTGAGAAGACTCCGGTGATCTCCTCATCTGAAGAAGAACCACGCCTTTGAGGAAACCCAAGCAAATGGTTGAAGCACGACCCCATGCACTATGGCAACCACAAGACCTTAAACAATCCCCGCGGAATCAAGGCTGAAAGAAAAAAAACCCGCCAATGAGTTAGATGCCATAGGCAAGAAGACTCGAGGCTCCGTGGCCACGCCGAAAGAAAAACAACAAATGACCAATCGGGAACCGTCATGAATGACCATCGCGAAAAACAACCGATTAGTGCCGCCTCGAGGCTACAAATGGCCACGCCGAAAAACAATAAATATGATCTCGAGGCAACAGCCAACGCCGAGAGAAAAACATGAATAATCAATATTGACTCGTCAGGCTACAATGCCACACCGAGAGAAAACATGAATGAATAAATAAAATACTAGTGCCATGCCGAGAAAGAGTAAACCAATAAGTATGCCTCAGAGGCTACAAAGCCACGCTGAGGAAATAAAGAATGCAAATTTAAAGGACATAGAAAAGGAAATAACGAACACGATCAAATGAAAAAACCATCAAGGGAGGGAGGGTGAGGGAGACTGATAGGATAGAGAAGAAGGAGAAATCTAGCTCAAGAGAACGCCGATGATAGAACAATGAAGGGAGGCTGAATAAATAGGATGAGTGACAAAGGGACGTCCCCATCCAAGGAATGTCGGTTCTATTGCGACAGCAATAGAACCGTGGCATTCCTAGGATGGGTCCTATGATAGGCATATACTGGCCGATAGAAGAGGAACAAACTCAAAAACTACTCAGCATGGAAACTGAAAGGAAGAGAAGCTAAAGAGAAATATAGTATAAAGAAAGGGAGAAACGAGTCTACAAGGTCACTGGAAAAGAATGCATAGATAAGGCTGACGGCAATCAGAGTAAAACGAAGGAAGAGGAAACTAAGAAAAATGGAGGAAAAAGGGGATAAAGAGAGGACAGAGACAAAGGAACAATGAAGAAGCAGATAAGAGCAAGTAATGCCAGAATGCAAACAATGGAATGAATAAAAATGAAGGAGAACACGATGGAGGAAATGCTATGAGGGATGGAAACGGGAACATAAGAATGAAGAAGACAATGGAATAGTGCAGTAAGAGATGAGGGAAGGAACTTATGGGACAACAACAGATAGAGCCACGAACATGATGTCATCATCAAAGTAACGATCTCAAATGACTAATGTCCAATAAATACTACACTAACAAAGAAACTATAAAAGCAAACTATCCTAACTAGCAATAGAAAAGGAGCAAGAAGACAAAGAAACCAAAGAAGGAACCAATGTGACTAATATAGTAATAATGTCACTAGAGTTAAACGGAACAATAAGCTAAAGAAAAGAAATTAAGGAAACAATGCAAACACAACCAAATAGAGAAATGATATTAAATGGAGTTACCGAGATAATGAGGAGTGTATAGCAAATGGAGCGCACCAAATCCATAATGAAGCATGTAGAATCTAAAGGAATAAAGAAAGGGAGGAACGAGTCTACAAAGGTCACTGCAACAAAATAGAATGCACAAATGAAGCTGATGGGACACATGGAACAAGTGGAGTGAATTCACAAATAGAGACAACAAAGGATCAATGCGAAAGACATCGAAACAAACACCCAAGTGACCCAATATAAAACACCTAGAAACAAACAAATCGGCTGATAGACTGGAACAAATGGAGATAAAGGCACCAAGTACTTGGAAAAAGGGAAAATATGGCAAAAAGATGAGCAAAGGAGGAAAAAAAAGCACATTTAAATAATGAAGCAATGGCAAATGGATGGCTCAGAATAGCAAAAACATGTCCAGGGAATACAGAATAACTGGAATGATGATATCAAGAAAAGAAACAGAACCTAGAACAAAAAGGACAATTGTGATAAACCGAACTAAGCATAAAAAATGTTTGCGCACTTGGCAAATGTGCACAACTCGCAGTTAGAAGCATAGGAAAGTTATGCAAAAGACCCGAGTGAAACAACTAAAACAACGACATAAAAGGAGCTAGAGGTGCCAACCACAGGTAAATGGCACAAAGGGATCAAAATCTATGTGAAGCAAAAGTTAAACTGAAGCAAAGGACTAAATGTGGCATGCAAAAGGATCAAAAGAACTTATGAAAGTATAAAGAAAAAATGCCATAGGGACAATGGGTTAATGAAACAATGTCATGAACAAGAACTTACCAAGCAACGGGACAAAACTAGAACCCATATGGCCAATTGGAATAGTTGCACAACTGGCACCGAGACGAGAAAGCTACTGGCGAGAGGTAACATCAGATGTCCATACAAAGGTACGATGATTGGAACAACAAAACCACGAACAATATACATGATATCCTATGCATGGATCAAAGATCAAATGAAACAAATGAGTTATAATGCAAAAAAGGATTAGAGAAGCAGAATGCATTAGCTAAAACCAGATACGCACATGTACAAAGCCTAAAGTACAACAAAAAGCCATGTAGAACAAGGATTATCTACCTGATGCATATGACCAAAATATGCATTAAACTAACTGTATTGAATGTTGAAGGCCAAAAGGACCTAAATGAACGAAACTACAAAAGAATTGACGAAGAGAAAACATTAGAGGAAAAATGAGATCATATTTTGTCCCATTAAGGGATGCTTAAAATGCCATGTCAGCTTTTTAAACTGTCCAATAAGAGAAGAGCTCCAGTATATCTCATTCCAGTATTATGTGGCAGCCTGTAATTAATGCAGCTGCAACTAACTTCTGTAGTATCATTTTTTCATTATAACTTTTGATCCAGAACTCCGATTCAAAAACTTTTTGTAGCAATGGGTTCGTCTTCACAAGATCTATCTAATGATAACCCATTCATACATCTTTCACGATATAAATATATAAGAAATAAGCAAAAAATCATATTTTTTTAAGGTTAATGCATATGACCATATTGAAATACATCATAACCATATATCATTGGAAAGATCTTTTCATTCCGCATCTAATGCAACAAATGCCGCAACATTTTGACAAGTGGATCAAAAGTTATAGGGGAAAAACAACAGCAATGAAGTTGTTGGTGCTGCATTAATTGCAGTTAATAGAGGGTAGCCATTCCATTGGAGGATTCTTATAGGGATGAAATGAGATCTCAAATTTCCTCTAATGTATGTAATGCCAATATCACCCACCAAATAATAGGAGGAGGAAGGTGCACAAAAGCCAATGGGATGAAATGGAAAAATGAACATGGCATAGGTTGAATTAGAAAATGGACAAAGTGACAACCCATCGGCAACATAAAATAAAGAAAACAAGGGTATGCGCCACTGGAACACCAGAAGAAATGGGATAGAGGAAAAATGGACTAGATCAGCAAAGTGTACGTGGGTGTTGAACAACATATCGATAAACCAATATGCGTACCATGAACATATGTAACAACATACCATAATGAACGTACATACGCCCATCAAGAGAAACAAACTCAATCAATCATATGTAGATATGGGGAACGATGAGAAACACAGTTGCCAATGAGACAAGACCTCCCTCAACAAAAAGAACCAAGCTGACATTGGGGACAAGAATATCCTAAACAAGACAACGGGAGCAAAGCATAGGAAAAGAACAACGATGTGCAAAACAATCAACAAAAAAGGAACCGGAAAAGAATGGGATAATCAAAACAAAATGAACACATACAAAAATAATAGGCCAATGGAGCAAGTAGACAAATAGGATATGGGAGCGAAAGGTACAAATGAAACAAATAGGGGCAGATGGAAAAAATGGAAGAAACAAGACGAATGGAAGAAACACAAAATCTGTAGGCCA
Source organism: Isoetes taiwanensis (assembly GCA_021234155.1). Classification (NCBI taxonomy): domain Eukaryota; kingdom Viridiplantae; phylum Streptophyta; class Lycopodiopsida; order Isoetales; family Isoetaceae; genus Isoetes; species Isoetes taiwanensis. The sequence continues at coordinate 114,391 of JAJEKV010000610.1, read as the reverse complement.
AAAGGGCAAAAAGAACAATGCGATAACTGAACTGAAGATACAAAACATGCCAATGCACGAATAAGATAAGGGAACTAATGGAGTGGAGGTAGATAGAACAACCAAGGGAAAACAAGACAAATGGAACAAATACGAAAATGTAAGCTAAAGGAGCAGGTAAAGTATCCATCATACCCAACATAACACATATACAATTTGGCTAAAGGGCCACTGATGTAAAAAAGGCTGGATGCCACGAGACACCTATGGTAGAGATAAAAGCAAACGATGCAAACAAGATAGATGCAAAAAAGGAGGAGAGAGAGAAAAACTTTTAAAGGAGCAAACGAAGTAAAAAGGGGTACGATGATAAAAAGAATACGTGAGACTATGAGACGATAGACACTCAGGTGACCCAGGAGAAAGCAGAAGTGTAAGTGAGCAAGGTGAAAAAAGAACACGTCAAGAAAATGCGAAAATAAGACCCATGGGATCACATTTCTAAACCATGGTGATGATACAAACTAAATGGTTATCGAGACAATGAAAAAGATCTGCATACAAGGGATAATGCCCTCAAAGATGACGGGCCAAACCAATCCTAAATACCATTGCAAAATACTTATGAAATTTGATGGGACTATGCAATGTCAACCACACTTACCATGCTTAATACCAGCAAATGGCCCAAAGCAAAAACGAGGCGTATCAAATCTATACCCTACATGAATGTGTGTAACACAAGTCCAAGAATGAACAAAATAAGGAGGTCAATCGTTAATATCAAACGCATGCCAACTACATCTATCGAAAAGGACAAACAATATACATATCAGAAAAAACACGAGTAACCAAATGGTAATGGGACAAGAACAACCCTACAACTTACGTGCTAGATAACTACATCCACAAATAAGAAATGAGCGTCAAATGCTGAATCCAACCAACAAAATGACCTAAAGAGCCCAACTAGAAGATGTTAGCAACATTGTGAAAAACATGACTTCCATATGAATGCATTATAATCACAGAGTTCAAGAATGAAGCCAAAAGGTAAAAATAACAAGTCAACCGCTGACATCAAACGCCTGTAAAGTGTTAGCTAACTGCTACCACAATGAATAAGAAAGTGTTCAGTGTTGAATCCAACCAACAAATATATGAAGAGCCCGACTAGAAGATGTTAGAAACAAAGTGGAAAACATGGCTTCCATACCCCCGGCATTACAATGGCAAAAGAAGAACATGGAAGGACACGAACCTGCATCTGTGACGCCAAACCCCTGCAGCAAGCCAACCCCACTAATATGAAATAAGTCTTAAACGTTCAGCTTTTTACAAAACGCGATCTAGGGAGAGAAAGAAATCGTCTAGTCCTGGTCCTGTTGTAGATGCCGGAACTCAGAGCCGACTTTTGCATGCGCTTGCACTGAGCGTCTGTCCCAAAGCACAAAATATCGCCAATAACGCTCTTTCGATGACAGAAAACTCCTCTTCTGAACCAACTGTGGCCAAGCTTGGCAGGCACAAGAGGCCGAGCTTGTCGTGTACTAATAAGCATCAGTTCCAGAAAATGAGATAATATTGCACGCAATCTACTTACATAATCAAATTAGGAACACGACACTTTCCTCAAATGAAATACAAGGCAAACACATCCCTATGGCCGACTTATTATGCTTTGGGGTAAACAGAGAGAGGTTATGCCAGAGTTGACAAAATCATACTTAATATGCACAATGTACGTGGGGAAAGACAAACTAGCTGAAGACCGAATCATAAAATTTGTGCCCTAATGGGAAAGCTTGAAACCCAAGGAATGCCGCAAGAATAAACCGGAAAGAAAAGACGAAGAGGCAGGCAGGCAAACTAAAAGAAGGATGCAGAACACATATTAACATAAAATTCAGAAGAAAAGATTAAAAGCGGACTCAGGAGAACAAAATGCAGGTATCCAAGTACAGACATAAGGGAAGCATGCAGCAAAGATCTTGTGAGAGTATAACCAGGCCAGGGTGAAAACTAAGCAACTTCCAAGTGCCTTAACGGGTGCAGAAATCCAAATTGAGAGCTAGGATCACACCTTAATTGATTAAGAACTTGAAAGTTAGAATACCGATTGATTAGAACCTTGTGCTGGATATGGCCAAGTCTTCAGGGAGGAACGGAATCACAAAAGAACCAAGTTCTTACGAGACTGATTAAGCAACAAAGGAATGTGAGAAAACCGTGAGAAGGCTGGGAACCATCTAAAACTTGGATCCTGGATCCTCCTTTAGGTCCTCGCCGGGCTTCAAGCATCCGATGAAACCATCCGATACAGAAACCATTCGATGAAAAAGGAACAAGCAAAACTAAGTCTTACCTAGTGTAAACTTGCCGCCTCAAGCATACCTCATATACCCCTCTAATGAAAAAGCCCAGATGGGAAGAATCCACAAAGCGCCAAGAAAGATGCACCAAAAGCCGCTTGCAACTGAAATAAACTTAGAAGCTGATAGGACAGAGGATGAAGCTGAACCAGAAGAACCAGTGGGATAGCATCCGAAGAGTAGAGACTAGAATCGCAGGGGTGCTGGATGGGAAACCTGAGGATGTCGGCCGTCATATATTAGGTGAGGAACATCAGAATGGTATCAGAGTAATGTTCTTGGTTGACCAAGAGCTAGCACTAATCATATCCCTGATTAAGTAGAGTAACTGTACTAGTAGAGCATGGAATAGGAAATTCCAGCATTGAACCTCGAAATTGGGGGGGATTTTTTTCCTCTTAAGTAGTAGGGTCATAGAACTAGGATAAATTAGGGATTCAGAAAAAAGAATGAGTCAAACGGACTTTTTAGTAAAATTGGAGTGGAAATTATGCATAAGCATCAAACTTCATTCAAAACGGGTCGAAGAATCATCCCAATCCAAGATCCGGGTGAAAAATGGCGCGAATTCATAATTAACACACCAAACTATTAAAAAGAATCGAAAATTAAAAATCCTATATAATAATGTTATAGTGTGTATCCGTTGTCCATTTTGCCCTAACTTCTATGGCTAAGATTTAATGACCTTGATTGTATGGTCGAGATTTGACGAGTACCCCTTTTTAGCATTCCTTTAAGGTCGGGTAATTGATTCCAGAATTGTTGCTGTGGATTGTTGTTGTGGTGTTATGGTCAGCTAAAGAAGATCAGAGAAGGCACAATGTAAAAAGATGGAATGCAAACTGCAGGATCTATCCTCACAATTTATGCAACACCTTAGGAAGCTTGGATGCCTTTCGGCGAGCCCTTTCTGTGCAACTACTTGGGAGAAGAAGAAGGAGCTATGCCAAACCTCCAGCTTAAACAACTGTTTCTTAAGCTTCTAGATTCTTAGAAGTACAGAAGGCACATATAACTCTGGCAGCATATGTAGAATATTGTGACACAGGTTTATATGTCATCACACAGGTTGAAGGTTCACACTTAATAGTTGTGGAGACAGGCAAAAACATGAAATGGTCTATACCCTTGCATTATATGGAAGTTGAGAACAATGGTTGAAACCATGATATATATATTAGGGTTAATATTTTTGATATTAAAGCAATGATTCAGACCATTGAATTATGAAGTATGGAAACTAAAATCGATAGTATCTCCTAAGTGCCAGGGGAGATCACCACGAAAGCCTCAGAGGCCGGAACCATGCCATAGCGGCCGGATCCGGCCCTATAAATTAAGATGCACAGTAGATTGATGGACAGAGGGAACAATTAGGTCGGAGGTATTTGGAGCATGAAGTGCAAACAGGTTTCATTATATTTTTGTGGTTCTTTGAATTCATAATGCTTGTGAAAGTTTGTTTTATATGAACATGAAGATTTAGATCTAAATTCCAATGGTTGGAATAGCTTTATGCATCATTTGAATTATAATGCTAAATGATATAATCTGGAAAGTTGGTTTGCACATAGTAAATATCTCAACATCTATTAAACTGCTAATAATGCTTGTTAAAATTCTCATTTGGTATCAGAGCCAGTAAAATGGCAACAAGATTTGGAGCAGGTTTATTAAGTGTAGTCCAAGTGTACAATGGAGGATCTAGTTGTCAAGTATGGAAAGACCAAATTCAGCATATTCTGGATGTTGAGGAGCTGTGGGAGATTGTTGATCCAAATCAAGTGGATGTAGTTGCTGCTACTAGTGCTGGTGGAGCATCGAGTAGTATGGGAGCTGTGAACTCAGCAGTTGGAGGAGGTGATTCCACCTCAGTGACCTCAGGAAGTAGGTCTGTTGCAGGGATTGCAGGTGAAGAAAGGATTGTGCCAGCATCTAGTGCATTATCAACAAAAATCAAGGAAGCAAGGGGCATAATTACAAGTAAAGTTGGACCTACCATTCAATTCAAACTCAGAGGTATGTCTCCTAGGCAGATGTGGAGCTATTTGCTCAAACAACATGAAAATAAAAGCTCATCACAAATAGATGTGTTAGAGAAAAGCTTAGAAATCTGAAGTATAATGAAGATGAGGAAGTCTCAAATTTCTTTAATAAATTTGATAACCTTGTAGCTGACCTAGATGGTGCAGGAGTTACCTTATCAGAAAGGTTTATAGTGTTGGCCATTGCTCGAGCAGTAAGTTCAAATTCACAGCTTTCTAGAAATGTTGCCAAAAATAGGGAAGAGGCTGAAAACATGCTAAGGACTGAGATAGAGCAGAATAAGTTAATGAGAGCGGAAGAAAATACTGAAATTCTTTATGCTGGAAAGAAAAAGAATTCTCAAGGAGATAAGACAGTTTGTTACAACTGTTATGAGGCAGAGCATATTAAGCCAAATTGTCCTAAACTTAAGCAAGAAATAACATGCTATAATTGTAAAGAAAAAGGCCGCATTGCTGCCAAGTGTCCTAGCCCCAAAGAAAAGGAGTATGGTAGGGGAAGGGGAAGAGGACGAGACATAAAAAGAGGATATCCCTCTGGAAGGAAAGGAGGACCTGCAGATGTACACATTGCTCAAGAAAAAGCAGAAGTCAAGGAAAAGGAAGAATCAAGTGATGATGAGGTAAATTGTGCTTGCTCATTAAATGATGTTGACTCTAAAACTAATGGCAAGAACTCTGTGATTGTAGTTGATAGTGGAGCTGGAGTGTCGAGGTATCGCTGTCTCTTTGGGGCAGTTCTCCTTCCTCCTCACTTGCTTTGTAACATTACCATTCTTTTAATATATTGATGACACAGTTCTTCAAAAAAAAAACATGTACAAGTTGGAAATGGCGACTTACAAACTATAGAAGGATGTGGAATGTTGGAGCTGCTGGATCTTGATGGAAATAAAGTTAATATTGAAAATGTATTATGTGTTCCTAGCTTGATAAAAAATTTAGTGTCAGTGTGCCAGTTAGTAGACTTGGGATACAAAATCTTCTTTGAGAAGAAAGTTTGTAAGATTTTCATGAATAATAAATTGAAATTTTTGGCTTTAATGCTGTGTTAATGATTGATATGGAGACTTGGCATAACAGGCTGGCTCACACACATTACAATAATGTGAAGTTTATGGCAAAAAGAAGCCTCATTAACTGTAACATACCAGAAAACCATAAATGCATATGTGAGGGATGCATGTTAGGTAAAATTACAAGATTAACATTTCCTAAATCACACTAAAGAGCTGAAGGAGTTTTAGATCTAGTACATACAGATCTGTGTGGCCCTCTAAATGTTAGAAGCAAAAAAGGAAAGAGATATTTTATAACATTTATAGATGACCATAGCAGAAAATGAAAAGTCTATTGCTTGACACAAAAATCTCAGGCTCTTGATGCTTTCAAAATGTATGTCTCAGAAATGGAGAGACAAACAAACAGAAAATTATCCATAAGATCAGATAGAGGAGGAGAGTATTTGTCTACTTAATTTGAGTCTTTTTGCAGGGCTAAAGGGATTAGAAGACAGTTGACATGTAGACATACTCCACAGCAAAATGGGATTGCTGAAAGAAAGAATAGAACTTTGCTTGATGCAGTAAGATCAATGTTAAAGTACTCAGGTTTGCCAAATAAATTGTGGGAGGAAGCATTAAGGACAGCAACTTATGTTCAAAACAGACTTCCAACCTCAAGTTTGAGAGGTAATATTCCAGAGCTGGTATGGTCAAATAATAAAGCAAATATAGATTATAGCATGCTTAAATCATATGGATGTTTAGGGTATATTCATGTACCAAAGGAGCTGAGACAGAAGTTGGACAATAGAGCAGAAATAGTGGGGTATAATGAACAAAGCAAAGGTTGTAGAATGTTCATACCTCAACTGAACAAAATTGTAATAAGCAGAGACATTGTTTTTGATGAACATACTCATTCTAAGGACAGATAGCAATCTAAGCAAAATAGTTGCAAACAGGTCGGTCAAACGGGGACAGGTTTTAAATATGTTGAAAATGAAGATGATCATGAGAAAGAATGGAGCTGAGGTTGATATGAAAGAAAAACAAGCAAATTCAGATGAAGAACAGGAGAATATTGCTGATAATGCTATCCCTGATACACAGCAAGACAAAACAAAGAAAAGAAAGACTCAAGCAGAAAGATTAAGAGAAAATCTGCTTTTGAATCCCATCGATCCGAGACATCGGATCGCCATTCTAGAATGGGGCGAGCATGCATGCATGCGGCGCATGCCCTTTCTGGTTGGGAGTTCGCTATTTTTGGCACGCAGTTACATCAACCTCTCATCGGTCCTTCCTCTTCTCTCTCAGCACCTTATTCTCTTTTCTTTGATTCCGGAGCGGGGAGGGGCTTCTCCCCACTTGGTTTAGCCAATTGGCATTTCTTTCATCTTGTGGCATGTCCTTTCTCGCCTTAGCTCTTCTTTTTTTAGCCTTTTATCCTGTGACCTTCGCCCCTTAATCCCAGTTTTGTTAAGGAAGTCCTTTTGGTATTCGGGCGGTTTGTTGGTTTCCTGCAAGCCCCATTCTAGAATCCCATCGATCCGAGACATCGGATCGCCATTCTAGAATGGGCGAGCATGCATGCATCTTACGCGCATGCCCTTTCCGTTGGGGAGTTCGCTATCATTTTAGGCGCGGTTCTGCATTAACGCCTCATCGGCCGCTTCCTCTTCTCTCTCAGCAAGACTTTTATTCTCTTTTCTTTGAACCCACCCTCCCCTTCTTTGTTTATTGTATTTGTCGCCGGGCACGCTGCGGACCAGCCCCTCTATTTGAAGAGGTTTTTGTTTTATTGTCGCTATGGCACGCGTGACCAGCCCTCCACTCGGGAGGTTTGTTTTGTCACGCTTTTTGTGTTGGTGATGTGCGTGTACAAAGTTGGCGAGCCAGATCCGCTTTCGCCTTCTCCATTCGTGGGTTTTGGGAGCGATTTCTTTTTTATGTTTGTCCAAGCCCCTTGCCGAAGGCTTATCATTAGGGTTTTTCCTCGAAAATCCGAAAGGGCGGGGTTTTTTAATCCCGGTGATAAGCTTTCGGCAGGTACACCAGCCAAACATCTATTAGCATTGTATTTTATGGGGTCCAAATTATATAATTGGATATTCCCTTTATTTTTCTGGGTAGTTCGCATGTGTGCGGCTACCCACTCCATCATTGTAAAAAATCTGCTGAGATGAATGAGAAGCCTAGTCTAGCGGGCGGTTTGTTGGTTTCATGCAAGCCCCATTCTAGAATCAAAATGAATATGGCAGACTGGAAAGTGGAAGAAGCAAAAGGATTGAAAAATTTTCTGAATTACCAGATCAAGAGCAAATACTAGCTATCCTAGAAGACTATATTGTTCCAACTTCATATGAAGAGGCAATAAACAGCATTGAGAAGGAACATTGGATTAAAGCAATGGCGGAGGAGATAAAATCATTTAAAGATACTGAGACATTTGATGTAGTGGAAAAACCAGAAAACACCAACATTGTGGGGAATAAATGGATTTACAGAATTAAAACCAATATTGATGGTACAAAAAGGTTTAAAGCAAGGCTAGTAGCTCAAGGTTTTTCTCAGAAGAAGGGAAAAGATTACAATGAGATTTTTTCTCCAGTGGTTAAGCTTACAAGTCTGAGAGTACTCCTGGCAATAGCAAATGCATTAAATTTAGAGCTACACCATATGGATGTCAAAACTGCTTTTCTGAATGCAGAATTGAAAGAAAATATTTATATGAAATAATCTGCAGGTTATGGGGAAAATAATTCAAATGTTTGGAAACTCAGAAGGGCAGTATATGGGTTAAGGCAATCACCTCATGAATGGTATTTCTGTATGGACAGTTTCCTAAGAGGGCAAGGGTTTGAAAGATTGCAGAATGATGGGAACTTATATAAATTCAGAGATGGAGAAAATTTTTGCTTGATTGCATTATATGTGGATGATTGCATAATGATATCAAATAACCAAAGTTGCTTAACAACATGTAAAGATGTATTGAAAAATAGGTTTGAAATGACAGATCTTGGCGAATTGAAACAGTTTTTGGGCATTGAAGTGTTGAGAAACAGGGACAAATGAATTCTGTCTCTAAAACAAAGCAGACATGTGGAAAACATGCTTAAAAGATTTTACATGCAAGATGCCAAAGTAGCAAAAGTTCCTATTGTTGCAGGCCATAAACTAACTGACAGTGTTCAGTCCAATGAAGACACAAAAGGGATGGAAAAAATTCCGCATAGGGAGATTATAGGTTGTTTGTTATATTTATCAAACAATACAAGGCCTGACGTTAATTATTCAGTAAATATCTTAAGCAGATATTGCAATAGTCCAACAAAAGGACATTGGGAAGCCGCAAAGCATGTGTTGAAGTATTTGAAGGGCACAACCAATTATGGGATTACTTTCACATTTGATGATCTAAATTTAAAAAGTTTTAGTGATGCAGTGGGGAGGATATAAAAGTACAAGAAAATCCACTTCAGGTTATGTTGTTTTTCTTGGAGGTGCAGCAATAACCTGGAGGAGCAAAAAGCAAAAAGCAGTGGCAATGTCATCAGCAGAAGCTGAATAAGCAGCCAGTTCATTACTATAGAAGGAACTTGTTTGGTTAAGAAGATTATTGGAGGAACTTGGTTTTAAGCAAAGACAACCTACTGCAATTATGACAGACAGCATGAGCTGCATAGCAATAGTAATATCTAGCATTATAACATGGTTTTTTTGGGTTGCCCCTAGGGGGGCAAACCCTTGTTTATGTGGGTTTATGGCATATCTTAGGTATATACTAGAATATACCTAGGATATGCTGGTGACTGCTAAAAACCTACTCTTCTCTGTAAATTGGCGGTCACCTGCATTGTGGGCCGCTGATGTTCGAACCGGATAACTGGCAATACAACAGAGCATCTGGCTATGGATACTCTCAGTAGCATGCGCAGCAGCACCAGCCCACCATGTCCTCTCAGTTTCACCTCTTGTCGGTAACTCTTTTACGCCTTCTTCTCTAATCTAGTCGCCTTCAGATTTCTTCTCGCCTCCATTTGTTGAATAAATTTTACAAGTGTTTGTTTTTTGTTTTAGTTGATTGAAACTGTTGGTGACGCCATTGAAGGAGTTCGCGATCACCCATTAGGATCTATCAAAAAATTTGATCCCATTTTTATATTGCAAATTTTCAGATTGAGTGATCTGGATTACGTCTTGAGGGCCATGTTCGAGTTTACAAAGCCTTCGAGGTTGAATATAAAGGTTTGAGTTATTGTATTTTCCAGGCTTTGATTTCTTAGAGTAAGGATGGGTTTTGTCATTTCTGTAAGAATCATGGCTCGGTTCTATGCTCAACTTGTGCAAAAACCCATGTTTGATGGCTATTTCTTTATCTAATATTTGATTCTCAAAACTTGTTTATTCTCTTAATCCATGTCCCCACATGCAAATGCTTGCTGCATTTTGATCCATCGGCTATGCCCACGCAGAGATAAGATAAAAACGAAAAATGATCACAAAAAGCGTGCTCTTGAGGCCAAAGATTTGAAGTAGGATGCACAAATATTTTGCCCCGCAGCTAAAGGATTTAACACAGATCAATCATGGCACATCCGGGCCACAAAGAGACTCTCGCAGAATGTACAAAGCACAAAGACAAATACCGAAAGAGATTTTGGCACAAGCCTACTTGCATTATCTTTACGATGATGGGTCTTTAATAGTTGCCAAAACAGGCTACAACAAGCTCCAAAACCGTGATAAGAGCTGAATGTTATGGATTAAGGGATGTAGCAAAAGCAAACAGGTTAAACTCCGAATGAGGCATGCATGGTCATGCAGAGACGAATTTGTCCGGCTTTACATTTTCTTTGCGTCTCCATCCATTCACTTATAGTTTTTAGTACAGGTGAGCACATTAGCATAGGATTGCATGAACATTATCTATGTGTTTCATGCACTTATAATGCATGTTCACGCCATCTTCTTTATGTCGCCTACAAGCAAGCCTTAAATTTAAAAGGGAACATGCCCAATTTGTTAGCAACCCCGCATGCTTAACCGTAAAAGGAAAAGAGATATGCTTTAACATGTCGACATATTACTATGGCTAGAGTCCGCTTTGTGCAACTAATTGATGCCATGTATTGGTGAAGCCGCCAAAACATTATTAACACTTTATAGATAGAAAAGCTTATATTTTTACATCCTTGTGATGCAGCGTTGAACCGTGAAAGGTTACTCCGTAATGCCATAAACCACTTCAAGGCTAAGAAAAGATAAAATGGTAAGAGAAAAAGTCGCTTGTGTAGTTTTCCTACGTTTCTTTAGAGGGCATTAAAGTGTCCCAATCGTATTGAAATTTAATTGATTACCTTTCACTTTAAATTGACTTCTAGGTGGCCTCTTGACTTTTTCAACTTTGATTGCTAGGCTAAATAGATTGCTGAATCTTTCCGCTTGTTGATCTGGGACCGGATTTTTTGAAATACCGCTATTTCTTATGCCATCTTTTCGGAATCGATCAAGGCAGCGCGGTACACATCTGGCTGTGGTGTAGTAACTTCTCAATCAGCAGCATGAGTTCATCCTAACACTTAAAAATTAGTATTTTGACGTGCCTTGCGTGTTGTCTTCGAGTCATCCCATGCGTTGATTGTTTTCTAGTTTTGCAACCCGGATTGGTCGGGAAATAGTCATTAGGAAATTGCTCCAAGTAAGAAGTCGTGGAAGAACCATTCTAAGCAATCCATCCTTTTCACCATGTAATTGTTTGGTGTAATGTGGTCTCAGAAAATATTTTAACTTGTCAATATGCGTGTCAAGAATTGAGAGATTTGTTAAAAGCCGGAAAGTCATCATTATTCCTTTGGCCAAGCTTGCGTGTTGGTTTTCGCAGGAAAGGTTGGATGACAAGCTCTAGTGCTCCAAGCTATTGTTTCTTAAAATTTGTTATGGCATGTGTATGACCTTTCTAGTTTGACCGGGGAATCCTTAGTAAATGAGAATTCTGATTACCATGTGCTTCCTAGTTGGTACAAGTAGCTTTTAGTGGGTGCTTTTAAAATTAACCGGTTTTAGGATCACATGGTGTAATCATGTAGAAAAATGCCTAGGAGCCGATTTGAGGGCATAACGCTTCCCCACATGCAACTTGGTCAGATCTTGTATCTGGCAGATTGATTGCTTTGCTTAAAATCCGGCCCATACCTTCTTCTTATCTTCTTCTTATTCTCATATTTCCTTCCTCTTAGAGTGGTCCAGATATATAGAATGTCATGTTCTAGAAAAAAAGCATCTACAATTTGAATATGCTTTGCCATCCATGATCTAGAATGCTTGGCATCAAACTCAAAGAATGTGGATGTTCTGCAAAGGAAAACAATTAATTGACATGATATGGAATTCTTTGGGCATAAAACATTGGATAATTTTCGCTAAAATTTCACATGTACTCGTGAGAGTCATGTTTCCATGTAATTACAATGCATGTGGTAGTCTGCCCTCAACCACCACCAAAGCAAATGGTATGTGGATATATGTAAAGCTTACTCGGAGGTTGTAATCCGTTGAAAGTGCATTGTCTTACTTAACTATAACCGCAAGATAAACACTATTTTGGCATGATGCAACCGTAGAATTATAAATTCAAATGGAATTGTAGCTTCAAATGTAATTCACATCCTTCTTGGTATATAGCATATAAAACCTTGTAAGCTTGTAAATGTGGAGTCTCATTTCTTTTTTTATAAGGAATCGTGGTTCTTGTCAACATAGTGTGACCTGGTTTTCCTTTCATTTCCACAGAAACAAAGAAACGGATTCTTCAAAACACAAAAAATGTGCTTATTCTATTCTATAATTTCCATGAGTTACATATCTTTGGTATATATGGAGATGGGGTTTCTTTACATCCCTTTACATGACGCCCGATAATTTGGAATATTTTATATACGTAATGTGTGTTACCTTTTTTTCTCCTCGCTTTCCTCGCATGATGCTTAGTCACATCGATGTTGGTACCAAAAATACATTATTTTACTTAAGGGGTTCCTTTGAAATGGAAATGCATTTTTCTCTGCATGGAATTCCTCGATGCGATCGCATAGAAAGTTGGGAAAAGTTAATCAACCCCAGCTATTGTAGGACCGTACCACACCAGCTATTTTGCAAGCAATGAATTGCTACACTTAATAATCGCAAGCAATGGATTGCTACACTTATAAATTATTCCCGAGTGTCATTTTTCACGCCATTATGCAATGTGAGCCGATAAGTTGAAAGCATGTATAGCCATACATTGGTTCGTTGATTGGTAAACTTGGGAAGTATAATTTTTGATGTCAATTCCTTGGTCCAAGGTTTCTACGCTGGAAATGCCATCCGCTTGCAAATGACATGAACTTTTGTGAATAGATTGGGCGTGTTAGGTCTCAAGAAGGTTAATAACGATCATTTCATTTCCGACATAGTGATTGCTTCAAGTCGGCAAGATTCTTGACACTTGATTGTGATACACAACCATTTCAAAGGTGGTGTGGTGGAAAGGATACTTAGGTATATAACATGTAGAGCAAAAAAGCAACTGTGTCGTGATAATTATCCAACGCATTTATCTTCTATAAATACACAGGCTAAAATATGGCTATTGCTATGTGATGAACAACAAATTTCTCATTTCTATTGGACATTTTGTTTCATACAAGTAGTCCAACAATTAGACATCACATGTACCATTGAAAACCATGATATGTAGTTCATAATATTTTCTTATTCATGTACAAGCAATATCCAAATTTAAAGTTCCATGATTTAAGATGCAGCCCATTTTTGCAACGAAAAACAATATGCCCAAATTGTTTTGTAAAAGGGTTCGCAACCATCGACAATGTGGCACTTGTGAATGTTGAAGGATAAGTTCCCATCCCGCAAATACAAGAGAAAAGGCACTCTCTTAAGTTGTACAAATTTGCTTATATACATGGTTTTGACTTCCGTGAGTGGAGTGGTTGGTGCCTAGTGTTGCTAGTGACATCTTTAAGAGACAACAAAAGGTGTGAGTCAACAAACATAGTCTTCTCATTACCGAAATTTCAGTTTTCTTACGCCTTTTGGTTGATTCTAAGCAGTAAGTAGTGAACATTCAGTTTGCTTTGCAGCTCTAGAAAAGGAGGTCTAGGTAGCGGCAAAGGCTCCAAAAGGAAGCTCAAGAGGGCTTTAGAAGTTGTGCATATTTCGAGGGTATTTGTATTTGTCCGAGTAATCTTATTACGAGTTGCTTTGTTCACTTGTCCGTAAACTTTGTGCGCATTGAGGTGATTAAAAAAAATGTAGCATCTTGGCAATAGTTGGACAAATACACCCAGGGTGTAAGTGCAACCTTGTGATGCAATCGGCAAAGGTAATCCGTGGTGCTTGATTCTGATGTATTTGCTAGATGTGTGTGTAAGTAATCCGATCTTCTTTAGATGTGTCTTGCGTAAAATGTTAATGTCGAGCTATAGCTCAAGATTGCTCTCGGTATAATAGTACGATGGTCATAAATAGAGAGCCTCTGTGAAAGCATGTGTTCAAATTTTGTACCATCATACACACATGTATCGGTCACTTGGTTTGAGCTATAGCTCAAGGTTGCTCATTATAACAAGACGATGGTCATTAATAGAGAGCGCTCTGCGAAAAGCATGTGTTCAAATTTTGGCGCTCATCATACTTTAGATGTATCACTACCACCTCGGTTTGTCTTATTAAATGCTATGTATTGAATACCATTAAATGCTATATAATGACATTCTATGTCTTTGCCGAGTTGTAATATTGTATATAGATCGTTTGGGATGTCCTTCATATGGGATTGGCGTTCACAAGTGTTAGAAGTGCATCCTGATAATTAGGCATGAAGTTGGCCAAGTTGTTGACGCTACAAAAGAGCTTTGGAAAGCTAACACTTTACAATGTTGTTTTTATGGCATTTCTACCTAGGGCATTTGCTCTCGAAATGTAATGGGACTTTTTCATTATTGTTCCATGAACACATGATGTAACACCGAAGTTGGTGGACCGCCTTGCACATACAGCTAGTTCTTCTTCTCCGCTGAAATTGACACCTTGCATTGTTAGGGAACGATCGATATCGTGGTTATGCCATATAAGCTTGCATTTTAACACCTATAGCTTAAAATATTATGAGTACCGGCACGTTTGTGATTGTGTCCGCAAGACATAAAACAAGTACGATATTTCTACAACATTAAACTACTCAGTTGCATACACAATTCAATCGAGGGGCACATGCGGACGGGCTTGTACATGAATGTAGGGGACCTACAAACTGATTGTAAGAACATGGTAGAGCTCTACTTTAATTTAAATATAAATTGTGAAAACATGACTTCACGTTTTGATTTAGGCCACTTCACCCTCAAGAAACTGGAGGGCAACCCTCCGTGCGCAGCACCTTGTTTTTTTTTGTAATTTAATACGCTTTTTTGCATGGTTTTCCTATGATTTTAGTGTTGTATTTATTGGGACATACTAAATAGTATTTCTAGAGTGCACACTTTTGTCAGCCATTGATTTTAGAGAAGGAAAAATCGTGTGGTAGAGGCTCCTTCTTGCCTTCTAAAAAAAAAACACCATGCAAATATAGTCATTTATTATTTAGGGTTTTGTTTTAGGCTATCAAAGTAATCAGATAGCAGTGGGTGGATCGTGGCTGCTAATTCGTTGATCCCGCAGGCAAAGGGCTTGGGTTTCTGCATCATGTAACATTCCATTCGATTTTCTCTGGCAAATCTGGCATCATAGTCTAAGTTAACAGAAGTTCGAAAGCAGGAATCACATCCACAAAACATCGGTATGCCACAGAACCTTTCCGTGAAGTGCTAAGCGCCCACAGAGGTCGCTTATGATTAGAAGTTTCAGAACCGTTGGAGCTGGCCGATTTGCAGTTGGAGCTAACCGATTTGCTCCATGATGCAACATACTGAAGGTTTTATGCAATGATAGATAGTAACTATGTTTTAGGGCGTCTGGTACTCTGCAGTAT
The DNA here is from genome assembly GCA_021234155.1 of Isoetes taiwanensis. Taxonomy (NCBI): domain Eukaryota; kingdom Viridiplantae; phylum Streptophyta; class Lycopodiopsida; order Isoetales; family Isoetaceae; genus Isoetes; species Isoetes taiwanensis. The sequence goes on along the minus strand of JAJEKV010000610.1, from coordinate 98,952 downwards.
CTAGCAAAGGTAGAGAAATTGCTAATCAACAGAAACTCATAGATGTTGATTCTGCATCTTGTACAGTTAATGTTCTTGTTATGAAGGACGACAGAGCCTGGCGTGAAACTGGTGCCACAGTACATCTGAAGTTAGTCGATGGTGGTTGGATGCTGCTTATTGATATTCATGGAGAAACAGCCTATGGGCATAAGGCAGAACAGTTTGCGGCAGTTGGCGCAACAAACCGTTATACGCATGCAATGATGGTGGGAAAGGATGGATTTTAGAATTTGAAGATAGAAAACATTGGAGTGTGTTCAAAATGATGCATGAGGAATGCTTTCAGAGGAATGCTAGAGCTGCATATATTTAGCATATACATGTTCTTTGTTTTCAGCCCGTTGAAGATTATTTTACAAGGATGCCCCCATCTACTTTTGCAAGACCTGCCTACAGATATATTAGATATTCTGAAGTAGATTCAGATATGGGTTCAAGCAGTCGGATTCTTTATGATATGGATAGTGAAGATGAGGAGTGGTTGACCCAGTCCTGCAGCGGCGATGAAAATATGCTGCCTAACGTCTTGGAGTTTACATTCGAGCAGATTGTAGACAGGTTGGAGAAAGCTGTTCATGTGCAGCAAAATGATGTTTTATCTGCAGATGCAGCAATGGAGCTTTGTGAAGGTCTTGCCTCATTGGAAGAAAGAGGAGAATAAAGGGCATGTCATTAATCCGGTATTTCCAGGTTAGAATGCTTCACTTCTGCTGTTGAAGTAGACTCTTGTTGTTGTAATTTCCGTAGTTGCATGTCACACTAGTTAATAAGATAAATTCAAATTATGCAGGCTGCTCCTTGGGAGCGTTATCAAGAGCAACTAGAAAGATGGAATGAAGAGCTTCAGCAAAAATCTCCTAATGAAATCAAGCAGCAACCCATATCCCAGTCTAAGAAGCCACCCTATGCTTTTTGTTTGCGACCAAGAGGACTGGAAATGCCAAACAAACTGCAGAAGCAAAGCCGCAATATATATCAGTGGAAAGAGGATTCGTCTGCTAAGGCTAGTTCCTGCAAATCCAAGACGGAAGCACATCCAAGTTATGGTTTGCCTTAAGCGGCTTTGCTAAGTTCTCATGTGCAGAATATGAATCTTAGACAAAGGTACGATTTTTTCCTAAATAATGGTGTGAAAATGGCCTAGACCCTTGCCGAAAATATGAAGGCCTTGTAGTCATGGGCTGATATTGCACTTAGAGCTCTTGCTGAAACATATGTTTCTTTCTTGTTTAACAAGGTTTTTATGAATTTCCAGCTCTAATGCAAATATAACAGAGCCTAATGGATATGGCTGAGCATGCTGGCTCTAAAGCTTTGGCCAAATACATTCTGAGGTCCAAAAAATAGCTGGCCTGCTGGTGAAGATCAGGACAAGAGGCTTCAAACAAATTATTGTCACGGCATGTAGCAATGCAAACTGTTGAAATATGGAGTGCGACAGATTCATGAATTCTTAAATTTGATGTTCGAAGATATATGTGAGGATATATATGAAGTTCTACATCTTACGTTTTAAATCTTATGGTGGGTAATTTTGCATTTTCTATGAAAATGTAGCGGATTATGTAAAATCTTTAAAAGAATGCAATATCATCATGGTTACAGGGGTTCAATTCCCTTGATATACGAGATTTAATCAGGATATGCTTATTATATCAGCAACCATTATAGATATTCAAGATAACATGGAAGGCCTATTTTTTCATGGAGATTTGCCATTTGCCAAATATCATTATATGAATTGTGGATTCTGGGGAGTTCAGCGACTGATGAATCGTGTCTGGTTGCATTCTTGATATGTCTTGGACAGCTTGATGGAGCATAGAGTTCTGCAGATAGTTAAGTCCAAACTTTTACAAAACTTGTGCAATGGTTACAAAGAAGACCGAAAATGGAACTGGTACAAGAGAGATTGGTAATTCCCTCTTTTGTTGTTTCTGGTCCGTTGACATTTTGTATTAATCTATTTGTCTATTGTTCAAAAGTCGATGTACAGTGGGAAGTGGTGCATCTGATGTTTTTCAAAACATGTGAGAATGCCTTGTAGTTGCATTAACAAGCGACTTTGCCATGGTGCAGAAAAAGCTACATGTTGAACTTTTGCGTGCTGATTGGAAACAATCTCCTTGGGTGTGACTAGCAATTAAAGTTAGAGACATCGGAAATGTCTTTATAACGAACATAACTCCTATGCTTTTCTAAGAACTTGCTACAGGACTAGGTTGCATATTTATTATGTTATTTATGGATTTCTTAGTGCCCTTCCATCCATCATTAGAGAGGTAATGTCTATATTAACATACAACTACCATTAACATTATTAACACAAACCATTGCATTTGACACATTTAAATTAAAATCCCCCTTAAACCCCCTTTGGTTTGGGTGCATATTCACACGGGGGGTTATGTAGGGCAGCGAGAGCCCCAAAAAATTTAGAATACATGTACAAAATTAACACCATTAAGTACATTCCTCCAAACCTTATAGTATTTTACAAACCTTAATATACAGTATACAAAAACTTGTACATGCATACCCCACAAACGAGGATTGCTTTGTACGGTCCAGATCTTGGAATAAAGGGCAAATATGCCCATCCGACAGCTCTCGTTGCCCGGAGTAACCCCCTTGTGAATATGCACCCAAACCAAAAAACCCAGTTCAGCATGAGAGAACTAAACATATCGAGCTTGATATGCACTTCATTAGAAATATGGCAGAAAAGGGTTATATTCAAATGTGTTACATCCATACAAACTTGCAGATTGCTGATATTTTTACCAAAGCACTGGTGGAGAGAAAATTTACAGAATTCAGAAGTAAATTAAATGTAATTGACCTGTGTGCTGAAGGAGGAGTGTAGAATATTGTGACACAGGTTTACATGTCATCACACAGGTTGAAGGTTCACACTTAATAGTTGTGGAGACAGGCAAAAACATGAAATGGTCATACCCTTGCATTATATGGAAGTTGAGAACAATGGTTGAAACCATGATATATACCATTGAATATTAGGGTTAATATTTTTGATATTAAAGCAATGGTTCAGACCATTGAATTATGAAGTATAGAAATTAAAATCGATGGAGGCAAATCGAATTCAAATATAGTATCTCCTAAGTGCCAGGGGAGATCACCACGAAAGCCTCAGAGGCCGGAACCATGCCATAGCGGCCGGATCCGGCCCTATAAATTAAGATGCACAGTAGATTGATGGACAGAGGGAACAATTAGGTCGGAGGTCTTTGGAGCACGAAGTGCAAACAGGTTTCATTATATTCTTGTGGTTCTTTGAATTCATAATGCTTGTGAAAGTTTGTTTTATATGAACATGAAGATTTAGCTCTAAATTCCAATGGTTGGAATAGCTTTATGCATCATTTGAATTATAGTGCTAAATGATATAATCTGGAAAGTTGGTTTCCACATAGTGAATATCTCAACATCTATTAAACTGCTAATAGTGCTTGTTAAAATTCTCAGCATACTCTGTTTTGCGATCAGAAATGCTTAAAATCATGTTTACCAATGTTTAGAATATGTAGCAAAATAACAGAGGGTTCCAGGGGGATTTGATATGGATATAAAAATAACAATTCCTGAAACCATAGACCATATATCCCTAAAACAATCGAATAAGTTGTTATAAAAAAAATATAGATTGAAGATAAAAAATAATCGCATTAGCTCACTGGGTATATTGGTTAAAGTAATCTTAGTTAGGATATTGAATTATTTTGGTAGAGGTCCGAGCTCCCGCATTTCATATTCTAAAATCTTAGGCAAAGTCATATAGAGGTTCGATATTCCCTTAAACCCTTAGGCGAAATCGTATTTCATATTTCAAAATCATAGGCACCTCCAATCATAAATGACTATAAATGAAACAAAGGTGCCCAGGGGCTCCAACATACGGTAGTCCAGGGTGCACCTCGTTTAGAATACAAGAATGTTGCCCTCCTTTCTTTCTTATCTTGCAAAGAAAACATCTAGAACCGATTATTACATTCGACACTGAAGTCCCGGTGCTCTTTCGACCAAAATCTGGATGCGCTTCTCCATCTCTTTCATATCTCTTTCACCCGAAATGTGTTCTGTCTATCTCTCAACATAATCCGTTGACTATTCTACACCTCTAATTGCAAGCTTGGCCTGGCTCCTTTTTATACGAACCAAAGAGCCTTCTAGAACTTGCAAGAGAAGTTTCTAGTAGATACGTGAACAGACAGAGTTCGTGTTCTAGAAGAGGCATGACCTTCTAGAAGGTTCCAGGACGAATAGGACCTTCTTGAAGCCACTGCTTGCTTCCTAAAGATTTTGAGGCATAAAAATTTCTATAAACAATCAACTATTTACTGCCCCGTTATCAATCGCCTAGGTGTCCATTTCTGAAAGGTTTAATCTCGTCTCCAATATTTTAGAGGGTTACACGTGTGCAACTCTAAGCAAAAACTCCTTTCCATAAAAATAGCAAGTATCTCCAAGCTGCCCCCTTATCCTCCATATTACAATTATATATTAGAGATATAGCAAAATATTTTGGAATAATCAATTTTTTTTTTTTTGCAATCCTATCTATTTAAATAATCTGTACAAGTTTACACTTATACAAAGCGAGTTTTATTAAGCATGGCAAAAGTAAACAATATCAAGCAGCTCTTGATTATGGTCGCCATTCATCCTGCGGTCAATAGGCTGTGTATGATCTGAAAAGCCTAAGTACGAGAACAAGAAGAGTGAGTCTATTTGTAACATCGTGTGGATTTATAGATGCACCTCAACCACCAGACATTTATGGTAGTTACTTATGCAGTTCAAATTCCTCAAATGTGTGGATCAAATGGGAAAAAACATGTCAAAACCTGCTTGCACGACCAAAAGTACGAGGCTCAAAATTTATAGTGGACTGAATTTTTGCACGTCTCTATGCACATATAAATTCAATTGTCAATAAATGCAAGCAAAATTGAATCAAACTGACTGTTTTCATGAGATCGTGATTATATATCTATAGAAGATTAGACTTATATTGATGCTTGACTACAATTTATAACTTTACAAAGCTAATTTTCTTCACTTAGGTCTTTCATTCTAAACAAGAAACGTATGCACTAAAAGGCACTAAATAACTGGGAATCCCTAAACATGTAAATTCAAATACACGTCCTCTTGGCAAGTCCATTGATAGGCATCAAAGAACACTAATGCACTATGTTGCAATGACTAAAAGCTTGCATTATGGCTATAAAACTCAAGAAGTCAATGTCATGATCCCATACCCCATCAAAATGAGATGAACAACAAAAAACATGCAAATATATCCACAAAGCATTTGGAGGGCAACTCTTCGTGCCCAACACCTTATTTTGGTCTGTATGGTCGCACAGCCTTTCTTGTAGTGCTGGAGGCAGGGTGCAGTGCTAGAGCAGGGGTCCTTGCCACGTGTACGGTGGCCAGACCCGTATGTATGAAACATTGGGATGCCCTAGTCCAAGGCAAAGTGCGAGTCTTCAGGCCATCCAACACTGAGGTCGGGGATGCCATGCACAAAACTGCTAAAATCCCTCGAGGTGCTGCTGATACGACTGCTACTAGGGCTTCCAGAGGTGCTGTTGCACCCAATGTTGGGGCTGATGTTGATACTACTGCTCCTGCCATAGTGCACCTACTACTTTTACCAGTTCATCCATTGCACGTCCTGACACCCCTCGGGTTACTGTTATTTTTGCTACTGCTACTCCTGTGCTCCTCACAACACATTGATATTGCCCCCCTTGCTGATGCTGCTAACCCGGCCATCAAGTAGAAACAGTGCTTGCGTATGGTCTCCTGAAATTGCAAGGGCTTCCCTTGGCAGAAGGGAGATAGTCTCTCAACTCCATCGCTGCAAACATGGATCTCATCTTCCTTATGGAAACTTGAGAACACGCTGGGCACAAGATACCAGACCTACCAGGATATCAGCACTACTCATTATTTAATGAGTGCACGGGCAAACGGGGACATGGGGGTGTCGCCTTTACTACGGCACAAGCTTGGCTATCAGTCTCTTTGCAGACGACAGATAGACACAACCGTTACCTCTGGGTCCGAGTGCAGAACCGCAATGGCGACGGTTTTTTTCTTGCAACATGCTACTTTCTACATACAGAGTCCATCTTCTACCGCTAGAACACAGATTGGATAGAATGGATTCGTACGTCGATCTATATGATGACATTCAGTTGTACAGACAGTTGGGCAGAGTTATGTTGCTAGGAGACTTCAATGTATGCACGGGAATAGAACAACTCATGAAGTTTAACCCATTGCCATAAGACGTACTGCAGCTCTGCCTTGCAAAGACTGCTTGGCCATGAACATCAGCAAATGGCCCCCATCAGATCACATGACATGGCCGGCAATTGCTTTAGATGCGCAACGACATCTTTGACTTAGTCATCTGCAATGGATTGGCGCAATGGCCTTTATCTGCCGGCTACACCTCCAGGCAGGAAAATCAGGGAGGCGGCTCCAGTGCCGTGGATTACATGCTAGTGGTTGAACAAGATCTACATCTCATCGCCACACGGTAGGCACCTAGTAGTAGAGATGAAGGGGCCGACTCGGCCAACCACTTTTTCTCCAAGTGGATTGGCGGTCTATTCGAACCATATATGGCGGCTGGATTACGACCATGTGGTGACTTATGCCCAGATGCTAGTGACTGACCTAGCGGGAATTCTAGCTCCCCATGCTATAACAACAGACTGACCGTTGTTCCGCGGTGCTACGGCTGGCGTGGGGAGATGCTTTGGTAGAAAGCATGCGGAGGATCTTAGGGAATTACAACATTCTCCGCGTGTCGTGGTTTGATGTTTGAATGTAGGGAGCTCAAACAATCGCCCGACAGATCGAACCCGCTCGCACCCCCTCGCAATTAGACAATATCGTAGGAAAGAAAGCCAGATACAATGCAGAGCACCATAGGGAAATGTTTTACCTCTTGGAGAGGCATCCCAGGAAATTGTAGAGAAAGGTGCTGAGCAAACCTCTACAGCCTGCAGAAAATATCAATCTGGACCAATGGATGCAGTACTTGCACCATCTTTATGATCCTCTTGGGGTCCAGGCAGAGATACCTCCACAAAGGGGCCCAATAAATTGGAAATCACAGAGGCAGGTGTCACTCACACACTGACCCAAATTTTTGATCCACTGTTGAAATCATTAGTTTTTTTTATCCACATGTACTTTATTCAAAAATCTCAGAAAAACCTACATTTAGATCTATGGAGGTGTGGTTTTACTAATTGATGGTGTTGTTTTTTAAGTGGACAAGGAACGTCCACTGTTATTTTTTTAAGGAGCTGCGGTTTTTGTTCTTTAGGAGGTGTGGCTTTTTAAGGAGATATGTTTTTTGTTAAAAGAACTGTGGTTTTTGTTTTTGAGGTGGTGGTGTTTATAAGGAGGTGTAGTTTTTGGACGTGTGGTATATAAGTAAGTGTAGGTTTTAAGGAGGTTTTCTTTTAAAGGATGTATGGTTTTCTAAAAGAGATATTTTAAGCTCCTTTATAGCCAATTTTGTAAGCACCATTATACAATCATTGCACTACTCCCATCCATATGACACCCCATAAAATTTCATATGGAGTTTGTATCTTTATGCCTAATTCTGCATGTAGAAATTTCTTTTGCACTTTCTCTATTTTCTGCCATTGATCTAGGGGCAGCCCTGGCCCCAAACTTCCGCGGTAGGGATGGGACTCTTGCACACTACCAACGTTTTGAAAAGCATCCTCTTTAAGCTAAACTTTCACGTACATTTCCTCTGCATTGCAAAAAAGGCTTTGAGTCCCCCATTTATTCTTTGCTCCACTGTCTAATTCCACCTAAAATGTTTGTCCACGATTAAGCCCAGATATTTATAGGATGTTGAGATCTCAAACCACACCGTCCTTATAGAGATCTTCCCCCCTGAGAGAGATATATATATATAGATATATATATATATATATATTTATATATATATATATTTATATATATACATATATATATATATATATATATATATATATAGATATATATATATATATACATATATATATATATATATATATATGTATATATATATATAGAGAGAGATAGAGAGAGAAATGAAATGATCTGAAATGAAATGAAATGAAATGAAATGAAATGAAATGTCTTCATCCCAGGCCTCACGTGCCTATAGACAACAAAATTACACATCTTCATAAAACAAAGAGATGAGTCTCAGCCTCATCTACCTCCACCACTCTCACTCTCATCATCATTTTCATCCAATAAAATGTTTACAGTATGTACATTGGTCTCTTCAGATCAACACTTCAATCATGAAGGATCCTATCTTATCCCTTGGAAGTGAGAAGAATGTTGTGAGATCATTCTCTTCAATCCCAAAGCGGTCTCAGACGGCTTAGACAATGACATTTCAGCAAAACATGTTCTTCATCTTCTATATCACCACTTCCACATACTTTGCACTCTCTCATTTCCTCGAATGGTCCTTCCCCATCGTCCTACCTCAATGCCAAGCCGGTGAGAACTTCAGCCGATCCTGCTAATTGTGTGCCTCTTCTTAACCGATATGTCCTCCTCAGAAATGTTTTGCAACCTTCAACTCGGGATTCATTTTTTTGCTTGTATAGGAGCATCTTAGTCATAGGGTCTGCCATATTTTTTCTTTTCACCACCATAAACCCATTGTCTAATATCACCATCATATAAAACTACATCTTCCCACCTAATCCCCACACCGTTAGCCATATTTTTTAAATCCGAGAACCACCCTTTATCCTCACTTGCCCATAGCCCGATATGGTATCTTGTTATCCATGCTCCTAATCTTCTTCAAATATCGAATGCATCCCAGCATCGCTTCTCCCTCAAGAGGCATTATCTCGATTCGGCTAGCATCATTTTGATAAGGTGTCCGGATCTTCACTCCCAATTTTAGACGCAGAAATTTCTTTTAGGACTTGTTCAACATCATCCCATAACCCTTTTGGCAAGCTGGGTCCCAAATCTCGCATCCATACAGGACAACACTTTGGATTAAAGATTGGAAGAGCTTAATCTTTAGTTGCCATGACCACAAGGAGATTCTTCTGCACATGCTCTGCATCGCATATAAGGCCTTCAGCCCTCCCTCAACTCTCTGGATAATGCAAGTGTTCCATCTGTGATTTCGGTTGATTATCAATCCCAGATACTTATAGGCCTCACAAGTGTCTACAACCTTATCTTTGTATTTAAACTGATGGTCTTGTCTGAGTGCCCCAACTGTCATGATTTTTGTCTTTTCAAGGTTTACTTCCATGCCCTTTCGTTTCACAAAACTAGCCAATGAATTCAAATGTCATTTTGCATGTGGTCTCTTGTCCGTGCAAACATTACCACATCATCTGCGTACATTAACAGCTGAATTACATACCCATTTACATCCGTTCCTCCTCCCCCATGACATCTGAGCCAGTCATCTAAAGCATCAATAAATAGGCCAAATAAAGTCGGAGACATCGGACATCCTTGCTTCACACCTATATTACTGCTTACATGTTCTGGAATCTCTTGAGATAGTGGTTTAGATAGTTGAACTAGTACCTTCTCATAAAGTACCGGAATCGCATCTCAGAAATCTTTAGGCATCTGCAATTCCTCCATCCGTTCCCATAGTTTCTTCATGGGAACCTTATCGAATGCCTTCTTAAAATCAACAAATGAAATATAGACAGGTTTTTTAGTACCTTTAACAGAGTCCATGATGGTTTTCAGTACCAACAAGTGGTCTAGTGTGGATCTATTCGGTCTGAACCCGGCCTAAGGCTCGCCCTTACACCCTTTGCCCATCCTATTTGCTTTTTTTTTTCTAGAATAGTAGCAAACAGTTTGGAGAATAGGCTACTCACCATGAGCGTTCTATAATTGTTAACATCCGTCTTCGCACCCCTCTTATGAATTGGAACAACTCTGTTCAATTGCCACTCCTTGGGAAATCCCTGAGTCAATACGGAGATTAAACATATTCACAATTATGTTACACGCGATTGGCTTGCTTAGCCATTTCAAGTGTTAAACCCTGAGCCATGGACATCCCCTGGCCTTCCCATTTGCGAGTTGCCTTATTCTCCCGACACCTCTTCCTCCGTGACCATTAGTTTTGATATCTCCTTTATCTCATCCTAATACCCTCATCATGGTATAATTTTTTTTGCTCCCTCCCATATTTCCCTTTGATCGGGGGGACCTCTTGTTTATTAGTCCCTTTCAAATTATTCCAAAAGTTTTCGACTCTTCAAGATATTTGTTTACTAGCATTTTTTTCTTGGTCCCTTACAAACCTCGTTTTTTACGCCTAACCATTTTTGATATTCTTTTCTACATCATCTCAAAGCTTTTACCCCTATTTGTTTCTAAACATTTTCTTTTGCGCTTATGCACTCACCATCAAACCAGGAGTTACACTTCAGGCCTTTTTGTATATGCTGAGATGTGGAGCATTTGACTGAGGCAGTAGCCAATATACTATGTAATGTTATGCTGATTTCATTTGCTTTATCTGTCCACTCTGCTTCTGCAATTAATTCTTTGCTCATAGTGTTTTCTCTTTTTCGGATTCAATCTCCCACCTATGACGCTGTGTGAGGTCTGTTTACTGTTGCATGTAGCAATAGGTAGCTTAATAACAAGAGTTACGTGATCAGATTCTAACTGCTCCTCAAAGACAACAAACTCTAGTATATGTTCTACAGTTGTATCAGAAGCAATCACACAGTCTACAACGCTCTTTGATCTGCAAGTGCATTGGGATGTCAACGGGAATTTATTAATACCATTACAAATGATCATTCCCGTACTACAGCATAAATGTAATAATTGTCTTCCAGATCTTGTGATAATGCTATCATCGGATTCCCTGTACCACCCCTGTTCTCTTAGCTTGGCATCATCCATAGCATCCAACCACAGCGGATCATGTTCCCCTGTAAATGCGGTTGCTTGCTTCTTGCCTGTTCTACTGTTAAAGTCACCAACTAGAATGACTTCACCCTTTTCCTGAAATTGCATAATATCCTGCTCAAGTTCAAAATACAGATCATCTCCTGAGGCATCTTTAACCTGATATATTTTCTTATGTCTCGGGGCATAATAGCAGACGGCTAAGTAGAAAGAAGCTTCTGTACCTTGAATTACAAGCCACATGTATTGGTTGTTTGGGCTCTTTTTTATACCTTCAACCAAATGACAGAAGGCGTGTCTTACATAACAAGCAACTCCCCCGTTGCCATTATCTCCCTGACCAAAGCGGGTGTTACTTACTGAATAAATCTTGTTAAATCCGTCTATTTGCGGCAAATCATACAAATCGTGCTCTTTTGTTTCAACAAAACATATCATGTCTACATTCTGTAATATCTCAAATTTTATGCTTAAAATTTTCATTTACGTTAATCTATTTATGTTCCAAAGCCGCAATCCTAAGGGCCTCCGCATCCTTCTAATGCATCTAGTATCACTTTTCCTTTAACCTAACGCACCTTTTGTTGATTCCGCTTTGCCTCTTTGAATTTTGAGATTTCCTCCTTTTCTCTTTTTGCTCTTTGTTAAATCCTCATTAACCCGAGCAAATTTTCCCTTTAATTTGTAGCTACTCTTCAAAACCTGAAAACGGCTGTGGCTGCATGAAAACTTCACCACTATATGTCTTGTACCTGTATCTTTCTTCCCGACACGAAATGCCTCAGTTATTCCAGGATTTGCAATTTCCATTTCATCCTGCAGCATCTTCTCAACAGCCCCTTTTGTGTCCTCGTTCTCATTTTCAGGTAAACCAACTATTCTCAGATTCAAAAACCTTTGCTTTCTTTCCTGGCCTTCGATGTATTGCTCGAGCTTATTATTCAATTTTGCCACTAAACAAAGTTTAAAATGAAACGCACTAATTTGCTCAAAACGCACTTCAAAAGGAATCTTTGAAAGATTCCCTAAAATCCCCCCAAAAAGGTCCCTTTTCATGGTATATTTGTGACAAGTGTGACAATTTGAAAATTTTAGGCATCATTTTTGAGGGGGGGTGTGAACTTAGCTTCCATTCAAAATTGTTTGACATCCCTTTTGGCCCCTAGTTTGGTTTGAGAAATAGTAATATTTTCAAAACTAAACAAAATAGACATTGAAAAACAACAGAAGCACACTAAAGTGCCAAAAAGGTATTTTATTCAAAGTTTTCAAAATCAAGACAAAACTATGAACAAAACTGTAAAAATGCAACACATTTTGACATTGCCTCATTGAAGCAAACATTTTCACATGAAAGTATGCCTCATTGAACAAACTTACACTTTTGAAGCAATAGTTGGAATCAAGACGCCGCCTCTTAGCCTTATATACTTGCTCTTATTTGCTCATCCAGTCTTGCTATAGACTTTATGTATATCGCGAGGACAATGCGTGACATAACGTCTTCAAAATAAATTTCGGGTGGTATAAATTTATACCACAATAGGTAGTGCCTTGGGATATAACATGCCGGAGAGTTCGCATGGTATAAATTTATACCGCAAAATGGACTCGAAATGTATAAATTTATACCGCCCAGAGGACTCGAGCAAGATAAATTTATACCAAGAGCTCTCAATTCATCATGAGAGCTCCGCGGTATAAATTTATACCGAGTGAGAACTCCCTCATTAAATCAAGAGAGCTCTCTCTGCCTATAAATTTATACTGTGACGGCTCTCTCGGTATAAATTTATACCGCAGATAACCTTGGACAATCAATTTATACACATATATGTGTATATATATATAATAATATATATACATACTTACATATATATATCCAAGAAAAGAGAACTCTTTATGATAAATCTATAACGGAGAAAGCGGTATAAATTTATACCGAATTATATATATATATAAAACGTTTATATATATATGTATATATATATGCGAACAGTAAAGTATATATCGTAAAATCTTTTGGGGTCTTTCTTACTTTCCAAAGGGTTTGGCAACCGAAAACTACTAAAGTAACACATAAGGGATAATTTTACACACTTTTCTTAGTTTTTAGTCTAAAAAGTTCTAAAACGGTTCTAAAATTTCTGAGCTTGTAATGCAATGTTAGAGCATAAAGTAGTCCGAATCATGTTGTTATTTCTACTTTTTTTTTTCTCTACATACATCACGAACTTCACTTCAAACGACTAAAAATTGCTACTAAAGGCAAAAGAACTCCAAAATATTATGGTGACATGGTGTTTGACTAGAAGGAAACCACGGTGGTTTATCCAGAGGGGAGCGAGGAGTAGCAACCCCTCGAAGTTTACCTATTTATTTACAAAATATTTAGGAAAGGGTAAGGCGACGAATACTTCACCGCCAAAGAGAAATGTGCATGGTGCCCATTCGCTACGGATAGCGTAATTGTGATGAATATGCTCAACATTGCTAAGGAGATTGACTATCTCACGAGCATCACCATGTTAGTAGATTGGTATGTGCGTTCAAAAATACATCTCCGAGAATAAAAAAGGAGGGCATGTAATCACATGGCTTCATTACTTCAACTTTTGTATCCTCGGTATAAATTTATACTGCATCATCAACTAAAACTTCAGCTTCTACAAAATATCGTGGATGTATTGGTAATTGTAATACTATGTGATGCAAAAACAATGGTTTGTCATTCAAGAAGTTTGTTCAACTGCCTCCCAATGTGTTTTAAGGTCCATTAGGACATTCAGCCAAAATGGTTGTGAAATAACAAATTTCCTGTCTTCTAAAACAACTAATATAAAAATTTTCAGGGACAAGGTACAAAAGCATCTAATTTCTTCATACGAATTTGCCCCATAGTAAATCTTTGAATTTCATTATAGTTCTTTCCCCCTCTACAATGGGATTTTTTTTGTGTGTGTGTTTTTCCTTAATACTAAGTCTTCTTAAAATGTCTGTTTTCACGAGCAATTTTATAAATCTTTGGACTAAAGGTAATAAAAAGGCCCTTTTTAGAGGGATTTCAGAATTTTATAAATTTTCAGAAGGAATCTTTCAAACGCACTTCTTAAATAAGTGCGTTTCATTTTAAACCTTGTTACTAGTGTATCCGGTGCCAATACAGTTTGGGTCTTTAAGCTGTCTATTTTATGCTTAGCAGATAAGAGCTGTTGGTTCAGTTCTACAACGGAGGTATTCAGCTGGGTTGTCTCCGCAATTGGGTCACGTTTCTTAACCTGTTCCAATTCCTCCTTCAGTTGATTCAAAGTTTCATTAGTTTCTGCTTTCATTTTCTCTATTTCTAGGTGAAGCTGCGCAGCCATGGTAGACTTGAGTTCTGTAAGCAGATCATGAAACATGTTCTTGGTGAACTCTTCCATAAGGGATTTTTTAAAATCATCCAGCATTCTCCTCATCGATGCTACAGTTATTCCTCAGCCAAGTTCAGAATCCTAAGAAGTCGAAGATGGACTCCCCGCTCCATTCCAATGCTCAGAGACTGTTACTCGGAGGGCTGTTTGCAAACCTGCATACACCCCAAGGGGCTGCTTGATCAAGAGCAGATAGAGATAGAGAGAGAGAGAGAGAGAGAGAGAGAGAGAGAGAGAGAGAGAGAGAGAGAGAGAGAGAGAGAGAGAGAGAGAGAGAGAGAGAGAGAGTTTATTATGTCGGTTGGGAGGCCTCTAAGGCCTATTAGACAATAAGTATTCATATATCATCATAAAATAGTAGATGAGTTTAGATCCTCATCTAGCTCATCACTCTCACTCATACATCCTCTTCATCCTCAATGATATTTCCCTAGAGTATCTAGACATACTTTCCTGTGTTCTAGAAGCTCTATTATGAACTTCCTCTGAGAATATCCCCATGAATCAAATAATGTAGGAAGATCGAGAGAAATATATATCATAAGCATCCCTAAGTGTCTCATATGCCTCACATTCAAGTAATGCATGACATTCATCTTCTACTCTCCCCTTATCACACATTCTACAGTATCTCTTATCTCTTGGAATTATATCACCCCATCTCCCTACCTCGACCCCCAAATGATGGGAGCTCAATCTTATTCTACAGATTGCATGTCTCTTTTTGATAGAAAGGTTATCCTGTAGGTATCTCGCTGGCTCCAGTTTTGGATTAATATTCATCCGATAAAGAAGCATCTTTGTCTTCGGTTGGGACCATAATTTTTTGAATATCTGTTGGGTAAAAGCATGTTAGGGTGTACCACTTTTGGAACCTGCAAAAGTACATACACTAGGTACTTCAGAACTGGGTACTTTCTCATTTTTCTTTTCATTAAAACTAATACAAAAATCCAAAATAAAAGTCAAGGACATGGTAATATTCAAAGTTAAGATAAAGATAATGCTATCGGAGACCAATATATATATAAAAAGTTCTAAAACATACCTTATATTGAGATATTATACAGGTACCCAGTACCCAGTCCTGGCTACCTTTTTAGGTACCTTTTTAGTCACTAAATAATACTTTTTAAGGGACACCCTAACATGCTTTTACCCTGTTCTGATAGCCACGCCCTTGTATCATTCGGGTCTACTGCAATCATCTCATCCCACTGAATTCCCCATTTATATAGCCATCTCTTGACATCATGCCATATACCTTTTTCTTCTGAAGCTATCAATGCCTGATAAGTCATCCTGGAATTATCCATCATCAATACTTTTCTCATGTATATGACACATCTAATAAGGGCTTCACCCTCCAAAGGTAAGAATCCACTTTCTGTTAGCATCATGGTATATGGAGTCTGTGCCTTTATTCCTAGTTCTAAGCGCAGAAATTTTTTCAACACTTGCTCAATATCGTTCCACAAACATTGAGGAAGGCTAGGTCCCCGTGATCTCACATCTATAAAGAATTACACTTTTGCACTAAGGCTTTAAATAGTTTTACCTTTTAGTTCCTGGACCACGTGTGAATCCTCCCGCACATGCTTTGCAAAGCGTATAATGCCTTTCGACCTCCCGTTATCCTCACCTCGTGTGATACAAGTGTTCCATCGGTGGTTCCTGTGAAAAATAAGTCCCAAATATTTATATGTGTCACATCTTTACTTACCTTGGTCTCTTTATATTCAAAGCTCTGCTCTTGTTTTTCAGCTCCCTCTTGTCATCACATCGTCTTTTTCCAAATTCACTTGCATTCCCGTGCGGTCACAAAAAAGTAGCCAAACTGTTTAGGTGTTCTTTGCATTTGAGTTTTAGAATGAAATGAGAACTACATCGTCTGCATACATCAACAACCGGATTATATAACGTTTATTTCCATCCCTCCCCGAGCTATGATCCTTCAACCGGGGCTTCAAAGTGGCCGACAAAGATGCCAAACAATGTAGGCGACATCGGGCATCCCTGCTTCACTCCCATGTTACTGTTAATACACCCATTTGCTACCGAAGAAAAAGGGAATGATAACTGAACCAATACCTGCTCATATAAGATCCTTATTGCATTTTGGAGATCTTGTGGAACATTTAATGCCTGCATTCTTTCCCATAACCTAGGTTTCTTGGGACTTTGTCAAGAGCCTTCTTAAAATCTACAAATGCTAGAAAAACCGGTTTCTTTGAACCCTTTGTCTTATCAAAAACAGTTTTAAGTACCAGAAGGTGGTCCAATGTTGATCTCCCAGCCCGAAAACCTGCTTGAGATTCCGCTCGTTTATTATGAGTTTCTGTCCATTTTCCGGTTTCAGATGATTGTTGCAAACAATTTCGCAAAGATATTATCGACCATAATAGTCCTATAATTATTCGCATCATCCTTAGATCCGCCTTTGTAGATTGGTACAACTTCGGTTCATGTTCGGGTGCTCTGCAGAATCCGCTCTTGTAGAGCTTCATTCATCATCCTCCCAAGTAGTGGCCTTAGTTTAGTTCACCCCACTTCAAGTGTTACGCACCTAATCCTTGTGCATCACGGGCTTTGCCATTTGCCATTGATTCCAAAGTCGATTCTCACATCCTCTTACGATATATTTAAAGTGATTGTTTTTACAAGCATCCTCGTGCTCTCCTTCATAATAATATAAATTCTTTACATGTTGCCATAGCGCATTTGCATCAAAGTGGTATATCGGCCTTCTTATATCCTTTTTAATTCATTCGGAAGCACCGGCTCCTCCAAGAATCTGCCACAAAGATCTCGCTGCCTTCTCTCTATATATCTCCTTTTCTTTTCTTCTACACTTTCCTTTATCTTTTTTTTTTATAATGCCTTCAAAGCTGGGCTCGCTTTTCTCCATTTCAGTTTTTGGCTCTTACATTCCGCATCAAACCATGCTTTGCATGCGCAGTCCCATTCGCGCACTCTAAATTGCACGAATATCTCCTCAGGCTGCCCCATCAAGCATCTCAACTAGACGCGTTGACTAAGCTGATTTAGATCTCCCATCCAGAATTTGTAAGAAGTCCCCGTTCCACCGGACTTTTTTATATCCTTCTTTCAAATTATAATTTAACCTGTAATTTCTGATTTTTGTATGCTCAGCGCTGCCTTGACTTGTTCTAGCTTTTAATGTAAACATTAATGGGCAGGTGATCGATTCTATCTCCTCCTTACCAATCACGACTGGCTGATGCATTCACTAGCTCCCCCTCGAGATTACCAAGTAATCCATTTGTACTACGATCCCAGGCATGTGTTTTTTTAAAGAGCTTTGAATTGCAATGACCCATTACAAATCGGCCCATTTGCACTTCCACATAGATCTAAGAATTGCCCGTCCACTTTTGTTGTTATATTATCCTTGGACATTCTCTTTCTTCCAAAGATTTTCAAGTTCTTCTCGACATAGTATCCAACCACAACGGATCTTTATCTCCACGTAATATAACGGATTATTGCATCCCCCTTCTAGCATTAAAGTCCCCCTGTTAGAATAATCCCTTTTCTGATATTTCATGATGTCCTCTTCCAAGGCAAAAATAGGTCATCATCTCCATGTTCTATGTTTTCATAAATACTTTTATGTTTCTATTGGCAGCGCATGGCATGAAGTAACTACCATTCTCGGTCATTATCTCCACCAAATGTATTGTCCATTAACATCCCGCTTAATCCCCTTAATCATATTATGACATTTTGGTCTCACATAACATGCAACACCACCGTTTCCCCATCTCTCATGCCTTAAAATCTCTTACTATGTCTTGAATATAACATTTCAAAATGCTCAATTTCTCGTAATGCATAAAGATCCGTCTCTTTAGTTTCCACAAAACATACTACATCCTGTTTCCTCCAATATGTCTTCTAGACTTAACACCTTATCAATTGTGAGCCCCAAACGTTCCGGACTACAATTCTAAGGTCCTCCCAAATTCTATCCTACTACTACCTTACCTTTCACCCATTTTACCCGTTTGGTTGTTTGTCTTGCTTCCCTTGAATCTCACTAATTCCTCGTTTTTTTTCTCATGTAGTTGCTCCTTGGTAAGATCGCTATTCATCCATATAAATTTCCCTTGAAGTTTCGCCTCGTCTGGTACTCGGTCTTGTCCTCTCAGCATGCAAACTTTACTAAAACATGCCTAGTACCTCGTTTTTTTTCCCTAATCCGGAAAGCTTTAAGATATACATCCTTCACTTGTAATTCTTCTCCAAAAGTTGACACCGAAGCTTTTTGTGCGCTCGATCATATTCGTAAACCTACAATCCGATGTTATTGTGCTGTTGCTTTTCTTTTCTGCGCTTCTACATAATCATCGAACGTTTGTCTCAAATTTTTACCCCTTCCAGTCTTCTTTATCATTCAATTCCTCGAATTTTACTTTTCACCATTTCCACTTCATCCTTCAAATAGTCGAAATCCTTTCGCTTTTTTCGTTCTCCATCCTCAGCCCTTTGAATTTCATGTTTTTTCTTCTCTCAACGCCGCTTCCTTCCCCGAAGACACCCGGGCCAAAATTTCAGGATAGTATTCAATGATATTTACCTCGCCATCGAACCGCCTCTCGATATTTATTCTTCTTTGTCTGCTTTTTTGATGCCATTTGGATGTCGCTCACTATTGGCGCCTAGAGAGAGAGAGAGAGAGAGAGAGAGAGAGAGAGAGAGAGAGAGAGAGAGAGAGAGAGAGAGATAGAGAGAGAGAGAGAGAGAGAGAGAGATATCAATCAAATGAACATCAAGGAGGAAGATCAACCTAAAACATCATTTATTACACCTTGAGGCACCTTTGCTATGAAAAGGATGCCTTTCGGCCTAATGAATGCTTCAGCAACATTTCAGAGAGCAATGGATTCCATATTCAAAGAAATGCCATCACATTTGTTCAGAGTTTTTTTAGATGATCTTTGCTTGGAAACTTGCATGAATGATCACTTGAATTATCTGATTAAACTTTTTACTTTGTGCAGAAAAGGGGGACTAAGCCTAAATCCCAAGAAGTCATGTTTATATGTTCCAAAGGAGATCTGCTGAGGCATGAGATATCAAGAGGAGGTATTTAAGTTGCTGAAAGTAAAGTGCAGGCTCTGAAAAGGCTTACACCACCCAAAACCATCAAGTAGATGAAAAGCTTCTTAGGAATGACAAGCTTCCTCAGGATGTATGTGCCACATTTTTCTCATACAGTCAGCCTAATCACAAATCTGACAAAGATAGGAAAGTTCACAAAGCAAGAAAGCAAGCATATACTTGTAAATTGGAATGAGTCTTGTGAAGAGGCTTTTGACAAGATAATTCAAGCAATTTGTGAATCTACCTTGCTTAAACCTCCTGATCCCTCAAAACCTTTTCAAGCTTATATAAGCATCACAAAAAGAGCCATAGGGGTAGCTTTGTTGCAGGAAAGCATGATCATCACCTTTGCAAGCAAAATTTAGTCGATCTAAGTCGGTAATCTAGAATCGAGAAAAGTCAACAGTTAATAATTTTGATGATAGATAGACAAGGCCACATCTTTCAAAATAGTGAGATTCAAGTCATGATGAGGCAATGTCCTATGTTCCTTCTTTTTTGCTAAAATCCACACAAAGTCAAGATATACAAATGGGCTTGCAAAGTCCGGACATACAACTTGGAGGGGGGAGAGAGAGAGAGAGAGAGAGAGAGAGAGAGAGAGAGAGAGAGACATAAAACACCTTAGCAAAGTTTAAATCCAATGAAGCGAAACCTTAAGTAGATAAATGTGAGATAGTGTTATAACTGTGACCGTAAGGGTATTTCTTTTGGAAAAATTAACTAAAGACATTCAGACCATTAGAGTCATATTGGGGTCCCATTTCATCCTACACGGATGTATCCAGTCAGCAAAATCGAAATTGGCCCAAACCAATAAGATTTGAGGACGTCCTACATGTCACAAGATCTTGGCTTTTACCAAATCAGGGGGGAGATACGGGAAAATCCTTCACCGATTTTTCTGTTGTGCATATTCGTTCCCCTTCCCGCCTCCGCCTCCCGTCTGTAATGCAAAAGACGGTATTCAAAGAGAATTCCTTCTTCTCTCTTGATGAGTAGAAGTAGGGTGCAGATGTTTGTACTATCATTGTAAGATTCTGCAGGGTGGTAGCATAGCAGGTCTGGAATTGGCGGATCATTATGGTTTCCAAATGTTTACTTTGTTAATGGTATGTGTTTTCTTTTTTGAAAAGGGTTGGCACAACATTCCTTATTTCTGTTCATTTTCACATTGCCCTTCTTTACTATTCCACATGGACTGAAATTGGAATGACATGGGAATGTTCCAGAGCAATCTTCACAGTTCAGGTGAGCTTCCATTGCAATTTATGTTTCCGCAAGTTTCCTTTATGATGTTCTTTAGTTGGCTTGTATGGTTCACAATTAACCTGTTATTATTTACCACATTTTGTTGATCCACAACAAGGATGGCTGAACAATTGTGTCGAATGAAGTAGTTATGATTTACTACATTTTGTTGTTCCACATCTAGAGTCCCATTTTCTACATTTTCTACTTGAGCCTGATACGCTTTGCACACCTTATTTCTAATTTGTAGCATGCGCCTTGCTGTCATTTTCCTTTTAGTCTGCATGCTTTTTTTAAAGAGCATGCATGCACATCATACACAAACAATGCATATTCTTGTGTATTAGTTAAGAGCGTCTTGCATATTCGTTCAAGGTAAGAAACCCTTGTGTTATGATATAAAATATGATTTTTTGTGATAGGATGAAGCGCCGTAGAGCCTCCGGCGTCACATTGAGGAACGAGAAAAAATGCAAATGTGGTTGGATCGACATGGAAATATCCGTAGGGGTCATGGGTGACAATGTTGCCCGAAAAATATGGACCTCATGGTGTTAAGAGGCTTAAAAAAGAAGATGTCATAAAAATGCAATTGGAAAGCCCGTGTACTTGGTTTTGTATTTAGCAAATCCCGAAAAATTTGTGGATGAGGTTTTTTGTTGCACCGCGATACCTGCATACAAAATATCATATGTACAACTTCCTTGAAATTAGAAGAGCATATCACGGTTTACTTCATCTTAGGAAATCGCTTGTCCCTACATATTTCCTCTTGAAGCATAACAAGCGCATTTTCAGATGTTCATCACATCGCTGTTGGCAAATTGTTATTTGCTGACATACCACCACTTTTGCTCAAAGAAAATGGCATTTGGTTTCATAAGTATCATTATAATGTTGCAAATGGTGTTGGTGCTCAATTGGCTGAAATTCCAGCACTGATCTCTTTATTACTTGTCATTTAAAAGCTTTTATGACCAAGAGTTGGTGACGCTTATGTCGATGTATGCTAACAAAGGAAATTGAAAGAATGCTAACCGAGAGGGGTGGAGTGAGATGTGGTGTTAAGTTGTTGATGCCAATCAAATTATTTGCATACATGTTCAAAGATGTTAGGGGAATAAAGCGAAAGCACCACAAAGTTTCAAAATTCCGGGACTTAAGTGATTCGATGTTGACGCTTGTTTATTGGTGAATGGAATAAGAAGGTTTACGAAACAAAGGGCAACTTAGGTGAATATATTTATTGATTTATCATCCGCAGATACCAAGAGGAATTCCTAACGGACTCTATATTGCAATTTCTATGTGGAAAGAAAAAAAAAGGATATGGAAGAACTATGGATGGTCATGGATACCTTCCGTACAAACTATAAGTAGGACTCGCCATGCAATTACAAAGTTGAAATAACAAATGACATGAATGAAATGTTGGATGTGGATGCGAGTGGTCTTTGATGGAATGCCTGAAGCTTTTTGGGGGCTCTTCACAACCACTTTGACTTCTACTTCATACTTTTGACGAAGAAGGTTGGTTTTCGAAGAGAGTGCCAAGTTAAATGCAAAGATTGCACAGTGCCACATAATCTAAAGCTTGCTTTTGAAAAGTAGTTGACAGTTTGTAAAAGCAACAGACATGTTTAGAAATCGAATTGCGTAAGTTAAGTGCCATTATGGGCAACTCATAACAGGTCATTAGGCAGTATGCCTGATTTGTCAATGTATTCCCTGCTACTCAATAAATGGAAATTGTATTTTTGCTTCTCTACTGCCTTATTGACATTTTTCCAAATTTTTATTACATTTCACTAAAACTGATGTCTTAGGAAAGCTGGTTTTAAGAATCAGTCTGCAGTGAGTATTTATAAACGTTTTCAATGTCTCTTTTCCTATGTTTCATATGCCATCATCTACTAGTTGTGTTCTCTCGCTGGCTTCTTTCGCTATGTATTTTCCAATACATATTGTATGGCTTTGTCTATTTGTATATACTATTTGGAGCCATCAAGAAACATTACCTAAGCTTATCACACATGCTTGCAAAAGTGTTACAGCCACTGTTACAACTTAATTTGTCTTGTAACATTGTCCTGAAACTACTCAAGCTTGCAAGTAATCAAGTCTGTATGAGAATTGGATGTGACACACCTTTTCATACTGCATATTTGCTGCCAACTCTCGTGCGTTTTGATCTCCATTGCTCTAGTTTTGTACGTGCTTCTGAGTTGGTCCATGCCTCTCTCCTTCTCTTCTTCAGTTCAACCATAGCATGATCAAGAGCTGAATTTGCACCCTTTCGATGCCCAATATTCTTCTCGTGCTTGGCTATTAGTCGTCTGTAGAACCATTGGCACATTTGATGTAAGGGTTTGGTCATCAAACTGGAGCCACCTCTTTGTGTTGCTCGATGGAAGGCTTGCTTGGCTTCTTTGTGTGATTTTTCCATTCCTTGTGCGTTCCAAACCGCCAAACTGCCAAACTTCTCAGACAACCACGGTCTATGTGCATGCAATAAGTGGATGTAATGAGTAACCTCACTCTTCCCCCATGCCTGTATGTATGCTTCAGTGAATTTAGTGACCAAAACTTTGAATTCCACCACATATTGTTTGCTGAAACATTGCTTTTGTAGCAAAGCATTGAAAATTGAAAAAGCATTCCATGCTTCCATTTTTCTTGTAGCAACATCAACACCATCCGTTCTATCCTTCTCAAGAAGAACAAGCTTTTTTACCATATTCAAATGTACCTTTTCTGGCGGATCTTTCTCTTTGCAAAAGTGTTTTTGCTTTTTCATCACCTAAGGATACTTTTGCGTGCCCGAGTTTTTGGTAGATGTCTTCATGTCTTGTTCTAATTTCACATAACCCCCATGTAATCCAACGATCGAGAGCACCTTCTCGACATGCTCAATACCTGCTGCCCTTTCATTTTTTCCTCTAATATTCCAAACATAACAACAACTATTATGTATCATTTTCTCTACGATACGTACCATGGCATGCAGAGTACACGGATGAACCCTTTCAAGCGAAATTGGCAATACTGGATCCATTTTTGAATCTTCCTTATCTCTGTTAGGTGGCAGATTTTGGTTGCATGACAATGTACTTACACTTTGTCCCTTCTTCTTCTTCAAAGTGAATGAACAATATATACAATTTTTGAAAGTTTGTCTTTGGTGTAGAAGATACATTATACAAGGCCTTCTCGCTTTCAAATCTGCTGAAGGTGAAACCTAACTTTAAATGACCCATGACCTTCCACTTGTAACCTTTCTCCAACTTCATAAAGACCGACTAGTCTTGGTATATCAGTCAAGTTTAGCACCCACTTCAAGACCTCATAGTTTTATTTCCGAACTTGAAACATGCCAAGCCACCACGTATGCTCCTCTGACTGCACGGAAAACCAATCTAAATTTGACTTGTCAACTACATCTCATCAAGTTTGATGCAAATGTCTAAGGTGTCTCCTACGTTAGCCACATTCACATTGTAAAAAATACCTATAAATTTCAGCAGGGCCTCTAGATCAAACCAAACATTATTTTTGTCATTCAAGCCAATCACATCACATGCAGCGGACTTCTTACCTTGAATATTCGGCATGCAACCAGCTTCAAT
Organism: Isoetes taiwanensis; assembly: GCA_021234155.1. NCBI lineage: Eukaryota > Viridiplantae > Streptophyta > Lycopodiopsida > Isoetales > Isoetaceae > Isoetes > Isoetes taiwanensis. Next base: position 74,507 of record JAJEKV010000610.1, on the reverse strand, counting down.
GGAGTACATCTTCCCAAAAACATCTTCCACAGTAAGGTTCCTTCTCCTTCTAATATTCTCAATTGCATAAGGGCGTGGAAGAACCACTCTTCTGGTTCCCAATGATCCAATAGCAGCATGAAAAGTCTTGAACAAGCGTCTATAGCCTTCCTGCTAATTCCATTTGCATCACATGCTGCTTGCACGTCCTCTCCATCAATTTTATTGCCAATGTCTTTCATGGCCATTTCTAAAACACTAACGCGAAGACCTACATTTGTTGGATCAGCAAACAAGGCCAAAAATTCATCTTTAGATGCAATTGTCTTAATAACGTTAACATTTTTTCTGACAATTCCTTTATCCTTCTTGGAGTTAAGTGCTTGCTTTATTGCGGAAATTCTTTTTCGGGCTGCACCACAAGTAGGATTCAGATCTTCAATGGGTTTGCTCTTTCTTGTTCTCTCCCTAAGGTGTCCTTTTCAAGCAATTCAATCTCCTCTCAAATCTGTTAGCCCTGCATTCTGCATCATTGTACTCGCTCCTCAAACACTTCAACAGAGAGTCCATTTCCTTAAGTTTGTTCTCCCTCAAACACAATGTGTTATGCATTCTTGCTAAAGTACTCTCAAGATCATGAGCTTTTGCTCTCAATTGTGACATCTGAAACTCAAGAATCTTTAGTTTATGTTCATTACCTCTCATAGTCAATAGAGACAAGTGTAACTGACTGCAAAGTTGATTATTGTACTTGAACATATTTTCACAGTAACCAAGCAAGCCCAATTTTCCTTCACATGCAAATGAGACAAGTTCACTTACTGACCTGAAATCTGGATGTTTTCCAGTGATAGGATCCTTTGGATAAATGCTTCCGTCAGCCCATAAATCTGCATGCTTTGCACCCAAGCCTCTAAGCCTCTGCTTATCTGCATTGAACCCAACTCCTGGGATACGCCAAGTTTCCATATATTTGAATGAGGGGAGACCAATTCGTATCTCTGCCATACCTCAGGGCATCTCCCGACAAGAGCAGATCATCAAGTCTAGAAAACCTCCAAAAATTCGAATTTTGAAATTCAAACACATATTTTGTCTTCTCATGATTATGCTGGGACTGGATCACAATGCCGGATCAAGCGCGCATGAATGGAGCTAACTAGGGATCACTGACCTGGCAAGATCTGAGAGCACCATCCGGATAAAAAATGACGTGGGGGGTACAACAAAAATGAGACGAGTTAGTTGAGATAGGGAAATCACGGACGTTTTGACGTAAAATGTAAGTTTGTGAATATGACAAAATTTGTAGATTACAATTTGGATTTTGGGCTATCCAAGGTGGCAAATGACATGGACTTCCTTATGAGGACAGTTTCAGACTCCAATATGCCTCTAATGAGACAGAATTATTTTACTCCCTTCTAAGAAGGCAACCTCTGCTGTCCAAATACATCCAAGGTCAAGGACTTTGTTGTTACTTGCATCCATAGAAAGCAAACAAACGAAGTTAGTTGCTATCCGTATTACAGGTGTCGTAGCAAAGAACCAGTTGTTATCCACGTCCAACCTTTTTTGTATTTATGAATGCAAATCAACGGTCAGTAAAACCACAAATAAATCTATGTAAATAAACCAAACAGCTTAGATTTAAGGAAAACATCGATATAACTATGGAGCATCTAATGCACTCAAATGGCAAATTATTTACTATTAGCACTCGAGAAATTATGTCAAGAAACATGAACATTTCTGAGCTGTTACAATAGATTTAGACAAAAGCAACCTAGTATGTGAACATTGATTTGAGCCAGTTGTCATATCAATAATTAACTAAAACATGACAACAAGATCATAGAGAGTTCGTTCGATTCATGCAAATACCAATTATAAGCAATAAATCAGGTCTGCGATAAAAAGTTTAAACCAGACCAGCAGTGGAGGTATGTTTTCGCAAATTGATTGAAAGAGGATAGTATCTATAAGACAAATTTTCATTTTTTTAAAGGTTTATAATGGTTAATTATGGACTTCACATGCAGTTTATGCAGACGCCTGAACGCCTCCTTCATGATCTCGTAAAGAGAGTTAATAATATACTTACATAGAGCAGCATTGTCTAGATTATTAGAAGAGTTTAATTGCAGTTCATGCTGTTACAACAAAGGGTTGGTGTATCATACCTGGTTTGCAGACTCAGAATCATCAAGAACATCAGAGCTTGAAGCCATATTTGTACAGACAGACTTGAAGAAAATCACTTCACCACTCTACAAAGATATTTGCTGCCAGTAACAGGGATCAAATAAGATATAGAGGATAAGGGCCGAATCATGCAAAGGAGTTTTAATATGGATCTAATGAAGATGGAATATATTGCAGCTCATATACGCAGATGATGTAGACCTCCTCGCCCACACCCCGGAGGCCATGCAGCAGCATCTACATGAGCTGGATAGTTTCTATTGGGCCACTGGAATGAGGATCAATTTTGCGAAGACTAAGGTCTTGCTTATCTCATCTTCGCACCAACCACGACGTCACCCCTTCACTTATCATAGCAAAATGTGGAGATAACGCACACTTACAAGTACCTGGGCATAGAGTTCCCCACTACCACATACTGAGACACTTTCATTTGGTTACGAGTGACCGCGGGTTGGAAGGCATGCGATGCAGAATAACAGTTACAAAGCAGAGCTATATCACTGGCCCCATCTATCACACTTGTTCAGGGCTTTGGTGGAACCCGTTCTTTTATATGGGGTCGGTCTGGAGTTCGGTCATATCCCTGGCCACATGGAATGAATTGTACAGAAAGCCTTTTTGGCACGGATGCTCAGGGTGAAATTCACAGTTCCATATCAGATCCTTTTGCAAGAGATAGGTTTCTTGCCTCTTCAACAGGTCGCACTTGATCGCCATATTATTTACTTCCAGAAGGTAGCCAGTATGGGCAATGAACGTCTCCCCAACCTTGCTTATATTGTGGCCATGAGCCCACAACGCCTCAAGGCATGCTGGAAGGAGAGGCGAGCATAGTGGTTCTCTCAATGGAACGTACAAGAGCATAGGTGCATCCAGGTTAAAACTGAAGAGGATCATCTTCAGCTGCGGCAATATCTAGATGCTTGCTTCCTCAACAAGCTTTGGAATACTGGTCCCCTTGAACATGTTAAGACAATGTACTATAAGTTCCAGATCAACTCTACCCTTACACAGGGTCCACAGCGCTACCTCCATACACATTTGCCACTGAAAAAACGCAGATTGATAGCCTTCATTCACACAGGTGCACATCGTTTGCGAATTGAGAGGGGCAGATGGGCTCAGGAGGCACATGAGGATAGACTGTGTCTGTGTTGCCAGCATGTGCTATTTAAGGCAAACGCCACACTTTGCAGCATTGTCCGGCATTCATTCACATTCACGCCAGCTATGCTAAGTTGATCCTGCCTAACTAGCAGCGACATGCACTGTTAGATACAACGTCAGTGGGTTCGTGAGGATCTTATCTCCAGGACATCATGGATACACGCACTCAGTTATATCCTTGGACGAGGCACTGACATACATCATAATATAACATTATAATATATCATTGTACAGTCTCTCAACATACCTATTACTGCCAAGGTTTTTCCCTCAAAAATCCTTCGGGCGGGGGTTTTTTAATCCTAGCAGTAATACGCTTGCTGTATTTTTTATATGGGTCCCATAGACCAATTGGTCTCCGCGGACGATAAAATTCAATTCAATTCAATCTAATTCAATTTATATCAAACACTCAAAAAACAATTCTTCGAAAAGCGTAGGGACGGGGGGTTTACCGTCGCTCTGAGGTGGGGTCACGGCAGCAGGCGACCATACCCTAATAAATTGTATTCTAGATTCATGGTTTGATTTAGTGCTGATGTGGCAGCCTGTGGTTAGTATAGCCAAAATGACCTGTAGTAGGGTTTGTTCAATTCGAACCATGTGGTCCAGATGATGATTCTTCACGAGCCAAGGATGCATATTCTCTTGTCGCCTCTTCCTGCAGTTGCCAATTATGGAATCAGCAAAAAAATGGGTATCTGGGAAGCTCGCACTGTCTTGGAATATTTCAGGATTTCGTATTATCATAAATCTATGTCAATGTGGCCTTGCGTCAATGGAGTTAGGAATATTTCAATGAGAAATAGAGATACTTGGGTTGGTCGTGCAAGACCAAGGGATCATAAACCAGAGGCCGAAGGGATGACTTGCGCTACTGAACGCAGTGAAGCTGCTAATGAAGAGCTCTTGCTTTTCTTTTTCCAGATTGATCTCACAATTCGTTTGCAGGTAAACATTTATGTTATGTTTGCTACAAGTTGGTAGGACAATATTGATGCTCTTGTTGAGAAAATAGAAATATACAGATAGCTGCTACCTGTGGACTGCTTCTGAGCCTTGTCAGTCTGCTCTAATTTGACAGGGATGTCTTTTTGACAGCGTGCTATGAATCAAAACCAATATGAAGTTGCACAAGAGCTTCGGGAGAGGATTACAGAGGTATTTTATTTGTTTCACAGTTGTTTTATTTGTTTTACTTTATTTTTTCCTGTTTGTAGGTCGAGAAAGATTTTAAAAGCAGAATGAACTTAAGACAGGCTCAGTTTCTGCTAAAGAGGAAGTTCGGGATGTTGAAATTACGCTTCTGCGGTTAAGGTATATTAGAATGTAACTAGTTTACTTCAACTTAGGATATAACTTGATGATGTGATCTTGTTTAGGAGTGAGCTTAACAGGGCTGTAGAGACTGAGGACTATGCGGGTGCAGCTCACTTGCGAGATAAAATTTCTCGACTTGAGGTATATTGATATGCAGGATAAATAAAGCATGAACTTTATAGTTTGTATTCTATGACAGGCAAATGCCTTAGCTGCATCTGCCAAAGCATTGGCATCTCAGCATGTGAAATATATGTTTCGACTTGGACAGAAGATCAGGCACAAGGTTTTTGGTATGTCATTCTATGTGATACTATATTAAGTTTGCACACATCCTTTATCAGTGTCAGTTTGTTTCTACCAAGCACTAGGATGCATATTGTTGACCATATAAATGTGTCAGTCAGAGGATGATTGCACATCTTACATTACGTATATGATCCTTACATACATATGCAGGATATCGGGGAGTAATTTGTGGAATGGATTTGGCATGCTGTGCATATGAAAAGTGGATTGAGGACGCTCGCATTGACAGACTGTCTCGTGGACGGAACCAACCTTTCTATCAGGTGTAGTATGGTTTAAGCTGCAAGGCTTTCCTTTTAGACATAAAAATATATAACATTATGCAAAAATTAACTTGGTGCTAAGTAATAATTTAATTTATAGGCAGAAAAAGATATCTGCAGCATAATTCAAGCAATTCTTCAAAAGGAAATCAGCTAGTCGACTAGTATGCATCCTTCCATTATCTTGTTTTTCGATAACCACCTTAAGAACATCTTGTAATTGCAGTAGGTGGCAGGAGGAATATGAGTTTGTCATACTAAATGTGCACTCCCTCTCTAATATTGAGCTAAGTATATATTAAAATGTTGCAGTAATACACCATCTATGTCCAGAACTAATAATCTCCTCAGACCAAGTTGTAAACTGCTAGTTCCTTCCTCAGCTGCTATGTTGATAAGTGTTACTGCTGCAGATGCTTCATTCCTGGTAGCTCAACCTGTGTTTCTACAATTTCTATGTCAACTGATGGTAAAGTAAGTCTATTGATGGTAACTGAACCGAAGCTTCATCTGATGGCGTCAGCAGCTGCTAAAGTCAAACAACTCCTCTCTTTTTATTTCTTCCTAACTTTCGTCACTTTACTTGTGCTACTCTTCAAGATTCTTTGACTTGTCCATTAGTGGATATGGTTTGGGGACCTGCATGAAAACAAAGCAAGTCCAAAAAGTGTTCAAAATTAATTAAATTCAAGTAAATACATATATGGCAACAATAGTAACTTTCAGTGCTTTCAGCCAGTATAGTTGGTAATGACATCTCTTGCATGTAGTGACGTTGTCTTCGTGCATAATCTGAGTTTCATAGGAACTTGCAGGTTTTGGTGGATGTCAATGAAGAACCTACCGTTTCTGTAGCATATGGTATGCGTTATATGACAGAAAGCACTCTGCCCAGTGCTTGCAGGCCTCCTCATGATGTTTGCTGTTGAAAATTGTGCAGTGGCTGAAGAGAACCTGATCGCTCCTGAAGAACCTGATTTGGTATGAGAGTCATGCTTGAAATGCTATGTCTGTTTGATGTTCATCATGCTATGGTTTGTGCAGGAACGCGTCGAACACCCTTACATATACTTTCTATTCTATGGGATGGATAGTGCAGGTGACTTTATTCCAATTAAACAGCTAAGGGAGAAATATAATGCGGAAAGGCACGAGTTGCCCTCAGATGACCACCAGTCCAGATGAGCTTTCCTAAGAATTGAACAATGTGCTCTGGAGACGATTTTACGCATAGGTCATAAATATCGAGATGAATAGAATGCCATGGTTGTGGTTTTTATGATGGACTAACATGCATGAGTGCTGACGTGTTGGAACTATTGTAACATGGAAACTTATCGTAGGGAATGGAGTCTTTTTTGGAAAAAAAAACGCATTATGTAAGCTAAACGATTGGGTAAGATGAGAATCGAATCTAAGAAGATACGTATGACAGTGTATAAGCTCCATTATTAGCCTCAAAAATTTCTCGTAATATGTTATAACTTCTGCCTTAAATGATACTTCTGATTATGGTCTATACCCAACTGTTCTGAAAACACATTAACTTTTAACTTTCTTGTCTCTTGCTAAAGATTTAAGAGGATCTGACAGGCGATTGCTGTGGACGATGGATTATCACTGCATGAGCACATCAGATTGGAATTGATATAGGTGGAAAAGCACTATATATTGAATTGATTTGAATTGAATACATTTTTACGTCAGCTTGACTTATTCGGTGGACCTTTGTAGTTTTTGCAAGTTCCTTTTAAATTAAATTGAGCTAGTAGCCAGATGTTCTTGCTTTTGCTTTTTCCGTGCATCGCTTTTTTGTTCGGCTTCTAGGCTATGCAATTGTGAATTGGTATACATCAATTTGGATTTGAAAATACAAATCAAATTACAAGCCCTTTCTCTTCCTGCATCCCTTGATACCTCACATTCATCTCAAGGCTTTTGCTAGATCTTTTAGCGTTTGCTCTGTGCCATTAGCTATGGGATTGGGTTGTCCCATTAGATGCTGTTTGCCCTGTGCCATTAGCTATGGGATTGGGTTGTCCCATTAGATGCTTGCGTATTTTTGCTTGATGCTGCTCAAGGATTGCCTTGTATCACGTTATCTTCACTTAATCACAATGGCCATAATGTAGTACAATTGCACATGACGAGCATACTAAGCTAGCGAAAGAATTGCAATCGACTAGACCCGCCATATCTAGGATGGGCCAACTATAATCTTAACATAGTTTTGCAATGTTATTATTACTTTTTATTTTAATATAAATAATGATAATGATGATGCGAATCGACTAGCAATCTTGCTTTACAACCCCCCCTCCCCTTCTTCCCCTCCCCAAAAAAGCCCCAAAAACACCCACACGAGCGCACGCACGCAGACAAATGCATTGTTGAGGATAACATTGATGTATACTGCATTCTGGGCATGGCATGATCACGAAAAAGTGAACCCCCCATGGTAAGTCAAAACCACATTTTAAGCTGGTGGATTTAGCACCTCAGGCCTGAAAGCATTTCTGTTATCTCCCGGAGCAAGGGCAGTTTTGTCTTTCGTAGTGCTTCTGTGAGCTCTTATCCACACAGGCAAAAAGCGATTCGTAAGAACAATGCAAGAATTTCTTGGATGCTTGCATAATTTCATCAGAGGAACTGATTGCTACTGGTGAACTTGTTTAAATCCTTTTGCCTACTTTCTAAAGCTTTGCACATTTTATTGGAATTTGGCCATCTTGCTATACAGAATGATTGCAATGATTGCCTACTAGATCATAAGCTTGCTACATCTCTGACTGTGCCATTAACTAATCTCTTTAAAAAAAATTTATGATTAGTTAGTCGTTAATCTTAAGAGATAGAGAACAATTGGATTTGAAGTATTGAAGCTGCGGTTTCAAGCCTTGTTCTTGTTTTTTTCTATATCATAAGCTCTTGGATGGACGCAGGTGAGCTTCGATCCTTGATTTTGGATTGGGAGTATCCACTGAACAAGATATAATATGTAATAACGAGAATACATGAGAATGTGACGCAATCAATTTATTGTAAAACATGAAATGAAATGTGAGTGTCATGCAATGCAGTTGCTATTCTTTATTATTTTTTGCAATATAATATTATCTAATGCAACAATATGTCGAGTTATGCATTGTTATGATATGTATGCCACACACATACACACCAATTCCTGCAATTCTAGCCTATCCATGTGTATGCCATGTCATGCAAAATATGATGTGGCATAACTTTATCCTTTAGTTTCTTATTTTTCGATCCCATAGCTACGACTAAGGAAGTTAAGAAATCATGTGAAAATTTGTGTTCAAGCATCTCCCTCTCTACCCCCTTCCCCCCTCAGGGCTCTTTCTTTTTCTATCTACCAACGGGTCCAAGATGTGATTTCATATTCACTATTCAAACTAATGGAGGCAAATACGGGGAAAAGAAAAAGTTTCACAATTATCCCTAACCAATTTTGCTAGCAAAGGATGAATCAGATTTTGAAGGTTTCAAGGTTTTCTACAGTCGTCCAAGCACGTCATTTTGAATTTGTCAGTTTGGCAAAGCGATCCAAATAATGTGCAATATGTGTAGTTGGTTCTAGTGCAAGGGTGCTTATGCTTATACAACGTATTCAATTGACTAAGTGTAATGTATATGGGGTCTTTGGTAATTATCTTTGGTGTGTAAGGTGGAACTTTTAATTTGTTTGTATGCTTATGCTTATAAAATGTAATTAGTTGAGTCAATATGGCATTTTTGAAACATTTTAGAGCCAATATGTTAATTATCAAATATAATTATTTGAAATTATAACTTGTAGGACCAATTAAAGTATGACTTTGGCCAAGTTAGTGGTTAAGGACCACAAGACTAGACATGTAAAGTTTATATAAGTATAATTATGGATAGACGGCTAACCTAGTAACAATATTCATAAGACCAAAATGAAACATCCTTAAACAACGTGCTTAGAGTGGAGGCCAACCCACGCATCCCACGTCCCCATTCATTATAAAACTTATGAACCTCTTCAATCTCTCATTCAATTATCTACTCTCCAAGCCTTTTCATTAACGCATTCATTCATCTTGTTGTTATCCCATAACTTGAAATGGCAATACCCAAGCTTTTCTACTTCTTGCTTATTGCTGCACTTGTGAGCAGTTGTTTCGCCGCTCCTCCTCCGTACAGCCCAAATGAAGATCTCGATGATGATGAGACTTTGGTTGTAGAAGGCCAAATATTATGTTACAAGTATACAAGCAAAACTCCCGAGCCCATATTTGGTAAATAATTTACACAACTACTATTACCTATATTTTGTTTATTTTATTACATATTTAAACTTGTTGATTTCAATTACTACTTATGTAGCTTACACATGTGCACATTTTAATCTTGTTCATGTTAACTTGGGCAGGGGTGACCGTGACTCTTATAGGACCATTGGGGTTTTCAAAATCTGGCTCTACTACTCTTTATGGTAATTATTACATTAAAGGTGGCTCCTACAAGAATGCTCATCTGTATCGAGTGAAAGTGAACGAGTTCACTTTGCCTTACACTTGTAATGTTCTTGCAATTGCAAATCCGGGTGCCTTGAATATACCCAAGGGCGTTACCCATGAAAAAGCTGTTGCAGAAGTCTCACCCTTTATCTACATATGATAACATCTTGATCAACAAGTGATCACCTCTTGGCTTGGTTTGGATTGGATTATTTGCATCTCCATAGCATCCATACCTATTATTTAATGTTTTTATGTCACTACTAAGACATCATTATGGAACACCCAATGTTTTTATGCCACTGCTAAGGCATTATTATAAATATAGATATCTTTCGCCCCTTGGCATATGCTAAGGCATTATTATTTTAAATATATACATGTTTCGCCTCCTTGCTTGGTTTGGTTCGGTTTGTATATCCATGAAATCCATTACATATTTGATTAGGGCATGTCTTTGTCACTGATAGAACACTATTATGAAGCATTCATTACTTTCTCATACCTTGTAAACTAACATTTGTAATCTTTACCTGAATCCTGCCATTGTAGGTTTCTATGCTTGTAAATTACAGTGTTATACCATAGTTCATCCAAATAGAATATTTCTTGAAAATTTTGGATTCACTAGTTGCTGGTGATCAGGAAATTCAATTTTATCAAATTCAGACATCATTCAGCAATCAAGCCAGTAGGGAATCATTTGTTTATCATTTCACCAGGGTAATATAAGAGTATCTAATAAGAAGCCAAAGCGCTAGACATAAAAAAAAGATTAGCGATAAAAAGCAAAAACTCCAAGGAGAAATTGGTATAGGCAATTCTAAAGCTTTTATGCGCCATGATAAAAAGCGGAACAAGTCTCTAGTCCATCATTATACAATAAAACACTTCATTGTGCTCAGGCAATTAAGGCTTTTTCTTCAAGTAACCTTAAAAGCTGTATCAGAAACTCTAATATCTTAATTATCATCACATCACTATTTTTGCCAATGGAAATAGATTGAACTGAACGTAAAATCTTGTCTCCATCTAACTGAAACCTACATATGTATCGTGTTCAATTTCAATAAAGAAAGGACTTGCTAACCTTCACATATAATCCACCAGAACAAAAGTTGTGAAGACTTAGACAATAAAAAAGAAGAAGAAGAGGTTTTGTTGTCATCAATCTTATGACACTAATAGCGCTTAGAATAGAACCTGATGTTGTGATTTTGTCTAGGGCTGAGTTTAACAAGGCTGTAGAGACTGAGGACTATGCTAGTGCAACTCACTTGCGAGACAAAATTTCTCGACTTGAGGTTTATTGATATGCAGCTGAGAGTTTTTTGAGCTCTCGTAACATCAGAGAATTAATACTTGAACATGAAATACAATGGATCACTAGATAATCTGGATCATATGCAAGCAATTGTTATGGCACATCACATAATCGCCCAACCAGATCCTTCAAGGAAATCGTTATCGAATAGGCCCCAACATTCTCAAGCTTTATCCCATACACCATAAACCATATAAAAAAGCATGAACTATATAGTTTCTATAAGTCTGATAGACAAACATATTCGCTGCCAAAGCATTGGCATCTCAGCATATGAAATATATGTTTCGACTTGGACGGAAGATCAGGCACAGGGGCACTGCTATCTGTGCATCCATCTATTAATGAAAAAGTGTAGATCCATTGCCTCTATCATACGGGTGCACCCCATCTCGAGATTGAGGCGGGGAGATGGATTGGGGAGCCAGGATTTGTCAATCTTTGCCAAGTTGGAGTCTGTGGAAGACGAATGTCACACCCTTCAGAGCTGTCCAACATACGATGACATTCGGACACGCTATATTGAGCTGGTCCGTGCTGGCCAATTCCTGCATGAGATATCGAGCACGGCCTTGTTGCAGATGCTCGGATCATACCTTCAAGAGGTCATGGATCGCTGGGATCAGCTTGGTCCTCGGGCACTCACCTGATATAGTACATATTCTTTCCCCTCATGATAGATGCATATACAATTTGTTCCTGTCACGGTTTTCTCCCCGGTAACACTTTAGGGTGGGTTTTTTTTATTTTTTTAATCCGGACAGTAATACATTTGTTGCGCCTCCTTTTTGGGTGCCACAGACCCGCTGGTCTCTGTGGACGATAAAATCTCTATTCTATTCTACATATTCTAAACGAGGTGCACCCTGGACTACCACAGTCGTCGGATTCGTCGATCCTACGACCCAGATCGTATGTTGGGGCCTGTGAGCACCTCTCGTTTCGCTTATAGTCATTTATGATTGGAGGCATCTATGATTTTGAAACATGAAATACGATTTCGCCTAAGGTTTTGAGAGAATATCGAACCTCTATACGGCTTTCCCTAAGATTTTAGAATATAAAATACGGGGGCTCGAACCTCTACCAAAATAACTCAATGTCCTAATAAGACTACTTTAACCAATATACCCAGTGAGCTAATATGATTATTTTTTTTATCTTGAATCTATGTTGTTTTTTTATAACAACCCATTCAAATGGTCTATGGTTTCAGGAATTGTTATTTTTTACATCCATATCAAATCCCCCTGGAACCCCCTGTTATTTTGCTACATATTCTATTCTATTCTATTTTATTCTATTCTATTCTTTATGAAGTCTGCGCATACACATTTTTTTTATCAATGTCAAATTATTTTTACCAAGCAAAGCACCTACAGTTAGATTGTTAGAATGCATATTGTTGACAATATATAAATGTGTCAATCAGAGGGAGATTACATACGTATGCAGGATACCAAGAAGTAATTTGTCGAATGGATTTGGCTTGCAAGGTGTAAGCCACAAGGCTTTCTCCCTAGACTTAAGAGTTGATAACATGATATGTGCAGGTTAACAAAAATTCTAATTGGTGCTAATAGCTTGTACCTTTGGCAACAACTAATCTTTTTTATCGGGAAAAAATATCTGCAGCATAAATCTAGCATTTGTTCAAAAGGAAATCGACTAGAATGCAATGCATCCATTTGTTATCTTGTATTTTTATAACAACCTTAAGATTGCACTAGATGGCAGGAGGAATATCAGTTTGTCGTGCTATGTGGTGTTGTTGCATCCCCTCTCTAATCCTTAGCTTACATATGTAGTAAAGCATTGCAACAATACACAATTTATATCAAGGAACTCCTCAGAGCAAGTTGTAAATCTATAGTTCCTTCCTTAGTTGCTATGTTGGTAAGTGTTACTACTGCTGATGCTTTATTGCTGGTACCTCAACATGTGTTGTACAGCCGCTACATCAACTAATGGTAAGATATCATTTGATGGTAATTGAACTGAAGGTTTCATCTGATGATGTCAGCAGCTGTTAGTCAACGCTCTTTTTTTATTTATTTTTTTCTTACTTTCTTCACTTTACTTGTGCTACTTTTCAAGTTTTTTTTTTTTTTTTTTTTTTTACTTGCCCATTAGTGGATATGGTTTGGAGACCTACATGAAAACTGAGCAAGTCCAAAAAGTGTTCAAAACTGACTGAATTCAAATACTTTCATACGTGGCAACAATAATAGTTTAAGTGCGTTCAGCCAGTATAATTGGTAATGACATCTCTTGCATGTAACCATATTGTATTCATGCATAATCTGAGTTTGATAGAAATGAAGAACCTACCATTTTTGTAGCATATAGTATGCATTATATGACAGAAAGAACTCTGCTTGCAGGTCTTCTCATGATGCTTGCTGTTGAAAATTGTGCAATGGTTGAAGAGAACCTGATCGCCCTCAGATGACCGCAATTCAGATGAGCCCTTCTAAGAATTGAATCTGATGCATAACTTTGTAGAAGCTTTTAGTCATAGGTCATAAATATACATATGAATAGAATGCCTTGTTTTAATGGATAGTTGCATTGGAAAGAATGTAACATGGAAAATTATAGTAGGGAATAGAATATAATTGAATTGAAGTGATTTTTATCGTCCGCTAACCAATTGGTCAATGGGACCCAAATAAGAAATATAGCAAGCGTATTACTGCTAGGATTAACAAACCCCACTCTGGGGGTTTTCAAGGGAAAAACCTTGGCGTGTAGGTATCTTTGAGAGATTGTACAATACATGACAATTGTGCATTATGATGTATCTCAGTGCATCATTCGAGGACATAACTGAGTGTGGGCATCCATGATGTCCCGAAGATAAGATCTTAGCGAGCCCATTGACGTTGTATCAGTGCATCGCATTTCTTTGGGATAGGCGAGGATCAAGCTGTGCGAATGTGGCCGAATGTCTGGACAATCTTTGCGAGAGAGTGGCTTTCATCTTCAATAGCATCTTGTTGACAACACGACCGCAGTCTAGCCTCCGTGCCTCCCAACCAAGTCTATAAGCTCAAAGATTGGGTAAGATGAAATCTAACCCCATATTATCCTCCTAGAAAGCCTCAAAGTTCCTCGTAATTATGTTAAAATTACGCCTTAAACCTTAAATGATAATTGAGATTATAGTTTACTAGAAAATTGCCCACCTTCGTTGGAGCAAACCATGTGGTTGCATGTCAATATTTTTGTATCTAGGTAATCTTCATCAAATAACTCTTATGATCTTGTTTAGCCCCCACAAAGTAATAAATATCAGATCATGAAGAATTTTAGTTTCTTTTTTTTTACCTTCCTCCATTCTTGCTTTTCATTTCAGTACATATTATTTGAGATGGGAGATATTGTTTGAAAAATAGGAGATAGTTAAATAATGATGTAAAACACATTATTTTCATAAGATGCATACATGTGTAGATAATATTAAATGTTCATCAATCTCATGAACGTTGTGGAGTAAATAACTTGTTTATCAGACTCAGCTCTATTGCATGATTTACATTGAAGACATATGGCCACAGACTAAATCCAACAACAGTCTCCATTCATCCCTTTGTTTCTTCCAAGAACACAATCCTGCCGCCATAGTTGAGGCCTTTCCACAGGACATTGTCGTGGGCACAACACCAAAACTGATCTTTCTAAGGGATTGCCAGATTTGCACCACCATAGCCATCACAGTAGAGGGTGCTAGGATTTGAAGGAAAAGGGCATAATGCTAAGGTGCTATGGTTCTCAAGAAAGGAAAAAAATGCATCTCAGGTCCGGAAAACCATGAAAAAAGTACTCTTCAAATGCTCTTCTTCGCCCAGAACTCTGCCATAGTCACCAAACATCGTCGGCTACCTACATTCTCCCAGGTTTGTTCTAGCATTCTTGGCCGCTGAAGAACCTGTCGAACCTAAAAAAGAAGCTGTCTTTCCATACACCCCTTGGTTTGAATGTTATATGTGGCACGCCCCATGGTTTTCCATGTGGCATGCCACGTGGCAAGATCTGGGCCATCCATGGATGTGGAGGATTATGAAACAATCTCGGTCGTCGATTGCAACTATAGGTCTCGAGTTCGAGACCGCTCAGAATCGCACCCTGAACTGTTGGGTGTCAAAACCCACAGACGCAATGTAAAGTGGTTAGAGGCAAGGCCCAACTAAGCAATGTAGTGTGGTGTGTGGTCACATATCCATTTAGATGCTGCCTAGTGGCATGACGTTAAAATACTATCTATTTGCTACTTTGGTTTTGACATATTCGTTCACGTAGTCTTATACATCGTTCTCCTTCAGTTTCTGATTCTTGTATCCTAAGTCAGTTTGTTGATTTTTGTTGCGCACAAATCTGCAGCCTATGGGATCGGATTTTGTTAGTTCCTATTGCATGTGCTTTTAATCGTATAAGTCTTTCGTACATCATCCTCTTCCAATTTAGTTTGTCATACATTGTTGTTTGTTTTGCAAGCATTTGTTGCCTCCTAATATGAATATGTAGCAAAATAACAAGGGATTCCAAGGGGATTTGATATGGATATAATTCTTGAAACCATAGACCATATCCCTGAAACAATTCAATGGGTTATTATAAAAAAAAAAAAAACATAGATTTAAGATAAAACTTAGTCACATTAGCTCACTGGTTAGATTGGTTAAAGTAGTCTTATTAGGACATTGAGTTATTTTGGTAAAGGTTCGAGCTCCCGTATTTCATATTCTAAAACCTTAAACGAAGTCGTATAGAGGCTCGATATATCATCAAAACCGAAGGAAGGAGGGAGGGAGGGAGGAAGGGAGAAAGGGAGGAAGGATATTTTAACGTCCATGGAGGCCAACTGGCCTATGAGACGGTGATACAATATAGCGAAAAGTTTTCAAACACAAAAGAAAACCACAGAAACCCTGTACAATGTGTCTCTACCACTGGGATGAAAAAACCCCCCATGTGGGAGGAAAAACCCTTGTAGTAGGCGTTGAGAGGCCCTATCTGGATTCTCAAATTCCCTGTGCTGTGAGGGACTTCCTGACGGTGGAGACTTGCGGCGAATATAGGGCCTTGAGGCGTGCAACCATTGGCCCAACCAGCTTGATGAATTGCTATCTCGAGCATCCGAGATCGGCATGAAACTCCTCGAATGTGTGCATATGCTGGGCATTCCTGTAGAGCATGGTATTCATCTTCTACTATCTCGCATGTGACAAAGACCGACATAATCTCTCATGCTTGGGGGTTCCCCCCCTCCATCCATACCCCAACGGCTGTCTCACCCGAGATGGTGGGATCCTGTCCTTATTGCAGCTATAGCTCTCCGTTTCTTGGTAGAGATGTGTGCCTTCAATACTGGTGGGGGCCATGTTCAGGCGACGGATTAACCTGCATGTGGTAGTGCTCTGTTTTGGGCTTTGCAAGAGTGGGCGCATCCCACAGAGAGGCAACAAAGCTCATTCAAATGCAGCCCACGCTCCCGATATCCGACATATCCATAATGTGTTGATAGTCTATGGACCATCTTGTGAACCATCCCCTACAATGCTCCTGCCACACTCTCTTCAGATGTTGTGACCCTTGTGCCAATAACAAAGCCCAGGGAGGAAGACGTTGTGCATCCATTCTCAAACCTTATGGAAATACGCAGGTGCTGCGCGATAGCGTATCTGCGGGGCCAAAAGCCAGTCTCATACAGCAAAATTGGATAAGGCACCGTGTCCTTGACGCCTAGGTTGTATGTCAGGAAAGCCTTCTGTACCCTCTCTAGCTTATCCCAAGTACCCTTGCTAACCGCTGGCCCCCAGACCTCTACCCCATACAACAATACTGGTTCCACGAGTGCTCGGAACAGGTGTGCTTTTATGCGTCCAATCGCAGATCTATTCTCAGAACAGCTATTCTCGCATTGCATACGTGGGCTTTCCATCCCGTAGCTGACCCTTCTTTTTACACAGTCATCCCATAACATGTTAGCAGAGAAATTGATTTCCAGATACTTAAAGGTCCTTACAACTTCCATCCTTTGTCCTCTGTAATAGAAGTCTGGGATATCATGCTACGCAGACAGGATTGGCAACAGCTTGGTTTTCTGCTGGTTGACTGTCATTCCTGCTATGTCACAGAATTGACTGAGAGCATCCAAATGTTCCTCGGTGATACTCCCTAGCCATATGGGACAATAAGCCCGCATCGTGCATAGAGCAACCGTTTTCAGATATGCCTCCGGGGCAACTGCGGGCCACCACCTCCATGTTCTTGCATCCAGGTCTCCAACTTGTCAATATCGAGTCCAAAAAACGTTGGAGATAATAGGCATCCCTGTTTAACACCTATGGTGTTGTTCACCCGGTGGTCTGACGCAGGCAAAGTGGCATATATTCCATCATAGAGCTAGTAGATGGCATTCTGCAAATCCTGTGGGATATGTAGCTCCTGCAAGCGTTGCCACAACAACAGTCCCAGAGGGACCGTATCATATCTCGCCTTAAAATCCAACGAAACAGCAATACAAGTCACGTGGTGCATTGCGGCTAGCTTTCATAAGGATTACGAGAGTAAAAATATGATCACTGGGTGGAGTGGGCGTGGTGGAAACTGCCTGCCAACGCGTACTCCGGTTTCCTCCAGCCCATTCGTTAACTTCTTCTCGGCAGACACACCTAGAAGTTTTAAGAAAGTAACGGCTCACCATGATCATCACGGTAATTGGTGGAGTCATCCCCGCTTCCCGCCTTATGAATAGGGGTGACCTTGCTAACCATCCATTCCTCACGGGAGGCCCTCTCGATGGCCCCGATTGATTATCCCCGTCAAAGGCCGAGCAAAGGCGGCCCACCCATTTCAACGGCTTCGGCACAAGTCCCCGCAAGTCCTTTGCTTTACCATTAGCAAGATGCCTAAGACCACGGTGGATGTCCTCCTCCTCAAAGTCAGTGTGTTTCTCCTAGCTGATCTGGTAATGCGTCGGCGATGCTCTCACGGGGGTCATACAACTCCTCCAACCGATGTCTCCACTGGTCTGAGGTAACATTGCCAGGTGGTTGATGCCTCTTATACAGCACTCGTATTTGACATCTCAAAATCATAGGCGCCCCCAATCATAAAAGAGCATAAGCGAAACGAGAGGTGCCCAGAGGCTCCAACATATAGTCTGGGCCGTAGGATTGACAGATCCAACGACTGTGGTAGTCCAGGGTGCACCTCGTTTAGAATATGTAGCAAGTCTTCTTCTTTCAATTGCAAGTCTTTCTTCTCGTTGTTCTATGGTTTCCTCACGTTGTCTTTGCGACATTTTTTATTTTGTTATGTTGTTATGATATATCTGCATTAAAAATCATTTTGGAATTGTCAAAAGGTATTGACACTAAATAATTCAATGCGATGTGTATGATGCGTATATGGTAGTGTCAAGCATTTGGAATGTAATGGAAAAGATCATCATGCGCTTGATGTTCACGACAAACTTTAATAATAGTGTGAATAAATACCTTGAAACCATGGTTTAAGCATTCTCGCAATATTATTTGCTCTTCACATTATTGAGATGAATTGGATATTCTATTTGATAAACAAATGAAAATATACATCTAAAAAAACGTGGTATATACTTTGAGAAGAAACAAAGTTGACAACTTGATGACTGTTTCAAAATGATAATAGTACTCCTTGCATATTCTTAAGGTTAAATTTGATGCATGAAACAAAGAAGCATTGTACATGACATATGGAGCATCTTTTACCATGATAGACAAATGACCCTATAATCTGAAAACAGTAGGAGATCACTGAATACCTTTACCAAATGCAGTCACGTCCATCACTTGCTTAAAACACAACACAAGAGAGTGATCTACACATGTTAACATGGATTGGCCTAAGATGTACTTAAACAAAATGGGAAATAGGTCATGGAGTCTCTAAACAACTCTGATGATTGCGATTCCCAAATACAGCGGCGCTACAATCACAAATCTGACAGCTTCAAGTTAATCTGTGGTTTTGCAAGAAAACATGTACAACCAAGGGGAGAAAGTCGAACTTAAAATAGTTAATACCATTACTTGTGTGGCTGCAACTTTACAAATGCATCCGGGCGACACACAAAAACAACAAAGTTGATAGTCTGATAACTGTACAGCCATGTCCATCACTTGCTTGAAACACAACGCAAGAGAGTGATTTACGTATATTAACATGAATTGGCCTAACATGGACTCAAAAGCAAAACAGGGAAATAGAATCATGGAGTCCCTAAACAACTCTGTTGATTGCTAGTACAAACTATCATAGTTGCCATGTAGCAATACTGCCTTGACCTTGTGCTTGAAGTCTTGATGGTTTCGAACAAAGATTTTGTACCCACCCCTTTGGTTCCCCACAATGAAGTCTTCAATGGTTCCGGATTGCCTTACACGTACAGATGGATACTACAAACCTTGCTTGAAACTATGTTACCATATCATCATAAAAGAGTATGGATTTGAGGAGATTGGAAAGTTCAACCTGAATGTTTGCTTCAAGGTTAAATTCGTATGTGCGAACCAAAGAAGCATTATATATGACATATGGAGCATCTTTTACCATGACACAATGCAACGTAAGAGAAAGATCTATATATGACATCTACTTTTGAATTGTGAAGAGAGAAAATATTGCAACTTATTCACATATCTTGCAGCTCATTGTGGGTTATTGCAAGGGTATTATGACCATAATTGAATCTAAGAAATTGTGTGACTGTAGAAACAATATGGTTAGAAGCATTGCAGGCATATTGCATCGTATCAATTGAATTGTTGCAAAATCCAACAATCATTATTCCACTCTTCCCATAGAGAGTTATTATAGTTACATATGTTCTCAAACATATTTGGATTGATGAAAGCTGGAAGGACAAAGGTATACCATATCACATAAAGAAACCCGCCAAGGAAGTCCACACTAGAAAGATATCTTGTCAACAAACCAACAGAAGTAGATAACACTAAAACACTCATAGAATTTTTTTCTACCTAATGTTCTTGCTGGCACTTCAGATGAGACAAATGGCTCCCAAGATATACCGGATTCAATTCTCTATATTATCTTTCATTACAGAAGACCAAACTGAATTTAACAAAACAAATAAATGCTCCTAGGATGAAAATCAAAGTAGCCAGCAAATGTAAATAATATAGTGTTATACCCCTTGTTTCATTGCTGGATATGAAACCTTCTTTATTGGTGATGGAATGACCATTCCTAATCCAGTCAATGATCCTACTATATTCTGCAGAGAACCTTGAGTCTTTTAAGAAGCAAGTGCACGGGACGAAAATGAGATTCAAACCTGCGAATAACCGAGAAAAGAAGCATTGTATACTGATTGATTTGCTATACGCATGTATTCGAGTTAAGGCAAACGATTATCAATAAGGATGGAGAGCATAGACAGCGAACATATATTTTCTTATCTATCTATCTATCTATCTATCTATCTATCTATCTATCTATCTATCTATCTATCTATCTATCTATCTATCTATCTATCTATCTATCTATCTATCTATCTATCTATCTATCTATCTATCTATCTATCTATCTATCTATCTATCTATCTATCTATCTATCTATCTATCTATCTATCTATCTATCTATCTATCTATCTATCTATCTATCTATCACCAGTTAAGACATGCGAACATTAAAATACCTCTTTTTGCGTCTGGTTCTATGGGTGATTGTGAGGTGACTCAATGGCTTCTTGATGAAGGCAACCAACGCTCGTGGACTTTTGCATAGTATTTATTGTCGTGGCACAATAACCTACACTTCTTATTGAACGTTTGATGTTGTCACTGACATTGCAATAACCAAAATGAAGGCCACAAAGATCTGCAGCCATTCGATCACATCAGTTTCTAGTTTCAATATTTTATTGCAATTTAACAAATCCATATTATACAGATAATCTTTCAGGATGGAAACTAAAGGCTTTGTTTTCCACTTGGCATTTTACCTGTGATCAACAAACTAGAACCCCAAATAAATCACTTAAAAACCCAAACGAATCACATTTCAAGGAAAAAGAGCCTCGATTCGCATTTGGATTGGAAATTAGTAGATAAAAATGACTGAATGAGATTTGATTATGATTTTATTTCATACTGGATGAAATGCTGAATCTAGATCAAAATGGGTTTACCATCAATTACGATTTGCAACAGAAATGCCATGGTTGCGAGTTGAGAAACAAGAATATTATTGGTCCTATCCATAAGTCCCATCGATCCGAGACATCGGATCGCCATTCTAGAATGGGACGAGCATGCATGTTTTGCATGCATGCGGTGGCGATGCCCGTTCAGTTGGGGTTAAGCTATTTTAGGCGCGTTTCTGCTTCGACTTCTCATCGGCGCTTCCTCTTCTCTCTCAGCAGTACCTTTTTCTCTTTGAATTGTTTCCAGGCAGGGGAGGGGCTTCTTCCTGCCTGGTTTGGCCAATTTGGCGTTTCTTTCATCTTTGTCCTTTCTGGTCTTTAGCCTTCATCCTGTGACCTTTCAGCTCGATCCTAGTTTGTTAAGGAAGTCCTTTGGTATTCGGGCGGGTTTGTTGGTTTCATCAGAGTCCCATTCTAGAATCCCATCGATCCAGAGACATCGGATCGCCATTCTAGAATGGGACGAGCACCATATTTTGCATGTATGCGGTAGCGCATGCCCGATTACAGTTGGGGAGTTCGCTATTTTAGGTGGCGTTTACGCCCGATTTCTCATCGGCTTCCTCTTCTCTCTCAGCAGTACCTTTTTCTCTTTGAACCCACCCTCCCCTTCTTTGTTATTGTATTTTTTATCGCGTGGCATCGCCGTAATCAACCCTCTACTGCAGGAGGTTTGTTTTGTCTTGTTGTTTTGTTGGTGATGAGCAGTGTACAAAGGGTTAGCGAAAGGCATCTGTTTCGACTTTTCCATTCGTGGGTTTTGGGAGCGATTTTTATGCCTTACGTTTGTCCAAGCCCCTTGCCGAAGGCTTATCACTAGGGTTTTTCCTCGAAAACCCGAAAGGGCTGGGTTTTTAATCCCTTGATAAGCTTTCTACAGTACACTAGCCCGCCTCTATTAGCATTGTATTTTGTTGGGGTCCAAATGATATAATTGGTTTTTCCCTTTATTTTTTATGGGTAGTTCGCATGTGTGCGGCTACCCACTATCCACCATTGTAGAAAATCTGCTGAGATGAATGAGAAGCAAGTCTAACCTCCCCTGCCTGGAAACAATTCAAAGAGAAAAAGGGCGGTTTGTTGGTTTCATGCGAGTCCCATTCCATAAGTCGACACTTTCGACAAAAAAAATCGATGATATCCCTGCAAGATTTAGATAAGCAATATCTGAGGCAGTGGTACGAAATGAAGGAATAGAATAGATCATCTACGGAGCTAGAAGGAATTTTTTTTCCTATAGAAATCAAAAGTAAATGAAGGAAATATATACGAAAAAAAAAAGGATAGATGCCTCTTAGAAGGAATCAACAACCCGCAGGAGAACAAGGCGTAGAACTTTGGCTGGCAACCCATTAACCTTGTGACCCATTCCATCTCCACAGGCCATTCTCCTTGGCTTTTCTAATTTTCATATCCGTCGTGGCTATTTGTTTGTCATTTTCTAATTTCTTTAGCCATAGATTTTAAAAAGAAAAGATTTGACGGCAAAAATTAATGCCACATCAGTTTTTGATGAGGTGGAGGTGCTACGTGGATAGGCTAGAAATGCAAGGAAGGTTGTAGGCTTGGTTGGGCTGGTGTGCTAAAAAAAAGGTTCCACCATTATCCCTACCAATTTTGCTAGCAAAGGATGAATCAAATTTTGACGGGTTCAAGGTTTGTCTACAATCGTTCATTTGAATTTGTCAGTTTTGCAAAGCGATCCAAGTAATGTGCAATATGTGGTAGTTAGTTCTAGTGCAAGGGCGCTTATGCTTATACAACGTATTCAGTTGACTAAGTGTAGTGTGTATGGGGTCTTTGGTAATTATCTTGGGTGTGTAAGGTGGAACTTTTAATTTGTTTGTACGCTTATGCTTATGCTTATGCTTATATAATGTAATTAATTGAGTCAATATGGCAATTTTAAAACATTTTATTAGAGGTAATATGTTAATTATCAAATAGATTTTTTTTTTAATATATAACTTGTAGGACCAATTAAAGTATGATTTTGGCCAAGTTAATGGTTAAGGACCACAAGACTAGACATGTAAAGTTTAAGTATAATTACGGATGGGTGGCTAACCTTGTAACAATATTTATAAGACCAAAATGAAATATCCTTAAACAACGTGCTTAGAGTGGAGGCCAACCCACGCATCCCACGTCTCCATTCATTATAAAACTTATGAACCTCTTCAATCTCTCATTCAATTATCTACTCTCCAAGCCTTTTCATTAACGCATTCATTCATCTTGTTGTTATCCCATAACTTGAAATGGCAATACCCAAGCTTTTCTACTTCTTGCTTATTGCTGCACTTGTGAGCAGTTGTTTCCAAGCCCTCCTCCTCAAATTTCAAATGAAGATCTCGATGATGATGAGACTTTGGTTGTAGAAGGCCAAATACTATGTTACAAGTATACAAAAAAACTCCCGAGCCCATATTTGGTAAATAATTTACACAACTACTATTACCTATATTTTGTTTATTTTATTACATATTTAAACTTGTTGATTTCAATTACTACCTTATGTAGCTTACACATGTGCACATTTTAATCTTGTTCATGTTAACTTGGGCAGGGGTGACCGTGACTCTTATAGGACCATTGGGTTTTTCAAATCTGGCTCTACTACTCTTTATGGTAATTATTACATTAAAGGTGGCTTCCTACAAGAATGCGCATTCAGAGTCGAGTGAAAGTGAACGAGTTCACTTTGCCTTTACACTTGTAATGTTCTTGCAATTGCAAATCCGGTGCCTTGAATATACCCAAGGGCGTTACCCACGAAAAAGTCAAGCAGAAGTCTCACCCTTTATCTACATATGATAACATCTTGATCAACAAGTGATCACCCTTGGCTTGGTTTGATTGATTATTTGCATCTCCGTTGCATCCACCACATATTATTTAATGTTTTATGCCACTGCTAAGACATCATTATGAAGCACCCAATGTTTTTATGTCACTGCTAAGACATTATTATATAAATATACACATGTTTTGCCTCTTGGCAGATGCTAAGGCATTATTATTTTTAAATATACACATGTTTTGCCTCTTTACTTGGTTTGGTTTGGTTTGTATGTCCATGAAATCCTCTACATATTTGATTAGGCATGTCTTTGTCACTTATAGAACACTATTATGAAGCATCCATTACTTTCATATCTTGAAAACTAACATTTGTAAATCCAATTCTCGAATCCCCGCCATTGTAGTTTTCTATGCTTGTAAATTATAGTGTTATGCCATAGTTCATCCAAATAGAACATTTCCTGAAAATTTTGGATTCACTAGTTGCTGGTGATCAGAAAATTCAGTTTTGTCAAATTTAGACATCATTTCAGCAATCAAACCAATAAGGAATCATTTGCTTATCATTTCACCAGCGTAATATAAGCAAATCTGACAAGAAGCAAGAGCTGCTAGACATAAAAAAGACTAGCAGCTTTTTCTTCAAACGCCTTAAAAGCTGTATCAGAAACTCTAGTCTGTTAATTATCATCACATCACTATTTTTGCCAATGGAAATAGATTGAATTGAACAAGTAAAATCTAGTCTCCAGCTAACTGAAACCTACATATGTATCGTGTTCAATATCAACAAAGAAAGGACTTGCTAAATTTCACATATAATCCACCAGAACAAAAGTTGTGAAGATGGCTTATTGGAAAGCTTATCGAACGAACTTTCCGTCGGTGTATGATTTGTATGTTGTTTCCTCTGTTTTGGTCGAAGGAATCCGCCTGATAGTCCCAGCCCTCTTTTGGCAGTGCTAGGGTTTGGCTGCAGTTTTCCTTTGGCTATAACTTCTGCATCTGATGGCAGTTTTAGGCATGTTTGAGCTTGTTGGAAAGCTCTTTGAGCACTTCATCCAGTGGTACTTAATCTTTTCAGAGATTGGCCTGTTGGGAAAGACGGTTCAGCTCTGAAACTTCGGCCCCCCTCTCTTGGTGGAGATGACAGGATCCAGTCGCAGCCCACCAAAATGTGCTTCTGGTGCTTCTACCATAGTTCATGGTGGAATTGGAAAAGAATATGCTCTTGATTCTCCCGTGATAAGTTATGCGTGATGCACAAAAAATGGCTCGTGAGGGTGCTCTTTCAGCTCACGAGAGTGCGTTTTCCGTGCACCTCAATCCTTTAGTGTTGTCCAATATGTCTTCTAATGGCACGAGTGTGGCCGCCTCAATTGAGACAAGAGTTCCATCTCTTTCCTCTTCCGCCATTTGCTTCAATTTCTATTCCGGCCGTAGTTGCCGCCTTCATTCAAGACCGCCTTGCCCATAATATGGTGAGACTAGAAGCCGGGTTGAATATGTGCCATTGGGAAACTCTTCTAAGAATGTCGCACCTCCAGCGCCCGCGTTGGAGGTTCCTTGATCAGTGGTGTTTCCCCGGCCAATTAGCGCTCCAACATTTGTTGGAGGTTCCGGGTCCGTGCAAGACCCTCTTTTACCTCATGTGCCCGAGGTGCTCCTCCGGACCATTGCACCTAATAGTGTTGCACGCGGTGACACCTTCAACCGCAGGTTGGAAGTTCCTTGGCGCGACTACTCCTAGAGGTAGTGCCGGATGGTGTGCAACCTTCACAAGCCGGTGTCGCCCAACACCGTTGCAGGTTCCTCGTATGGGAGGAGTTTCCCCTCTTCCCTCATGGCGGCCAGGGCGACATCCTCTTCCATCCCCTCGAAGCCGTGCATCGACCACACCTTTGAGATCATCTGACCGCAGTTGCTCAAGTTCACAGGTGCGCGTTCTCCGAGTGGCTTTGCAAGGGCCCGGCGACTCCCATACACCTGGGCTCGTGTTCGAGGCCATTGCCACCATGGTGGATAATAATAGAAAGAAGTTGTGTCCTATCTCCAAAGAATTGCAAGCCAAGCAAGACCCTATGGATGTCCAACGCCACCGGGCGAAATCTTTATGAGGTTCGAGTCAGTACAGGCAACTTTTAAGCATTTTGGGGCTCCGGTGGTGCATTAGCCATGAGGATCATCGCGGCATATGTGGAGCAGCTTGGTTATGCGGTTCCGCGGTTCCGCCACTTCACCGCCCTTTCTTGGATCTCGCTGTGGGATCTTGGCGTGCCGGCACCTTCACAAGTTAGGGCTTCCCGCTTATCAATCTATCAAGCTTGTGGCAAAAGATCAATGTTGCTTTCTTTTGATATTTGAATCTCCGAGCCACGCTCAACTCATGAACGAGGTGTTGATTCTCTGCGAAAACACTTCTTGCTCTATCAACAATATGTTCCCGGATCCTTTCCATAAGCCGATGCCCACGTGCCCCCTTCGATTTGCTATTGAAGATTTTCCTCCGTGAAAGTTACGAGGATTCCAAGTTCATTTTTGCTATTGCTAATGAGATTGGACTCCATTTGCAACACTCCATAACCAATGGCATCACCAAGGTTTGTGTGGCAAGGCCCATTCATCGCGGATCGCCTCAAAACAATTGTTGTCCAAAGGCCCATGTTCTTTCCATTTAAGTTGTCCTTGTTGAATGGTCCCCGAAGCTAGCTCTCATGTTTCCCTCAAGCCCTTCTCTGCTCAATATCGCAGGTTCACCAACAGTGTCCTCCATCCGCTCCTCCCGGCACTCCATGCCTCCTAGATCGCCTCCCACCACAATGGATATCTCTCACATCCCCAGGTTTCGCCCCCTCGCTCTTCGATTTGCGGCCCCCACCTCGTCTACGGATCACCAAATGTTGAGACCGGCTGAAATCCAGAAATCGCAAGAGCAAATTGAAGAGGCTGTCATGGGCGGTATATGGACATTGATCGGGCGTGGCATCCACCCATCACCAAAACATCCACCCTCTTCAACAAACCGAAAATCGACTAAAGGGATCTAATTCCTGCATCCCGCCCTGAGTTCCTGCTTGTAGCTACCCCTCCCATTGCATCCCATCAGGGTGGCTTTGATCCACTTCGGTGGGCTGATTTGTTGATGAGGTTACCGCCATGCCGGATGCACAGGAAACATCCTCAAATTCCTTGAGACACCGGTGGTCTCATTCGAATTAGCCCCATCCACAAGATCAATGCGGTTAGTCTCATGGAATGTTAGGGGGCCTCCTCCCCCCCTCAAAGGAGTCATTATTTCTTTCTACTTATCTAGATTGATGCTCGGTTTGTATGTCTTCAAGAGCACAAGTATCGTAAGGGAGACGTATCAAAGCTTGCTGGAACATGATTGGTCCAGTTTAATGTCCTTATACGTAACAAATTGATTACCGCCCGGCAAAGGCCGTGATAACATGGCTTCCTTCCCTTACCGGTCATCTTTACCAGGATGATCGCTTTGTTCATTGGGCCCTAGTTGTATGGCAGGAACAAGGGGTTAAATATGGTCTAATTAATGTTTACGCCCACAACAGACCCCATCAGAGAGCTTTATTGTGGGCCTCTTTGCGAGGGAAGATACTCAGCTTGGGCTGCTACATTTCATGGCTTCTTGTTGGGGATTTTAATATGGTGGAAATGGAGTTCGGACGGGTTGGGGCTTACCTCTACAAGCAGGTGTTCGGTTTTGAACGCCAAAGAATGGCTCCGTCTACTCCATGACTGCAACCTCTCAGAGATTGATGGTGAAGGTGCCTTTACTTGGTGCAATGGTCAGGTTGGTGGGGGTCGCACAAGCTCTCAGTTGGATTAGAGCTTATTGGAATGCAGATGCAGTTGCGGCACTTCCAGGTCTCTTTTGATTATGTCTCAGAGATAACTCAGTTTCAGACCACCATCCGCAATTCATTTCACACGAGCCCCTACAGCAGCGGCGGTCTGGACGGACGTGTTTTCGCTTTAACGTGAATTTCTTAAAGGATGCTGACTTTCAAGAAGGTTGTAAGAATACTTGGACAACTGCCTTCAACCGACGTCGAGGCATGACTGGCATAGTGGATGCAATTGCGACAGTCAAAAGTTTTGCCAAATAGTGGGGTCGAGAGTCTGCCGCAGCAGGTCGTGCTTTACTGGACACCTTGTATCAGGACCTGCTCCATTCTCGACAGGGGCGTCTTCCAGGTGTCCATGATCGTGATGTTTTGGTACAGATCCAAGCATTGGAGGAGGAGCAAATTCAGCAAGCAAAGACGAAGGCAGGTCTGCAATGGTTTTGTGATGGAGACCGTTGTACGGGCTTCTTTTTCCGTGCGGCTAAGAGGCGTAGCATGACATCGACCATGTCCTCATTGCTTTTGCCGAATGGTTCGGTGCTAACAGAGCCGACTGAACTCAAGCAACATCTGCATAACCACTTCCAGACATTTTTCGTTGAGAAACATCTTCCCTTTCAATCAGAAATGCGAGATGCTGTTTTGTCTAGGATTTTCCCCATCATCTCTGGTGAGCAGCGCGAGTCAATAGAGGCGGCTATGACAACTGATGATTTAGGTTCGCGCCTTTGAACCGAAAAAGAGGCAAATGCCCAGTTTGGATGGTTTACCAATCGAAGTTCTTCCAGAGTATTGGGAATGGCTGGGGCCAGATGTGTATGATGTTTTCTGTGACTTTCGACGGTCCACTGCTTTGGATAGAATTCTAAACACAGGTGCCATCTCACTCATTCCCAAGGTCAAGGATCCTCAAACTATTTCAGACTAGCAGCCCATCACCTTATTGTCATCCGTATATAAGATCTTTGCCAAGGTTTTTGCAGAGCGGGTAAAGGACATCTTGGCAGAATCCATCTCAACAACCCAGTCAGATTTTCTTTCAAAACGGTGCACTTTGAACAATGTTGCTATTGCTTACGAGGGAATTTATTGGGCACGTAAGCAAAACTTTCCAGTTGTATACCTTAAGCTTGATTTTGCAAAGGCTTATGTCAGTGTCAGCTGGGAATTCATGCGCCGATGTTTGCTAAGACTGGGATTTGGGGAACAATTCACATCAGATATTATGAAGCTGCATATCTCTGCTCGAGCGACTATGTTTCATGGTGAGCCGTCAGATGCCTTTTCACTCGGTCGTGGTATTCGCCAGGGATGCCCTTTAGCCCCATTGCTTTTCACAATTGTTGCAGAGGCTTTGTCGCAGTTATTCACCGTTGCAACCACAGATGGTCTTGCAATGGAGGACGGCACACAAGAGGTTTGCAATCAATATGCAGACGACACGTTCCTCTTTCTAGTCGCCAATGATGAGAATCTTGTCGCGCCAAAATGCTCTTAGATACTTTTTCACCGCTTCCTTGTCCTTGTGGGTGGCGTATGTACAGCCTTTTGTGGACTTTGGATAACCCGCCCCTGATTATCCATGGAAATTACTTGCGCATGGACAAGCCATCAAGTTGTTGGGGATTCCAGTTGGCATCCATGTTACTATGGGAGCTGCATGGGAGGAGATCATTAGGGGTTTGGAGAAACACTTGTTCTGGTGGTCCACCACTAAGTTATCTCTTGGGGTCGCATTACAGTGGCCAACTCAGTCCTTAGTAGTACCCATGTTTATATGGCATTCTTGCTGCTAGCCCCACAGCGTGAGCTCATTGCAATAGTTCGAAACTTTATTTGGGTGGGTACTGAGGAAGGTGTTGTGATTAAGGTAGCTTGGTCGAAATGCATCCTTCCAAAATGGGCAGGTGGTCTGGGTATAATGGACTTCTTACTGCAGAGCAAAGTGCTTATTCATTTGGAGACTCTTGAACAGTGAGGATGACTCTCCTGGTTCACGCCTTCTTAGACAAGCTCTTGGTCATTATATCCCTCTAGGCAAAAGGCTTCAAACCAGTCCTACCTTGGGCTTTATTTCAGACTCTGCAGCCTTTTCCAAGTGCTTCTCCATTTTTGTGTGGCTTGTCGACAAAGATGGGAGGCGGCCGACATCCTTTTTGCCATGCCCCTCTATCCACATCCTATTGAGACTCCATGGTGGTGGGCACCACCGCCTCCGCACCCTCAAAGACCTCCATTGGCGCGATCGGTTCATCCCCTTACACGTAGACGATGGGTTCTTGCGTGTGTTGTCTCTATTCAAGCATGGTATGAGGCGGGTCGCCCTAATGCCTTGGCTGAATTTCGTGCAAAGTTCCCGCTCCGTTAGGATGTATCTCTATGGGAGAAGGTCGCAAAAATTTGCCTCTTTATAGTGCAAGTTGGTGTTGGCCGAAGGGTGCCATGGGACCGCCATGAAAATATTCATAAAGGCAAGCACTTTGTCAAATCAAGATATCGCCTTCTTTTAGCACCACAAATCCCTCCAAGTTGCCGATGGGTGGCACCTACGTGTTCCACAACCCACTTTGTGCCGCACATGGCGATGGCTCGGGATAGGTTGCTCCACCCTAAAGTGTCTCAGACTGGTGGTGGCGGGTTATCCACGTGTGCCTCATGGTTAATGCATTCGACATCGCTATGATCCTTGCATATCCGCGTAAAGATGCCCACTGGCTTTTTG
The DNA here is from genome assembly GCA_021234155.1 of Isoetes taiwanensis. Lineage (NCBI taxonomy): Eukaryota > Viridiplantae > Streptophyta > Lycopodiopsida > Isoetales > Isoetaceae > Isoetes > Isoetes taiwanensis. Next base: position 43,817 of record JAJEKV010000610.1, on the reverse strand, counting down.
GATGTTGAGACTTTGAGCATTGTCTCTTTGATTGTCCCGAGGTTCAACCAAAGATGGTCCTCCGCTATGGGGTTTGTTTAATGGAAGACATTGGATCGCCGATGCATCCTCATGGCGTCCTATCCCAACGCATGGCCTCCAGCTAAACAAAGGGCATTCCATCTTGGTTCCAGTTGGCCCCTATGATCGATATGGGAGCGCCACGGACACTACATCTTTCGTGGCATTAATTCTTCGCAAGACGCCGTGTTATTACTTGGCCCGTAAAAGATATTGACAGCCCACGAAAGTGTTCCTCCCTTGAGTTAGAAATGATGGAACGATTCCGATTCAAGATCTTCTCAATTGATTCTTATCATTAGTCTCCTATTCTGGAGTAAGTACATTGTGCTCCAGGCTCGTGCTCCTGTGGCATCTTTTTATGCTTACACAGTTAGATGAGACATATAAATTTTGTATTTTTTATCTGATTAATAAACTTCTTAGCTTTCGTCCTTCAAAACAAAAAGGTTGTGAAGACGTAAACAATAAAAAACGAAGAAGAAGAGATTTTGTTGCTATCAATCTTATGACACTAACAGCTCTTAGGATAGAACCCAATGTTGTGATCTTGTCTAGGAGTGAGTTTAACAAGGTTGTGGGGACTGAGGAGTATGCTAGTGCAACTCACTTGTGAGACAAAATTTCTCGACTTGAGATATATTCATATGCAGGATAAATCGTGCCTCGGGCACTCGCCTGATATATGTACATATTTCTTTTTCCTCATGATAGATGCTTGTAAAGTTTGACAACACTCTTATTTCTGTCATGGTTTTTCCTCTGAAAACCTTTTTTTTAACCCGGACAATAATATGTTTGTTATGTCTCCTTTTTGGGTCCCATAGGCCGATTGGCCTCGAGTGGGATCTATAAATCTTATTCTCATTATGTTCTATTCTATGGTATAGGATATGAAGCCTATGCATACACATTCTTTATCAATGTCAAATTATTTTTACCACGCAAAGCACCTACGGTTAGATTGTTTAGGATGCATATTGTTGACAATATATAAATGTGCCAGTCAGAGGATGATTACATATATATGCGAGATACCAAAGAGTAATTTGTGGAATGGATTTGGCTTGCAAGCTGTAAGCCGCAAGGCTTTCTTCCTAGCTTAAGAGTTGATAACATAATGTATGCAGGTTAACAAAAATTCTAATTGGTGCTAATAGATTGTACCTTTGGCAACAACTAACTGCTTTTATCGGAAAAAAATATCCGCAAAGATAATTCTAGCATTTGTTCAAAACGAAATCACCTAGTATACAATGTGTCCATCCATTATCTTATTTTTTAACAACAACCTTAAGATTGCGTAGGTAGCGTGAGGAATATGAGTTTGTCATGTTACATGTTGTCGCCGCATCCCCTATAATCTTTAGCTTAAGTATGTAGTAAAGCATTGCAATAATACACCGCTTATATCGGGAACTCCTTAGAGCAAGTTGTAAACTATAGTTCCTTCCTTAGTCGCTATGTCGATAAGTGTTACTATTGCTGATGCTCTTTATTATTGATAGCTCAACATGTGTTGTACATCCAGTAGATCAACTGATGGTAAGATAACTCATTTGATGGTAACTGAACTGAAGGTTTCATCTGATGATGTCAGCAGCTGTTAGTCAACGCTCTTCTTTTTTCATTGTTTTCTTACTTTCTTCACTTTACTTGTGCTACTTTTCATGTTTTTTTTTTAGTTGCCCATACCTACATGAAAATAGAGCGAGTCCAAAAAGCGTTCAAAACTGACTGAGTTCAAATACTTTCATACATGGCAGGAATAATTGCTTTCAACCAGTATATATTGATAACGACATTTCTTGCATGTAATCGTATTGTTTCATAGATCATAAATATCCATATGAATAGAATGCCTTGTTTTGATGGCTAGTTGCATTGGAATATTGTAACATGGAAACTTATGGTAGGGAATAGAATATAGTTGAATTGACCATTTGGCTTATGGGACCCAAACAAGGTTTACAACAAGCGTTTATTGCTAGGATTAAAAAACCCCAATCCTGGAGGGTTTTCAAGGGAAAAACCTTGGTAGTCATAGGTATGCTGAGAGATTGTACAATGATATATGACAATGGTATATTATGATGTATCTCAGTGTATCATCCGAGGACATAACTGAGTGTGGGCATCCATGATATCCCGGAAACAAGATCCTAGCGAGCCCACTGACATTGTATTCAACAATGCATGCAGCTGCTGGGATTAGGCAGGATCAACTTAGCATAGCTGGTGCGAATGTGCCTGAATGTCGGCCAATACTGCAGAGTGTGGCTTTCATCTTCAATAGCACCATGTTGACAACACAGACACAGTCTATCCTCCCGTGCCTCCCGAACTCAGTCTATAAGCTTAAAGATTGGGTAAGATGAGAAATTTAACCTCCATATTATCCACGTAGAAAGCCTCAAAGTTTCTCGTAATTATGTTAAAGATTATGACTTAAACCTTAAATGATAAACCCATCGATCCGAGCCATCGGATCAAGATTCTAGAAAGGGCGAGCATGCATGTCTCACATGCATGTGTTGCATGCTTTTTCTGGTTGGGAGATCGCTATATTAGACGTGGTTCTTCATCAACGTCTCATCGGCGCTTCCTCGTCTCTCTCAGTAGTATCTTATTCTCTATTCTTTGAAACCCACCCTCCCCTCCCCCTCCCACCCCTCCCCCCCTTAATCGTTTAATGTATTTGTCGCATGGCATGCGTGACCAGCCCCTCTATTTGAAGAGGTTTTGTTTTTGTCGCGTGGCACGCGTGATCAGCCCCTCGACTTTGGGAGGTTTGTTTTTCCACATTTGTTCTAGTGTTGGTGATGTGCAAGTACAGATTAGCAAGCGGCAGCAGCTTCGGCTTCTCCATTTATGGGTTTTTTGGGAGCGATTTCTCAGCCTTACGTTTGTCCAAGCCCCTTGCCGAAGGCTTATCACTAGGGTTTTTCCTCAAAAATCCAAAAGGGCGGGGTTTTTTAATCACGGTGATAAGCTTTCGGCAGGTACACAAACCAAACATCTATTAGCATTGTATTTTCTGGGGTCCAAGTTGTATAATTGGACATTCCCTTTATTTTTCTTTGTGGATAGTTCGCACGTATGCGGCTATCCATTATCCACCATTGTAGAAAATCTTTGATCTATATCTTGTTGATCAAATTCCCAGGTTTTCTATTCTCAAACTTCTTCCACCCTCTGTCCTCCCATATATTTCAGTGTTAACTTTTGCATCATCGATTAGTTTTTCAACTTGTGTCTTTCTTTTCTTTGGAATCATAGCTGGCGTTGGTTCTAAGATGTGGGATCTTGTTTCATGTTCTCCACTATAGCTTGATGTTTCAGCCTTATCTTTTCAAAATATTTATCCAATTCATCATCTGAATACATATCCAAATCTTGTTGCTTTCCTTCTTTTTGTTCATCCCATTGAGTTCCCTTCTTTCCAGTGGCTTTGGAATATCTATCCTCATATAGTGTGTTCTCTTCAAAGCATACATCCCTACTCACAATTATTTCTTTGCTTTTAGGCACAAAAATCCTGTATCCTTTTGATTCTTCATCATATCCAACCAGATAGCCAATTTTCCCTTTACTATCTAGCTTTTTCCTTAGTTCTTTAAGTATATGAAAATACACCAAACAACCATAACATTTATACATGTTGTAAATCTACATCCTTTTCAGAATTAGACCAGAGCAAGTCAGGAGCATTACCTTTTAAGCTTGAGGTAGGTAATTTATTTTGTATATGAACTGTTGTCTTCAAGGCCTCTTCCCAAAGATAGTTTGGTAGTCCACAATTTTTATTCATGGATCTAACAACATCCATCAATTTTTTATTCTTCCTTTCTGCCACCCCATTTTGTTGAGGACTGTACCTGCATGTAAGCTGCCTTTTTATGCCATTAGAAATGCAAAAATGTTTAAATTTATTGGACAAGTACTCCCCTCCTCTGTCAGATCTGATACATTTCAGCTTTGCTCCAGTTTCCCTTTATGTTTCATGTACATATTGTTTGAAAGCATTTAAAGCTTGAGATTTTTGAGTTAAGCAATAACATTTACATTTTCTGCTGTAATCATCAATGAATGACATAAAGTACCTTTTATTTGTTCTCCCTCTCACATTTAGTGGTCCATATAGGTCAGTATGTACTAATTCTAGTACACTATTGGCTCTATGCTTTGATTTTGAGAAAGGCAATCTATTGATCTTGCCTAACATGCATCCTTCACATAGAAATCTTTCTGATTTCAGATCTTTGCATTCAATCCATCCTTTTCTAGCTATATATTTTAAGTTGTTGCAATGTGTATGTGCCAACCTGTTATGCCATAATGCAAACTCTGATTTTGTTATTGAGTTTATACTGTCAACAACCACATTATCTAATTCAAAAATATTTCCAATCCTCTTTGCAAGAAACTTAATTTCATTCCCAGCCGCAATCTTACATGCATCAGAATCAAAAGTGACTCTATAACCTAAATCAACAAGTTGACTAACTGAGATAAGGTTTTTGACAAGAGTTGGTACACAAAGTACATTCTCAATGTCAATTACATTTCCATTCAAGTCAAATAATTGCAGCAAGCCTTTGCCTTCAATCATTTGAAGAGCTCCATTTTTAACTTGAACACTCCTAGATTGAGTTGACCCAATATTTTTAAGTAGATCGATAGTGTGAACTATGATCTTTCAGCTCCACTATCAACTACAAAAGCACGGGATTTATTAGTTTTGATTTATCAATGAAAGCAAAAATATGAGATACCTCATCTTCCTCCTCCTCAATTTCTTCCTTTTCATTCACTTGTTCCTTCGCCAAATATGCTCTTGTGGGTCCGCCACCTCGACCCCTAGTTGATTTTCTTCCTCTCCTAAATCCTCCTTTCCTTTTCTTCTTTGAGAAGTCTTTTGGTGTGGACATTTTGCAGCCAAGTGCCCCCTTCCACCACATGTGTAACAATTGAATTCTTTTATTTAACTTTGGATGTTTTTTTGAAACGCCCTTGCTCATGGCAAGAGAAACAAGTTCCCTTGTCGGGCCTTTTCTCTTCCCTTTTCTTCCAGCATAAAGTATTTCAGCTGAATCATCCTCCTCCTCTCTCATTACCCTTTTTTGTTCAATTTCAGTTCTTAAAATCCATTCAGCATCCTCGCGGGACTTAGCAATATTCCTAATAAACAATGAGAGGTTCTCATTTTTAGAAATGACCGCTATATCAAGTACTTGATATCTCTCGTAAGCTCACTTCTACCCCACTTAAATCGCTATAATGTTGTCAAATTTGTTAAAGAATTCTCAAAACATCATCCTCATCCTTTAGCTTTAGTTTTCTCAATGGGTGTTTTTTTTGCTAGTGGTGTACAAAAAAAAACGAAATTCAAGCACTAAATCAACACCTTCATAGATAACATGTGTGATCGGGCTTCACATTACTAATATCTCATTATGTTATACATAACTAAAGAACAATCTAATATTTTTTGAAGGGCAATGAAGGGCAAGGGAAGGGCAATGAAGGGTTGCTTGAAGGGTAATCAAAGCATGCTATCCGTTAAGCACCCTATGTCGCAGGTGGTACTTTTAAATCTTTTATTGTTGTTTCTCAAAATCAATTGAAATTTATTGAATAGTAGGACTAACCTTTTAAGTGTGAATACCATTGGAGACTAAAATGAATGAACTCCTTTAATCTTGCAAATAAGACATTTGTTCCCCGTTCAATTGATCGGGTACTTTTCCCGGGCAAAGGACTCCCTAAAGGTAGGTTTGTCCTCTTTGCATCTCCCCATCCGTTAAGGCTTATTGTTGCAACATTAGTATTAGCGCCTACCTTGCATGTTCCCTTCCTGGTTCAATCACATTAGTATCTTGTTGCAACATTAGTATTAGCCCTCATGTTCCACCATCATATTACTCCTTGAAGGATCATATTCAAGATCCCAAAGATCCCCCACCTCTAAAATATGCTTTATGGCATCCTTCCAAACTTGAAAACCTGATCCACCTTTGTAGATCTCAACTGAGCTCAATAACCCTGCACCAAATCTGCTAGACATGGCTGAATAAGTGGCTTTGATACCAAATGTTAGAATCAAGCCTCAATTATAGGGATAGTCTAAGCAATTTTATCTTTAACTCAAGTTATTCTCAAGATCAACTAGATCAAATGTTGTCTAGTGAAGTTCATAACCACCTAAAGCATTTCCTCTTTTACTTATATGCACGAACAATAATCTTAATTTCAATGGTAATGAAATATTATAAAAACACTGTTCAAAAGGGATTTGTAGCAATCTTTATTGAACTCGATCTAGTCTAATGAATGTATTAGACCATGAACCCTGTGGCTCGATCACCTTCAAAACACCTTGTACATCTGCATTGTCTGTCTCACAGTTTAATCTCTGATGTTCGACGGTTATGGAACAGGATTCGGGCCATCTATACTTGTTACTATTTGAAATTTCTGTTGGCTCCAAAAAATGGTGCCAACTATTCACTATTTAAATAGTATGATAAAATCTTTGGAACTTATCCTTTACACTTTTAATGTATTTAGCATAATAATATAACAAGGGTAATGGCTTATGTTTTTCACCTATACAATTTATGCTTGTACAATTTGTATGACGTACCCTACATAATTTCAATTATGTGATGAACTCCAACAATTCTCCTCAAGAGATCATGAAAACACACACTAGATATATTCTCCTGCATGGCATTGAAATGTATTCTAATGTATCAATTGTACAGTCGTTCAAAATGCTTATTATTGCCAAGGTTTTTCCTTCAAAAATTCTTAAACTGGGGGGGGATATTAAATCCTGATAGTAATATATTTGCTATTCTTTTTAATTGGGTCCCATAGACCTATTAGTATCCATTCAACTCAATTGATTTAATATTTCTAGTCTATTTGCATAACCTAGTCTAGAATAATGGTTGTTGAGTGTGCTCAAATCTTGATGTTGGTTGTATTTCCTACAATGATCTGGTCAATTGCAACCAAAAGTCAAGGTGAACAATGTCAAATGGTTAGTAACCAAACTACATTCCCAAAATTGCCCTCCAATGGAAACCCTTTTAGGTGGATCACACGACGCAAAATAGTGTGCTAGTGGAAGGACTAACTTTGCGCGTGTGATCCTCTTTTGTTCTCGTTTATTTCATTGCATTGTTTGAACCAATATTTTTTATGCAGGTTTATGTTTATCAAATGTTGAGGATGTCATTGGCATTTGTTGTCTATAATATAGACATCAGGCTTATGCTTTTCCAAGGTATATATGTTGCCACCTTATGGGCGTGGGCATCTGGCTTTACGGCCATGATTACAACATAAAGATTAGGAGACTGAGCTTGAGGACCATTGAATTGTGTAGGCCACAAAATAATGAGAACGATGTAATTGCAATGAAGAAATGTCTAGTGAGAAGGTACAAGCAGAATGGAGGTGTGAGAATGAGCTTCAAAATCTTCACACCGTTTGAGGTATTTGCTAATATAATCCAGATGGCACAAGAAGTATGAAAAGCTCCAAAGACCCCAACTAGTTTTGTGGATCAAATATTTTTGGGTCTCTCTTGGGATGTTCACATCCACTGATCTTCCGGTCAAATAACAGAATGTCGTATTATTAAATCCTCTTTTAAGCTTAGATTTCTTTCTTTCCAAACAATATTATACGTAAATTGTCAGCTGGAATGAAGGAAATAAAAAAAAAGGTAGGCTGCACATCACAATGTGAGCCATTTGATATTCAAGTTTGATGAGAGGAGAAAATTATGTATACAATCAGTATGAAAGTCGAATGGCCATTGTCAAAACTAAGAGTGTTGATGAAGACAGAGGAAATTGCATCTGACTTTCATTACTTTGTAGATGAGATTAATGGATATATGCAGGAGTGTAATGCAAAGTTTAGAGAGTTCACAATTAATAATGAGAATGAGAGAATGATTTTTTATCGTCCACTGAGAATAAGAAACTCTCTATTGCTTAGCTTTTAATTTATTTATTTTTGTGTGGCATTTGTGGGGATAACACAAACCATTACATTCCACACTTAGAAATTAAATTCCCCCTTAAATCCCCTTTAATTTTTGGGTGCATATTCACATGGAGGGTGACATCGGGCGTCGAGAGCTCTATGGGCTCTTGATGAGTGTGTTGGGTCATTTGGAGGTGGCCCATAAAGAACTAGTGACACTTTTCCATGGGTTGTCTGGAATGGGTTCATCATTTGATCATATACTACTTCGAATTTTCTTTGCTCTATGTTTTGGCCGTTGGTAGGTATAGCCCATTGTGTGCTCACTCAGATAGAACTTTCCTGTTCTGATCATTTATGCGATTATGTATGTCAATGGTGGCTTGCGACGATTAGACATGCGATAATTGAAAAAATGGTGGACTTTTAAAAGTAAGTTTTTAGGATCTAAACAAACCTTATCTTTGATTTCACCTGCTCCGTAAAGCGCATATATATATATATATATTTTTTTTTTTTTGCCTCTCATCAATTCTGTTGATGATACATTATGCATGCGCACACTGAAATGAGGCTTTCCAAAGTCCTTAATGCAATAACTTAGCATACTTTCAAAGCAATGTAAGTGTCCTTTAACATCCAGCACATTTTTTTTGCTCTAGCTGGTTTTGTGGTGTTTCATATCATGGCTACTTTGAGTAATGCTACAACACCTCGGACTCCTATTGTTTTGAGTCTGGTTGTGGCTTGGAAGTGCAAATGATCTAGATTTGATCCACGCTCTGTTGCAACTAATCCTGCATGATAATGTTCAATGAAGAACTCAACGACATTATCTATCAATTTTGGATCGACATCTGTGCCTCTAATGCCTATTGTTATGGATACATCTCCACCAACTGGACTGTTTTGCATCCTGCTTCTTCTTCCCTTGCTTCTTCCTTCTTCTTCTTCTTTTTTTGTTTTTCCAGTTATTTTCAGAATTATCTGTGTCTTGAGCTAGATGTATGAATGCTAATCAAATCTGTGTCATCTTTAATAACAAGTTGCTTTCCTTTTCTTGTCTGTCTGACAGAAAGATTCTCTAATAGGGCTAGATGATCCTGGATCTTGATGTTGTGGAGACTTATTTGAATGTAATGCATTGCAAAATACCTCAACACATTGGTTGATTTCGGCCTCCTCACCACTACATTTTTTCCCCGTCGGGGTGATTGATCTTATATGTGATGCCTTCTGCCTGCACCACTCCTGTTCATGACAATGACCCTAGACCTCGTCTATTTCGTGCCATTCTTCTCATTATAATATGTGCATAATTCAAACGACGCTATTGTCAGTGTTTTCTAAAATACTAGTAATGCAAGTGTGTTTACTACAATATTTATGCAAAGTTTTTTTCTTTTTAATCTTAATGGTATTGTTAAAGGGGTGAGATCGACTAGGGATTGTAGAGAAGCAGATGAAGGTAGACGAAGTTAGGGTTTTCACAGTTTTTAGGTTTTGTTTATGAAGTATTCGGAGATGGGCCTGGTGAAAGCTGAAGATCATAGATCGAGATGGACAGATCGGTGTAGATTTTAGGGAGTGTCCTCAGAATCAGAGGTTCTGAGCCAGAGTGAGAGGTTTTCAGCATGGCTTCACACGACTGAAATAGCTTAAACAGCCAAGAATACCAAGAGGAAACAACGGAAGGACTTCTTGTTTCCTTTAGGGTTTCGTACTTACACTGCTGCATGCCAGAAGCATGGAGTTACAAACAAGGAACATTCCATCCAGACTTTTTGCTTTGAAGGATAAAATGATCTGATGGTGTGAGCTGGAGTAAAAGGCTTGCATGACCTTTTGGTTTGAAGAAGAAAAGGATCTCATGTTGTGAGGCGGAGTGAGAGGCTTGCATGAGCCTTGGAGCCTTTTGAACCTTTGAGCATGGAATACAAAACAAGAAACAGTAAACAGAAAACAGACAGAAACACCGAATGAAGAATCATTTGCAGAGCTATCGGACATGGCCACATATGCTAGATATTCAACCAATACTTTTGGCCATATTCATGCCCAGATTTTTTGCCTTGAAACAAAAAAAGTGTGTTAAATCCAAACACTAGAAGAATGGAAAGCAGATTGACGCTCACATTAAACCAAACCATAATGAATTCAATATCTACAAAAGCCAATCTCTAGCAATAAGAATATCACATAATAACCTTGTATCAAATATCTAGTATGAAGGAAGAAGAACACGAATCGACAACAACATCACCAGATATTCACGACCCGCCAAAGAATAATATCTAGCACAACACGAATCGAGAAGATAATAGTGGAGAGAACAAAACTTTTTGAGTTTAAGGCATATGAAGAATTGCAGTGCTCACAATAACAACCATTGGATTTTAACGCATATGAATGTGCTCACAATAACAACCATTAGATTGTTTAAACTAGTCCAGATCAACGCTGCAAAAAAGGCGCACTCCAAAAGTACTTTTTAGTATGGCCCAATGAATACAGCACCAAAATCATAGGAAAATCATGGCAAAAAGCATATAAAATTACCAAAAAAAAAAAAAAAAAAAAGGACCTGCTATTATCTAGATATTTTAAGCTAAAAATATTATCAATGTATTTTACTTTCAACCTCTACTTTTTACTTTTTATCTCTTGACTCAGCCAGGTAGTATTAGGCTGGAAGAATACGTTTTTCCATCATTTTCAAGTGCGTCAAATGTCTCTAATTGAGATTCGTCTTCTCCAAATATGTCTAACAAAAGGCCAGGAAAAGAACTGCGCATAAAGGAACAAAGGAATGGAGCTACCTCTGGTGTACATATGGAGGTCTCTCTTGATGAAGAGACAGAGAAGGAAGAGCTTCCAGTGCGCGATAAGCAAACAAATTATGACATCGGAGTAATACGTGGGCAAAGGGCTCTTGCTGGTGCACCAAGTAGCCCGCCAGAGGGTTCTCGGAGTCGATGAACTCAAGGAAGAGTGGATGCTCAAGATTGCTAGAAATGTTAGGAGGAAGTCGGAAGAGACGGAACAAACACAGCTTAGAAATGAACAACATAATGGGAAAGTGCACCATGAGGAAGTCGGCGAAACAAGTGCCTACAATGAAGTTGTGAGCAAAGAATATCCGCAAGCAATACCAAGAGGGAAAAAAATAAACGAAAGACGAAACTTGGAATTAAAGCCCTCCAAGAAATTAGAAGTATTAGAAAAGCACTGAGCTGGTTATTCCATGCCTTCCATTTTCCAGATTTGTCAAAGAGATTCTTGATGAATGTGGCGCAGTTTTTTATACTTCATACAGGATTCAGGCAACAGCCTTGAATGTTTTCCAGATGGCAATGGAAATAGTTGCATCGAGTTTTGAGGACTCGCAACTTACAGCTGTATTATGCCCAAGGATATGGACTTGGTCTTATGCATAAGAGATCCGAATACTATGGTAATAATTTTGAATTTGTATACAACAAGAAAAAGGAGCTGCAAGATTAATCTAGTATGCATCTTCAACATTATGACTCATACAAATATACTTTCATATCAAAATGCTTATGCATTTGTCCCTTTTTTTAAAATATGATGTCCAAATCGGCCAAGAATTAATTGCTTTGTTTTGCTAGTAAGCTTTTGCTATAGCAAAATACCCTATCAAAGCACTCATACACTTGTCATCCATCTTAGACTGTATTTCATCAGGGACATAGGCATAAGCAATACACTCAATTGTGCATGACTAAGACATGGCCTTTTTTCTCCCATGTATATCCTTGCACTAGAGCAGTAGAAAAGTACTTTCTACACTTGTAGCTACGAAATTGTTTTCTCCTCAAACATATCTAGCATCCCAACATACTTCTATCACTTTCAACCAAGGTGTGATTCATACGCTCGCATTACATTGGAGTGTATAAGAAGTGGAGTTTTGATGAGTGATGTCATTTTGTTTACAAAATATATTATTAAGGTACCCTAAAAATACTCTTCATTATTATCTCTGCGTATCACTTTAATACTTTTTCATGTTCCGTTTTGAAAATTCCGAATAATGTCCAATAATTCAGACTTCCTTGCTATTAGCAGCATCGTTATTACATTTTTGAAAGAATCATTATAAATGACGGGAATAATTTCTCTACTCAATGGTCGTTGTTCTCATGGGTGCAGAAATATGTAAGTCCAGACATGAATGATCTTTCTTGCCAAGGATTATTGTTCTCATGGTGCAAAAATATGTGAGTCTATAAGCTCCAATATGTGCTTTCTCCAAATAAGAATGGAGTTATCTTATGTTTTTTCCAAAATGCATTCACAAAAATTCCAATTCTTCTTTCTTCTCCTTTTCCTTCTCCTGAGGTAAGATCCGAAACTGCCATGCTCAACACTTCGTTGTGAAAGTGGCCATGATCATGCAAAGTTAGTGGGAGAAGGACCCACTTTAACCATGTATAGTAGTGGCAGTAGGTCCCATTTGAGTGTTGTGTCCCATAAAACTCGTGAAGTCGCTTTGAGGAAAGAGAGGCGGAGCGATGAAGCTCCCTAACTAGGGTGGCAGCGGCTGCCCGACCATAGGTTTCAATATTGTGCATGTCCGATAGCTGGAAGAGCAGCCTTGCTGCTTCTGCCCTCTTCCGGAAGCCTTGGCAGAAGGCAGAGGTCTCTATTTCCATTTCTACTGTGATGGTTGCAGCAGAGGATAGGATGGGATATGGCCACTACTTCCAACTCCCTCTCTTAGCATCTGCACTTGATCTGGTAGGGGATTACTTTAAGCATTTGCCATTTGAGTTTCTGTGTTTAGGCAGAACTAGGCTAGTAGTCAGCTCCTGTTCTTGGCTGATGCTAGAGCACATAGATGCTACTTAGCTTGATTTTTCAGATCTGGATAGGTCATTCATTCTATCCCGTTTGGTGTTGGCTTAATTTCCTGTTGCACTCACTGCAACCTGAAGGCCGCACTCACTGCAGCATGTCTTTTCTTGGCCATTACCATGGCAAGAGGGGACATAGAATGGCTTATTTTTGTACTTCTGTGTTGCTTGCATGGTATCGCCTATGGTTTTTTTTTCCCCTTCTCTATCCCAGCTAGAGAGGATGACATGGTGATCCGCATGTGTCGATTGGTAGCAAGAAATACAGGACGGGAGACCCGCGGTAACTACCTAGGATTTTGAGGTAAATTGTGGATTATTTTATTTAAAAGATGCAAAGGAATATTAATCAAAATATCACGCATGCAGAGAAATACGTCGTATATGTAGAGATTATACGGACAAAATACTGTGGTTAAAAATAAATATAAGTACAGAGAAAAGCATTGGGAAAAGATTGATTATTCAGGGATTGCCAAGGAGCGAAATATGCGGCAGAGCCTGGGAGCCGGTTGGAGCCGCCGGTAAAAAGCAACAAGCCGGGATTCCGTGTGGGATCAAGCCTTACACCGGGTTTTACGCAATGAAAGCAAAATTGTGCATGCCGAATTGTGTTGATGCAAGAGGGATTGTTATGAAACTTAGTATTGATTTAGAGTTAAACTAAAAGTGCATGAATATGGAAAAAGCTTGCATGATTGAATTTGGAAGTATTTTTTATGATGGCATATTGACGCTGCAAAAAGTATCACGGATCTATGAGACAGCATCTAGATCATGCCGTATATCGAATAGCTCATATTAGAACATGAGGGATGGATTAAGGTAAAGGGATGGCCGAATCGCTAAAACCGTGTTAAACCGTAAAGTTCCCCGGCATGCCGCCGCTTATATAACAGATCCCCGTATCGGTGATGATCTAGAAGCATGAAATGTGATGAGAATGGGATCGATTTAGCCTTTAGGCCCATGATTTTGGTGCTCAAGAATTGATCCCGAACCGCCGGATTTGTCGAAACGCCGAAATGGCCGTAAAACCTCTTTGCAAACCAAAATCTGAGGAGCTCCCTCGGCGTAGCCAATATCTTGCGCTATTCCAAAGGCGTGTTGCAGCCAGAGTGCGCCGCAACAAAAGACAAATGGCGACAAGGCAGAAGAGAAGGTGCCAAGGACACTAAGAGGGAAGTATTTATCGAGAGAATGTTACAGGGATGATGCAGACCGTGGTTTCGGGGTTGAGTTTTACTTTAAACTCATTAATGCCAAGATTCAAGAAGCCGTTTATTGGCTCAAGCAATGTTGGGTGGATTTGCTAGAGTATGGTGGGAGAATTATTTATGGACATAAATAAGGTCAGCAGGCGTAACTTGGCAAGAGTTTAAGACCGCTTTTGAAGGACATTTTATGCCTCCTCGGTACAAAGTTGACAAGATGAATGAGTTCTTGACTTGACAATGTAAAGGGACGTAAGGGCCAATATAACTAGAAGTTTAGAAGGTTGCGTGATTATTGTCCTTTGAGGATAAGGAAAAGCTTTGTGCTCGATTTGAAGGGTTTGCAAAGTTGATATTAAGAGCACAATGTCGTGTGTCTTATAAGGATTTGAGGAGGTATTCGAATGCTAAGAATCGCGAATCGAATTTAGCAAATCGAGAAAGCAACCTTGGAGAATGCTAAGAAGAGACAAGTTCCTTCCACATGGCGTATCGGGTGGATCCGCGAAAGCGTGAGGTAGATTCTCTAGTAGGGGTATGGCTCGCACGTGCCGCTAGTATGCGTGAGGGTAGTCAAAATCGAGGATCTCTACCATGCATGCAACCTTGAATGATGAAACTAGGGAAAGTGTCTTAATGAGAATCGATGCTTTAGGTGCGAGAAGTTGGTCATTATGGACGGGGATTGTCCCAGAAGGTGGATGATAGTACCGCCCGCTCGTGATCTTCTCAACGTGAGGGCAAAAAAACCGCTGGTCCGTGTTGAATTCTAGTGATACTTATGGACGGGCCAAGGTAGAGGAAATGGAGGCCAAGTAACCGTGGTGGTCGTGGAGGTTTTGGGACAATAATAGGGGTGGCAGAGGACAAGCTAGAGGAGACAACAGGATTATAGCACAAGCTAACCCCGCAGCTTGAAGTTAGGGCTGCTCAATCATGGACCCTCCCCGTTGAAAGAATGTGCATGTATGCCGCAGCGACCAGCCGTAGATAATCAAGTCGCGGGTTATCGTAGTTCCGTATTATTCATGGAGTTCCCGTTTTCTTATTGATTGTGGTAGTACACATTGTTTTATTTCCCAAGGTTGGCAAAGAAACTAGATTTGAATATGATTAGTCCAGACCCTAGATATGTGGAGTTGGCTGATGGTAAAATTAAGACTTCTTATGCTAAGGTAGACAATCTCAAATTCCAAGTAGGAGATCTTGAGTCCCATACTAGTTTTGAAGTATTGAGCCTAGGAAAGTATGATGCTATTCTAGGAATGTCATGGTTGAGGCCATATAAAGCTTGCATTGATTAAGAGAGCAAACAGTTACATGCCAAAGTCCTAATGGAGATAAGCATGTGCCGAAGGATTGCCTTCGGCATTAGTGGTTACACCTTTGTCCCGAAAAGTTTTAAGAAACAGATTAAGAATGGTTGCATAAGAATGGGATGTGCATTTTGGGTACCGCGAAAGTTACAGAACAACCTATTGCCCCCGAGATCCGTAAAGTGTTGGATGAGTTCTCCATGTGTTTCCTAAAAGAATTAACAATTGCCTCCACATAGAATGGTAGATCATGAGATAGAACTTGTTCCTAGGGCTGAACCCACATCAAGGCCACCATATAGATTTCATGCATTAGAGATGGTCAATTGAAGAAACAACATGGAATTATTGGAACAAGGGTTTATACGGGCCGAGTGTTTCTCCATTTAAAAGCTTTGCTTTGTTTGTAAAAAAGAAAGATGGGACTTTAAGATTATGTATTGACTATCGATGCTTAACCGCATTACAAAGAAGAATAGATATGCATTGCCTAGGGTTGATGAGTTATTTGATCGGGCTTGGGGCAAAGCTAAGCATTTCACAAAATTGATCTACGACCGATATCAATGATCCGGATCAAGGATACGATATTTACAAGATCGCTTTTAGGACACGCCACTGGACATTACGAAGTTTGTTGTAATGCCCTTTGGGTTGACAAATGCTCCCGCCACTTTTTATGCGCCTAATGAACCAGATATCTGGATCTTTCCCGGATAAGTTTATATTGGTTTTCTTTGATGATATTTTGGTATATTCCAGACATTAGAGGAGCATGTGGAACATGTAAAGCGCATATTAGCTATTTTATGACGAAAAAGTTGTATGGTAAGTTATCTAAGTGTTCTTTGCACAAACTAGATTGGTATATCTTGGGCATGTAATTTCAAAAGGGATTAGAGCCGATCCTTCTAAGATTGAGGCGCTTAGAGATTGGCCCACACCAAAGACTTGAAAGAGGTAAGATCATTTTGGGATTAGCTGGTATTATCGCAAATTTGTTCCTAAATTTGCAAAGATTGTCGCCCCTTTGACTTTGTTGGGTAAGAAGAATGATTTGCATTGGACCGATAGTTGTCAAGAAAGTTTTCAAAAGTTAAAGGATGTTTTGATTAGTGCACCAGCTTTTAAGGATTCCGCATATGAATATACCCTTCCATGTAGTCACCGATGCTTCCGGGAAAGTCAGTCAGGAGGAGTCTTGTCGCAGGATGGCCGAGTTTGTGCCTATATATCCGTGAAATTGTCTCCCACAATAACAAAATTACCCAAAGGCATGATTTGGAAATGTTGGCCATTATCCATGCCTTAAGGGTATGGAGACATTATTTATTGGTCAGCCGCTTTTTTGAAGACCCACCATCAAAATTTGAAGTATTTTGCAAAACAGCCCATATTTGAATAATAGGCAAAGGAGGTGGATGCAATTAAGAGAAGAGTATGATTTTGAAATTGAATATCAACCCGCAAAGAAAAATGTGATTGCTGATGCTTTGTCTCAAGGTCATTTTTTAACCTCTATTAGTGTGTTACAAGGGCAATGGGATGCGATATTCTTAATAAGCTAAGGAATGATCCATATTTTGCACTGTGTTGGAGAACCTCAAGATTTTCCGAGGTATGCATTGTCCAAAGGGGTTTTATATTATAATGGCCGTATGTGTATTCCTAATGATCATGAGTTGAGATTGAGGTTGCTATATGAAGCACATGATAGTCCGTTGGCGGCCACCCAGTGGGGTACATAAAACTTTGAGGAAGATGCTTGCATTTCTTTTGGCCCGACAAAGAAGATGGTTAAGGAGTACGTGGCTAGGTGTTTATCTTGTCGGCGGTAAAAGCATCAAGGTTTAGGGAGCCTGGAGAATTACAACCTTTAGTAATTCCATCTTCCAAGTGGGAGTGTATTTCCATGGACTTCATTGTTGAGCTTCCCTGACACGCTCAAAGTTATGATGCAATTTATGTTGTGGTTGATCGACTAACTAAGCAGCCCATTTTATGCCTACGAAGACTACCGCTACGGCAATGGATATTGCTAAGTTATTTGTTAAGGAGATTTTCGTGTTGCATGGGATGCCGCCCACTATTTCATCGACGGGATACAAAATTTTATGAGCCAATTTTGGCAAGGGTTGTTTCAAAATATTGGCACTAGTTATATGCCAAGACATCTTATCGCCCCTCAAGCTGATGGCCAAGTTGAGCGAGTTAATCAAATCTTGGAGGATATGCTCGATGTATGTGCCTAGTCAACCAAAGGTATGGGATTCATATTTGTATTTAATGAGTTTGCATACAATAACACTTATCAAGATTCCATTAAAATGAGTCCTTTGAGGCAATGTATGGTAAGGAGTGTCGTTGTCCTCTTAATTGAGAGATCCTCAATGCAATGTTGAAGCAGCCTAATGAAGTAAAGTGAGGACATGGAAGTCAAATTGATGAGACTTCGACAAAATTTGGCAAAGGGTACAAAATAGACAGGCGAAGATGCCAATAAAAAAGACGAGACCACTTGAATTTCAAAAAGGGGATTATGTGTTCTTGAGGATTAATCCCAAGCAGAGCTCACCGCATTTAAAAGTGTAAATGGGCTCCTTTTTAGGTATGCGGTCCGTATGAAATTTTGGAACGATTGGCAAAGTGGCTTATAGGTTGGAGTTGCCTCGCACTTGAAAGTACATAACGTCTTTCACGGGAGTAACTTAAGGGAAGTATGTATTTGATCCTTCCCATATGTTGGGGACGATGATTTGGTAAGGAGAGAACTTCCTGCACTCTCCCACTGGAACGTGAGTTCTCGAGAGGAAACCCGCCGCTTAAGGAGGAGAACAACACGAGATTTTGGTTCAATGGGCTGTTGTCCCCGAGGAAGATGCCACATGGGAAGATGCCAATTGATTCTTCGTGAGTTTCCCAGATGCTCCATGAGGACATGGGTTGAATTTTTGGAGGAGAGACCAAGAACGGACCTAGGATTTTGAGGTAAATTGTGGATTATTTTATTTAAAAGATGCAAAGGAATATTAATCAAAATATCACGATGCGTAGAAATACGATATGTAGAGATTATACTAAAAACATCGTGGGTTAAAAAATAAATATTGGCACAAAGAAAAGCATTGGGAAAAGATTGATTGCGAGGGATTGGTCAAGGAGCGACCGCCGCTCCTGGGAGCGTTTGGAGCGCAGAAAAGCAAATAAGCGGGATTCCGTGTGGGGATCAAGCCTTACACCGGGTTTTAGCTGAGCAAAATTGTGCATTTGATTTGTGTTGATGCAAAGGGATTGTTATGAAACTTAGTATTGATTTAGAGTTAAACTAAAAGTGCATGAATATGGAAAAGCTTGCATGATTGAATTTGGAAGTATTTTTATGATGGCATATTGACAAAAAAAAAGTATCACGGATCTAAGTGAGACAAAATCTAGATCATGCCGTAAGGGTGAATAGCTCATATTAGAACATGAGGGATGGATTAAGGTAAAGGGATGGTGAATCGCTAAACCGCAGGTTAAAACCGTAAAAGTTCCCCTCGCATGCCGCCGCTTATATAAAGATGATCCCGCATCTGATGATCTAGAAGCATGAAATGTGATGAGAAATGGTCGATTTGGGCCTTAGGCCCATGATTTTGGTGCTCAAGAATTGATCCTGAATCGCCAGATTTGGCTCAAACCGGGTCCAAAAATGGCTTAAAACCTCTTTGCAAACCAAAATCGGGAGGAGCTAGGGAGTTTTGGCATGGAATCGATGGCCCGGAGGCCAACCGACAGCGAAAGAAGTCGAGGTCGCACCAGAACGAAGTTAGGTTAGGTTATGAAGTCAAAAAAATGTTAACGATTTAGTTAATAGTTAGTAAGGAAGTAATAATAAAAAGTTTGAGGTTAAAGTTAAGGCTCTATCTTTAAAATATCAAGGTTGAGTTGTTGGGTTCTAATATATTTAAGCCGAGGCCCTTGTTAAGGCGGGTTTATACTAATGGTCATAATCCATACGAGAAGACTAACAAGTTATCTAGTTATATATATTAAAAAGAGAAAAACCTTGAAATTAGCTATAACATTATGTAAAAACAAGCATATGTATTGTGTATAGAGGAAATTGGTAAAGGAACCATAACGATATCTAAATGCTATAGATTAATATTATTAAAAATCTCTAGTAACCTTATTGTTAGTGAATCTATGAAAGATATAGACGCTTATTTTTAATTTAATGGTGATGGTTGCATTTTGCATTATTAAGGCTATGGTTAGGCCATTTCATGTGTGAATTATGGAATTATTTGATGTTGAGTATGTTAAGGCATGGGCATGATGGTGAATTGTATGTAATTGTATATGGTGAAATTCTTTGATATAGACTCTTCCCGGAGTCTAGGTGCGATGGTCTAGACTCACACGGTTTGCACAAAGGCTATGTAAATGGTATTTTGAACATCTGGCATTGGTACCGTAAGGTACAAATGTCATGCACAAGCGAGTGGTCCTCCAATGCCGGACGCAGCTGCGGAAGGGTGTACACACGGGTTACCCCGGGCCTATGTCACCGGGCCCGACAAATGAAAGCTGACCTTGCTCGCACCCGTGAGGAATATTGGTTGCAATGTTGATGCTATGGTTGCTTGGCTAGGGTATATGTGGTATTTAATGCTAGAATCAAGTTGCAATGGTTGTGCTTAGCATAATTATGCATTGTGTTTATGTTGGTTGGACTAGTAACTTGGATTGCGGTGGGCGAGGTTACGGTAAGGCTAAGTTATTGTTCTAAGTTAATGCTTTGTGGTAATTGATGCTTGATATATTCTAAATCCCCCATCCCCACTTAGTCCGTGGTGACTAACCCCTGGTTAAATGGTGTGCAGAGGTGCGAGATGTTCTGAGAGTAGCCAAGTTTGAGTAGGGCAGAGTAGGAGGTGGATTGCTGTGACCATATATTTGCTTAATATTCTTATTATCATTATGGGATTGGCTTAAAATTATAATTTTTTTAAACTTGGTTGTTGTGTGGGTTTTTGACGGCAATGGCAAGTATAGAATTTTTGGGACCTTAGAGCACCCAATAAAGATTAAATTCTTTACCTAAGTATGCATGTATTAATTTCGAAAGTTGCAAAGGTTAAATAGATCCAACTGTAGAGATCGAAGGGATCTCCGCCACGAGAGGTTAATCGCCGTGCCCGGCTCGGCCACGTATTTGGTAGAGCAAAGTTCTGTTAGTGGATTATGAGATTTGTGATTATTGATGATATTTTGCTATGGTTCCAGACATTCTTGTAGAGATGAGTTCCCAGAGGATCCCCGTGAGGAGCCAAAGCTGGTGGAGCTCCCCGATGTAGCCAATATCTTGCAAGATTCAAAGAAGTGTTGCAGCAGAAAAGGCCGCAACAAAAGACACCGCTTAAGGCAGAGAGAAGGTGCCGGGCGACACTAAGAGGGAAGTATTTACTCGAGAGAATGTTGTTGTGGGATGATGCGCATCGTGGCTTCGTGGCGAGTTTTTACTTTAAAACTCATTAATGCTGAAGATTCTTGTAAAGTTGTATTGGCTCAAGCAATGTTGGGTGGATTTTGCTAGAGTATGGTGGGAGAATTATTTGCGGACATAAATAAGGCCGCAGGCGTGCAACTTGGCAAGAGTTTAAGACCGCTTTTGAAGGACATTTTATGCCCTCCCGGGTACAAAGTTGACAAGATGAATGAGTTCTTGGACTTGACACGTAAAGGGACGCGGGTAATATAACAGAAGTTTAGAAGGTTGCAGATCATTGTCCTTTGAGGATAAGGAAAAGCTTTGTGCTCGGGTGAAGGGTTTTGCGTTGATATTATAAGCACAATGTCGTGTGTCTTATAAGGATTTGGGAGGAGGTATTCAGAATTGCTAAGAATCGAATCAATTTAGCCGAAAAGCAACCTTGAGAATGCTAAGAAGAGACAAGTTCTTCCACATGGCGATCGTGGATTCAAGGAAGTGAGGTAGATTCTCTAGTAGGGGTGGCATGGACGCCGCCGCTTAGTATGCGGAGGGTAGTCAAAATCGAGGATCTCGCCTATGTATGCACTCTTTGAATGATGAAACTAGGGAAAAGTGTCTTAATGAGAATCGATGCTTTAGGTGCGTAGAAGTTGGTCATTATGGACGCAGGATTGTCCGAGAAGGTGGATGGATAGTACCGGCTCCTCATCTTCTCAACGGAGGGCAAACAAACCCGCTGGGTCCAGTTGAATTCTAGTGATACTTATGGACTGGCCAAGGCAGAGGAAATGGAGGTCAAGTAAACCGTGGTGGTCGTGGGAGGTTTTTGGGACAATAATAGGGGTGGCAGAGGACAAGTTAGGAGGAGACAAATGTGATTATAGCAATAAGCTAACCCCGCAGCTTGAAGTTAGGGCTGCTCAATCATGGACCTCCTTTATGAAAGAATGTGCATGTATGCCGCAGCGGGACTGTAGGTAGAGATAATCAAGCCGGGTTATCGAGTTCCGGTATTATTCATGGAGTTCCTGTTTTCTTTCTATTGATTGATGGTAGTACACATTGTTTTATTTCCAAGGTTGGCAAAGAAAACTAGATTTGAATATGATTAGTCGACCCTAGATATGTGGAGTTGGCTGATGGTAAATTAAGACTTCTTATGCTAAGGTAGACAATCTCAAATTCCAAGTAGGAGATCTTGAGTCCCATACTAGTTTTGAAGCATTGAGCCTAGGAAAGTATGATGCTATTCTAGGAATGTCATGGTTGAGGCCATATAAAGCTTGCATTGATTAAGTGAGAGCAAACAGTTAATGCCAAAGTCCTAATGGAGATAAGCATGTGTTGAAGGATTGCCTTCGCCATTAGTGGTTACACTTTGTCCCGAAAAGTTTTAAGAAACGCATTAAGAATGGCTGCATAAGAATGGGATGTGCATTTTGGCATCACATGAAGTTAAGGAACAACCTATTGCTCCCGAGATCCGTAAAGTGTTGGATGAGTTCTCCCATGTGTTTCCTAAAGAATTAATGCAGTAATTGCTCCACATAGAATGGTAGATCATGAGATAGAACTTGTTCCTAGGGCTGAACCCACATCAAGGCCACCATATAGATTTCATGCATTGAGATGCATTTAATTGAAAAAAACAACATGGAATTATTGGAACAAGGGTTTATACCGAAAGTGTTTCCCATTTAGTGCCCAGCTTTTGTTTGTAAAAAAGAAAGATGGACTTTAAGATTATGTATTGACTATCGATGCTTAACCGTATTACGCGTTGAAGAATAGATATGCATTGCCTAGGGTTGATGAGTTTTGACCGGGCCAAGCGCCAAGCACTTCACAAAAATTGATCTACGACCGATATCAATTATCCGATCAAGGACGCATATTTACAAGACTGCCTTTAGACACGCCACGACATTACGAAGCTTGTTGTAATGCCCTTTGGGTTGACAAATGCTCCCCCGCCACTTTTATCGCCCTAATGAACGAGATATTCGGATCTTTCCCCGGATAAGTTTATATTGGTTTTCTTTGATGATATTTTGGTATATTCCGGGACATTAGAGGAGCATGTGGAACATGTAAAGTGCACATTAGCTATTTTATGACGAAAAAAGTTGTATGGTAAGCTATCTAAGTGTTCTTTTTGCACAAACTAGATTGGTATATCTTGGGCATGTAATTTCAAAAAGGGATTAGAGCCGATCCTTCTAAGATTGAGGCGCGTAGAGATTGGCCCACACCAAAGACGGTGAAAGAGGTAAGATCATTTTTGGGATTAGCGGGTATTATCGCAAATTTGTTCCCCTAAATTTGCAAAGATTGTTGCTCCTTTGACTTCTTTGTTGGGTAAGAAGAAATGATTTGCATTGACCGGATAGTTGTCAAGAAAGTTTTCAAAAAAGTTAAAAGGATGTTTTGATTAGTGCACCGCTTTTTAAGGATTCCGCACATGAATATACCCTTCCATGTAGTCACCGATGCTTCGGGAAAGCTTGAGGAGGAGTCTTGCCGCAGATGGCCGAGTTTGTGCCTATATATCTCGTAAATTGTCTCCTCACTGAACAAAATTACCCAAAGGCATGATTTGGAAATGTTGGCCATTATCCATGCCTTAAGGGTATGGAGACATTATTTATTGGGTCACGCCGTTTTCTTTTGAAGACCGACCATCAAAATTTGAAGTATTTTGCAAAAACAGCCATATTTGAATAATAGGCAAAGGAGGTGGATGCAATTAAGAGAAGAGTATGATTTTGAAATTGAATATCAACCCGCAAAGAAAATGTGGATTGATGCTTTGTCCTGAAGGTCATTTTTAACCTCTATTAGTGTGTTACAAGGGCAATGGGATGCGATATTCTTAATAAGCTAAGGAATGATCCATATTTTGCACCCGGTGTGTTGGAGAACCCTCAAGATTTTCCGGAGGTATGCATTGTCCAAAGGGTTTTATATTATAATGGCCGTATGTGTATTCCTAATGATCATGAGTTGAGATTGAGGTTGCTATATGAAGCACATGATAGTCCGCTGGCCCGCCACCCAGGGTACATAAAACTTTGAGGAAGATGCGCCGAATTTCTTTGGCCGACAGAAAGAAGATGGTTAAGGAGTACGTGGCTAGGTGTTTATCTTGTCAAGGTAAAGCATCAAGGTTTAGGGAGCCCGAGAATTACAACCTTTAGTAATTCCATCTTCCAAGTGAGAGTGTATTTCCATGGACTTCATTGTTGAGCTTCCTGACACGCTCAAAGTTATGATGCAATTTATGTTGTGGTTGATCGACTAACTAAAGCTGGGCCCATTTTATGCCTCACGAAGACTAATTCAAGCTACCGCAATGGATATTGCTAAGTTATTTGTTAAGGAGATTTTCGGGTTGCATGGGATGCCGCCACTATTTCATCGGATCGATACAAAATTTATGAGCCAATTTTGGCAAGGGTTGTTTCAAAATATTGGCACTAAGTTATATGCCAAGACATCTTATCGCCCCTCAAACCGGATGGCCAAGTTGAGCGAAGTTAATCAAATCTTGGAGGATATGCTCAGGGATGTATGTGCCTAGTCAACCAAAGGTATGGGATTCATATTTGTATTTATCGAGTTTGCATACAATAACACTTATCAAGATTCCATTAAAATGAGTCCTTTTTGAGGCAATGTATGGTAAGGAGTGTCGTTGTCCCTCTTAATTGGAGAGATCCTCAATGCAATGTTGAAGCGCCTAATGAAGTAGCTGAGGACATGGAAGTCTCACGGCTAAGGAGACTTCGACAAAATTTGGCAATGGCAACAAAATAGACGTACAAAGATGCCAATAAAAAGACGTAGACCACTTTGAATTTCAAAAAGGGGATTATGTGTTCTTGAGGATTAATCCCAAGCAGAGCTCAATCGGCATTTAAAAAGTGTGTAAATGGGCTCCTAGGTATGCGGGTCCGTATGAAATTTTGGAACGTATTGGCAAAGTGGCTTATAGGTTGGAGTTGCCCTCGCACTTGAAAGTACATAATGTCTTTCACGTGAGTAACTTAAGGAAGTATGTATTTGATCCTTCCCATATGTTGGGGGACGATGATTTGGTAAGCAGGAGAACTTCCGTACCCGGCGGAACGTGATACCGCAGAGGAAACCCGCCGCTAAGGAGGCGAACAATACGTAGATTTTTGGTTCAATGGGCGGGTTGTCCTGAGGAAGATGCCACATGGGAAGATGCCAATTGGATTCTTCGTGAGTTTCCCGAGATGCGCCCATGAGGACATGGGTTGAATTTTTGGAGGAGAGACTGTAACGGACCTAGGATTTTGAGGTAAATTGTGGATTATTTTATTTAAAAGATGCAAAGGAATATTAATCAAAATATCACGCATGCAGAGAAATACGTCGTATATGTAGAGATTATACGGACAAAATACTGTGGTTAAAAATAAATATAAGTACAGAGAAAAGCATTGGGAAAAGATTGATTGCTGAGGGATTGCTGAAGGAGCGAATCGCGTGCAGAGCTCTGGGAGCGTGTTGGAGCGCAGAAAAAGCAACAAGCGGGATTCCAGGTGGGGATCAAGCCTTACACCTGGGGTTTTCTAGCGTAGCAAAATTGTGCATGCTGAATTGTGTTGATGCAGTAGGATTGTTATGAAACTTAGTATTGATTTAGAGTTAAACTAAAAGTGCATGAATATGGAAAAAGCTTGCATGATTGAATTTGGAAGTATTTTATGATGGCATATTGACAGTTGCAAAAAGTATCACGGATCTAAGTGAGACAGGCATCTAGATCATGCCGGCATGCATCGAATAGCTCATATTAGAACATGAGGGATGGATTAAGGTAAAGGGATGGTCGGAATCGCTTAAAACTGTGTTAAAACTGTAAAAGTTCCCTGGCATGCTGCCGTTTATATAACAGGATCCTGGTATCGGTGATGATCTAGAAGCATGAAATGTGATGAGAAATGGGTCGATTTGGGCCTTAGGGCCCATGATTTTGGTGCTCAAGAATTGATCCCGAATCTACGGATTTGGGTGAACTCGCCCAAATGGCCGAAAAACCTCTTTGCAACCAAAATCGGAGGAGCTAGGAGTTTTGGCATGGAATCGATGGCTCCGGAGGCCAACCGGAGCCAGCAAAGTCGAGGTCGCACCAGAACGTAGTTAGGGTTAGGTTATGAAGTCAAAAATGTTAACGATTTAGTTAATAGTTAGTAAGGAAGTAATAATAAAAAGTTTGAGGTTAAAGTTAAGGCTCTATCTTAAAATATCAAGGTTGAGTTGTTGGGTTCTAATATATTTAAAAGCCCGAGGCCCTTGTTAAGGCGGGTTTATACTAATGGTCATAACTGACATGAGAAGACTAACAAGTTATCTAGTTATATATATTAAAAAGAAAACCTTTGGAAATTAGCTAAGTAACATTATGTAAAAAAACAAGCATATGTATTGTGTATAGAGGAAATTGGTAAAGGAACCATAACGATATCTAAATGCTATAGATTAATATTATTAAAATCTCTAGTAACCTTATTGTTAGTGAATCTATAGAAAGATATAGACGCTTATTTTTAATTTAATGGGTGATGGTTGCATTTTTGCATTATTAAGGCTATGGTTAGACATTTCATGTGAATTATGGAATTATTTGATGTTGAGTATGTTAAGGCATGGGCATGATGGTGAATTGTATGTAATTGTATATGGTGAAATTCTTTGATATAGACCCTTCGGGGCGAGTCTAGGTGCGATGGTCTAGACTCACCTGTTTGCCGCAGTGCTATGTAAATGGTATTTTTGAACATCTCGCTATGAATCGTAGTAAGGTACAACGCCATGCACTGATAAGTGGTCCTCAACGCCGGACGGGCGTGGAAGGGGAATTAATGCGTGGTTACCCGCCTCTATGTCACGGCCCGATCGGCCGAAGCTGACCTTGCTTTCGGACCGAGGAATATTGGTTGCAATGTTGATGCTATGGTTGTTGGCTAGGGTATATGTGGTATTTAATGCTAGAATCAAGTTGCAATGGTTGTGCTTAGCATAATTATGCATTGTGTTTATGTTGGTTGGACTAGTAACTTGGATTGCAAAGGCGAGGTTACGGTGAAGGCTAAGTTATTGTTCTAAGTTAATGCTTGTGGTAATTGATGCTGATATATTCTAAATCCCTATCCCCAAATTAGTCCGGTGTGACTAACCCCGGTTAAATGGTGTATGCAAAGGTGCGAGATGCTCCCAGAGTAGCCAAAGCCGGAAAGGCTGGAGTAGGAGTGTGTGGATTGCTAGACCATATATTTGCTTAATATTCTTATTATCATTATGGATTGGCTTAAAACTATAATTTTTTTTTTTAAACTTGGTTGTTGTGTGGGGTTTTGACGTGCGATGGCAAGTATAGAATTTTTGGGACCTTAGAGCACGAATAAAGATTAAATTCTTTACCTAAGTATGCATGTATTAATTTCTTGAGTTGCAACGGTTAAATAGATCCAACGGTAGAGATCGATGGGATCTCCAGTTACCGAGAGGTTAACTGGCCAGGCCCGTCACAACCTGTGTCTCTTGTAGCTGCAACATATATACTATTTAAATGGTAATATCTTCAAATCTTTCGGGGTGTGCTTCAGGAGGCAGATATTATTGAAACAGATATTTTGTTCACTGCAACTCCTATTTGTCATGACGGGGCAGCCATGGATCTGTGGGGCTGCAGCATTTGGCTGGAGGCTTCTCTGGAAAATCTCCATTAGAATTGTGATTGTCTTTCTCCCGTAGTATTCTAAACTGTTAAATATATGTTTCGTTGCCTTGAAGCTCTACATGGAAAGAGTAGCCTAGTCTATAGTACCTTTATTGTAGAGAAGAGGTTGAGGCAGTATACTAGTGGAGTAGCTGGTTTGCTCTAGTATTGGAGGGAGCTCTTGGAGAAAGACCTATAGTACCTTGCTAGTGGAAAGACAGTTGGCAATCTTGCCTAGTACGCTTCTACTTAAAATCTTAAGTGGGTTGGGCTTCTTGGTAGTGGAGTACATTTCTGAAAGAGCAAGTCGTACCTCTAAAGCATTGCTAGTAGGAGAAGAAGGCAGATCTTCTTGGCCTCATACAATCCGGGCGAATTTGTAGTGACATATCTTATTCTTCTAATTATTCCTTCGGCTGGCGTTCTTCGGATCTTGAGGAATAATTTTTTGATTGCACTCTACAAGTGCTATTACCTCTACAAGAGTTGGGAAGAAGGCCACGCCCTCTAGTACTGGAAGAACTAAAAAGGTGAGGAGCATATCATTTTGTAGGGATGAAGAAGAGGTTGAGAACCTTGAGCATAGCACGTGGACTTGATCTTACTGTAGTTTTTCAGTTTGATGGCTGCATATATTTTTTGTGACAATTCTTTCTATCTGGTGACCAAGAGCATTGTATACTTCCTATCTGGCCTATTGTGGAGCCCACAAGAAGCTCGTGTACCATTTTTATATTAATCAAAAAAACTCTTACCCTCAAAAAATAAATAAATTAAAAGAGACATTCTAAATTTCTTTGATATTCTTACCATGTTGAACTAGAATAGTTCCACTTGCACAAACTTGTAAGATCTACTATCTCCGACATAAAACTTTTGTTTAATTGAGCAAAAAAGCTCAAAAGTCTTGGTGTTTGGTCTAGTGGTAACACACTAGTTCTAATAACTATAGGTCTCGAGTTTGAGATCACTCAGAATTTTACTCTAAACTATTGGGTGCCAAATCCCACAGATGCAATGAAACACATGCATTTTTAGAGTTATTTCCCTTCAATATTTTTCACCTTTCTCTCATCTTCCATTAATGATGCTATTAAAGTATCCATGGATTGATTGAGATTATATGTCAAGGTGGTTACTATGTTCTTATAATCAGCTGCTCTAAGTGTATAATTAATACTTCCATCTGATCTTTCATAGATATTCTGCATTAACTCAAGCCACATCTCATTACGCTTAAAACTTTTGCTATTGATTCACCAGGTTCCATCTTTATACCTATTGAGAGCATTCACATGCTTTTCTTGAGCTCCCACGTGCTTCTTATCAATGTATTCCAATTTAATGTGCTGGTTTTTCTTTTCTTGAGTTTCCAGGTGCTTTTTATCAATGTATTCCAATTTAGGTGTGTTGATTTTGTCAGATCAATACAACACATACTCCTCTCCTTTCTATCTTTATGCTACTACTGGACTCTGAGGTTACCGCTTCTTTCTATCTCTGTGTTCCTACTAGGAGATTTTTTGCAATCTCACTAGTTTTATTATATCCAATCAACAACTCCCCAAGTGGCTTCCCTTATAAGCATTGATTGCAATTTTATGGATCGCATGACAATTATTGCCAATTATTAGCGTGGTTGCCTAACCCGGGTGCATGATTTAGCGTAATTCTAGTTAGCCATGCGTGTATGCCACATGTCACACTATGTCATACCTTTTTGTTACTTTTTTTTTTGACGTGGCCACCCATGTCACCCAAGATTCTAGCAATGTTTTCTTTCAAGGGTTTTTTTTTTCTGTCGAGCATCTTTAAGGTTTTTGTCTTCTTCTCTTGTCTCTACTTTGTTCTATCCGAAGCTTACGAAAACCATCCCGGCATAGATGCCCTCAAAAGCGAGACCCTTTGCGCTAGCGGCGCCAAACTTTCTCGAGGAAATCAAAGTTTCGAGACTATGGACAAGGGTTTTGAAATCGCCATCAAAGAATCTTGTGTTCAGTCTTATGAACTTGCTCATGCCTCGTTTGTGTTCACATATGCAAGTATTGTTCTTTACTTGTTGAAAGATTCATTCGAGCAAGAACCTGATACCACATGTTTCGTTTCAACAAGTGGGGCTATAGAGGGACCCAATTGCTAGATTGCCATAGTCAAGAACCCTAAATGGTTAACTTGCCCCGATTTTTGCTGCTTTGTTTCAATGCTTGGAATCTCTCTAGACGCGTGTCGAGGAGGACAGATGGCCACTTAATACATGCCGATATCTTGCACACAGACATAAAAAAGAAAGCTATTTGGTGTAATAATCGTGTAGATTTATGTGTTAGCAATGCATTGATTGGGAACGAGGGGTGAATATGGATTATTGGAAGAAGCACGAGCAGCTTGTTTACAAAGCTTTCAATTCAAAATTCATTTGTTTGGACAATACTAACAGGATAGGCCAAAAATGAATCGGGATTGGAAACCCGAATTGCCCGAAGACATGAAACCGAGCGGCGATATGACCGGATAGATCTTACATTGTGCATGCATGATACAAGCCTAGAACCATAGTTCTATGATGAAGCTCTTACATTGCATGCATGATACAAAAACTAGGAACCATAGTATCTATATAGCAAAAGGCCGAAGTACATTCGAGATCATCTAGAAAGGACCAAGGACATATACACGGTATCAACCTTAGCAAATGTATGTAAACAAAGCTTTACTACCGATGCACAAGGAGTCTTTGACAAATGTCCATTCACGATGTTCTTTTTCTACAATGCACAACTTGCAACGATATCGCAGCAAATGAGTTGGGTTTAGAAGCATTAATGTTATTTAAACAAACATATTTCTTAATGAGAAGATGTTTTGTTTGCATTTTGGAGATGTGTGCTAGCTTGTAGCCTTAGGCGGGGTAGAGATATACGTGGAAATGTGGGGAAAGGATATGAAAAAGATTTGTTTGTTGCAAGTACTTTGCTCTCGGTGTAAAGCTAAATTGGTGCACTACAGCCATAAGAAATCTTTGATCAGTTGCCAAGACGTTGGCACTTATGGATGTGCATCTTGCTTTCGCGGATCAACACATTTTTTTGCCGGAGCAATGTAGATGGCATGAGAAGTGATTGTTTTAGGATGCAAATGCTAATTCTAAATTGGGATCACGGGGGAAAAGTTTGCAACTCAGAATCGTGATGTAACGATTCCTACCGAACTTTCATCGTTTAGGTAACCATTGTTACCGTATACATGATGTTTCATCATTTAAGGTAACTATTCTTACTATACATGGCGGTATATGACATGCTCTGTGTTTTTATCGTATGAATCAACATATATATTCTCAAATTAAATAACATCAAATTATCGGTCTATTAAAATTTTGCAATTATGAAACTATTTGTATCTACATCATTCCATGTTGTAAGTCTCCGGTGATTAGACTTTTTCGGATGAAAATGAGGACTCGTCAACTTCTTCAATAAACTCCTTCGATTGCTCCCACATTTGCTCCCGAAACAAAATTAACAACGAGCCTCCCTTAGAATGTAACGCCATGCTTCATAGTTAAATAATCCGGTATCTTGCCAATTTGTTGGTCGAGGCGGTTGTGGTAGCGGGGAAAGAATGGTCGGGACAAATCAAGAATTTTGATAGTGATTCCTCGATAAGTTGTTATATGATATATGGGTGATCATTTTGGAGAAATTCATAGGCGTCCGAGAGAATCGAGGTTGACTATCCCAAGTTAAGCTACCAATGCTAGTTGCAACAATAATAAAGATGTTTTCATGTCCATTGTTTTTTATTTCTTGAGGCAAGATCTTCCGGTCCGTAGGGTTTAACATCCAGGCTTGCTAGGTGACTCGTCGGACCACGGAGAAACACCTTAATGACATTACCAAAATTTCATAGCATAGCGCCCCATACAATATATGCATATCCACGGTTATCTTTCAAACACCGACTTGCATTTTCAAAGGCTCCAAACTTAGGGTACATGTCCACAACTAGCTTTTCCACGAAAACATCTACCAACCCCGATTTAATGAAGTCGGAGTAAATGTGGTTACCCGATGCAAGATCTCTTGCCTTAGCACATGCACTTAAAACAATAATATATTCAAAGTTATTGGGTATAATCCTTGTTCCTACATGTGCTTAAATAATCTCACCAAGATATCCATGGCTACCTAGATAATTTATGAGTTTAAAAAAGGTAATGTGAGACCACCCATACCGCTTGCCTATCTACGATAGCTTCTGTTTTATTGCAAGGCAAGGCCTTTTGAATCCCGAGACATTCACACAATAACCCGCAACTTCCCTACTTTCTTGACTTTAGTTTCCCAATCAAAACATAGTGATATATTGATGACTTGAATTGGAAAATATTAGCAAAGATAACATGTTCCAAATGCATGTCAATCCAACATTGTTGTTGACATTCTTCATCAAAAAGGGTATTCAAAACCACCGAAAAACAAGTACTTCAACACACATGCTACAAAAATCGGCATGTCCCATGCATCAATGACTTCTTCCCTCATCAAAGCTGCCATAAACTTAAAGTTAGTATACTGGCCAATTGTGATAATCTATAGAAACATCAAGTAATTAAACTTGCACACCTTTTCCTATTGCGCCTCAAAATGTATAGATTGCATTGGAAACTCTTAAGCGATAAGCAACTTTCAGTTCGTCCCTTATCCTTTATCAACTTGAGGTGACAAAGAGGGAAGGATTCATTCATTATGCTTTACGCATCCTACGAACCTCTTCTAAACCATTGCAACCCACAAGCACAGAAAACAAAACGAAATCCATCCAACAACTAGTAAAATTGTACTAATACCAAGTAACTAAGTTAAAATGTAAGTCCGTGCGTATAAAACATACATTCATATGCTTTTTTCTCACATTCAAAATGACTCTTGATAAAGTCCACATAGCTAACATTTCATTATATAAGGACCAACAACAACAGAACCACACCATCAAACTCCACTAGATAATCATGTCACCATCAAACTCATGTCAAAAATAAACTTGAATGTAACTTGTCTATCCCCCCCACCTTATCCTTTTACCCCAAGCTTGCATTTCTAGTTGCCCATAATTTTTTAAAAACTTTTCAAGAATTTCATTAGGGATGAAGAACTTATTTTAAGTGTATGGGAGAATTTTTGACTTATTTTATATTTATCTTGTGGCAATGTATTTGGATTGAGACAATATAGTAATTTTGAAATGTTTTAGAGAATGTGTTAATTATTAAATAGAATTTCCCAACTATGTTGGTTATTAAATATAGTGAGTGTTGATCAAACTCTAAGTTTGGATCAACCCTCTAAAACCACGTCGAGAAGCTCTTTTTAGCCCTTTCACCTTTTTCCTTTCACATGAGGTCAACATAGAAACAGAGATAGAAATAAAGAAACATGAGCTCTTTTAGAAAGAGAAAGAGAAAAAAAGAAAACATGAGCTCTTTTAGAAAGAGAAATAGAAATAAAGAAAACATGAGCTCTTTTTGGTTTGTCCACCTGGATTTTGCGGAACGTTGCCACGTTGCTGATTTTTAAATAAATGAGCGCCTTTGTTTGTGGATTAACGGCAAAAATGGTTGGGCTTTTTACGTCCATCTTCCCGGGGCTGGAGCCCTAACCACTTTCTGCACATCGCAAATCAATGTGTGCACATCGCCCTTGTTGTGCTAAATCATGCCAATGGCTTCCACAAATGGCATATTATTGGGTTCAAGCTTTCATTTGCCTATGGTCTCCACAAATAGAATATTTTTGGGTTCGCCATTTGAAATCCCATTTCTGCTAAATGAAGGGGAGGCCCTTGTTCTCAACATTTACAAAACCCAGACATTGCCCAGCAACCCTTGTTCTCAACATTTACAAAACCAGACATTGCCCAGCAACGCTAGGGCAACATCTCCTAGTAACTTGTAGAAATGAAAAGTAAGGATGACTTTGGCCCAAGTTAGTGGTCGGCCCAACAAGACTAGACATATAACGTTTTTAAGTATTATATCTATGGACGGCCAACCATGTTACAATATTCCAAAGACCAAAATGAAAATATCCTTAAACAACGTGTTTTAGAGGGAGGCCAAACACACACATCCCACGTTTCTCGGTATAAAACTTCGAAGCCTCTTCAATCTCCCTTCACTATGCCTTTTTCATCAACTCATTCACTCATCTAGCTATTATTCCTTTTCATCAACTCATTCACTCATCTAGCTAATATTCCAAAACTTGAAATAGCTAAACCAAGCTTTCTACTTCTTTGCTTATTGCGACACTTGTGGGCAGTTGTTTCGCCGCTGAAGATCTCGATGATGATGAGACCTTGATTGTAGAAGGCCAAATACTATGTTACAAATATGCAAGCAAAACCCGAGCCCATATTTGGTAAAAATAAATTAACCTGCAATTACCTATATTTTGTTTTATTTATAGGTATTTAATTTAAACTTGTTGATTTTAACTGCTACCTTATGTAGCCTATAAATGTGCAATATATTAATCTTGTTGATGTTGGCAGGGGTGAGTGTGACTTTATATATAAGGACCATTTGGGTTTTCAAAACAGGCTCTACCCAGTCTTAATGGGAACTATAAAATTGTAGGTGGCTCCTACAAGAATGCTCATGTATCGAGTAAAAGGAAGTGAACGAGTTTACCTGTCTTTACTCTTGTAACGTGCTTTTGAGAATTCCAAATCCTGGTGCCTTGAACATACCCAAGGGGCGTTACCAACGAAAACGCTGTTGCTGTAGTTTCACCCCTTTATCTACATATGATAAACTTCTTGATCTACATGCACCGCACCCTTGGTTTTGGTTTGGGTTTGATTGGATTATTAGCATCTCTATAAATTCTCTACACATATTATTTTGATTACTCAAATGTGTTTTGCCAGGTGGTTTGGTCTCTATTTCCCAACCATTTCTCAAAACATTTGATGTGCACAATATTCTTTATCATGATAAAACACTATTATTAATTCAATGCTTGAAAACTGCCATTGTAACAGTTCCATTGTAAGTGCTGCCATACTAAATGCAAATCTGATATTTTCTGGGGAAATTTGGATTCATTAGCTGCCTGATGATCAGGGAAAATTCAGTTCTCAAATTCAACCTTCATTTCAACAATCAGGCCAATAGGGAATCATTTGTTCATCATTTCACCAGCCTAATAAACATAAAAGCCCAATATAACATAAAAAGGAACTAAAAACTAATGAGGAAAGCCAGCATAAGAATGTCTGACAAGAAGCCAAAGCTGCTAGACATAAAAAATGACTAGCAAAGCAAAAACTCCAAGCAGAAATTGGTATAGGCGATTTTCAGCTTTATGCACCACGATAAAGGCACACAAGTGACTCTAGTCCATCGCCATACCATAAAAAACACTTCATTGTGCTCAGACAGCCCTTTGTCTTTCAAACAGCCTAAAAGGCTGTATCAGAAACCTAGTCCATTGTATTGTATCATCACAGCACTTCGGCTGCAAATGAAAATAGATTGACCAGGGGCAAAATCTAGTCTCCCACTAACTGAAATCTAGTAATACATGATGTTGAGCATCAATAAAAGGATTTGCTAACTTAAACATATAATACACCAGAACAAACGCTGTGGAAGATCTAGGACAATTAAAAACAAGATTTTGCTGTCATCAATCTTATGGCACTAACAGCTCTATGGAAGGATTAACACTGATATATATTAATCTACGCTCGCCCCGACGAAGACAAGATCAACGCACAAAGTGTGCTAACAAGACCGTGGCAGGCGAGCAAATGAACCTAAAAAAGTATTTATGTATTGCCGGAATGTGGCTGGCATAATTATCGAACTAAGCAGGAAAGAATCTCTACTCCGATCTTCCTAGCAGCACGATATGGGCCTTATCCGGCAGAACCCGTCATAAACAGAAGGGGCACCTGTAATGACTCCTAAGGCCACGGTTATGAAGATTGAGCAGCAGGTTAATATAGTGGGAAGCGCCGCTTCTAGGGTTTGTTATTTCTTCAAATTAGGGTTCCAGCGAATTTCGCTAGGGTTTTGCTGATAAATGTTTACGCAAATTTGTTTTGGGTTTCACTTTCTGCGATATGTTTTTCCGGTCTTTGACGTGTTAAGCCACATCAAAATCATAAACACACAGCATTTCTGGCGGACGGTGTAATTTTTCGTAATTTAAGACTGGTTTAAAGCATGATTATGTCCAATATACACTACAATCCCTCCCCTCGAGATTTCTTCAAATTATCAATATATATGTTGTGCAATTCTAAACACGTTTCCTTTTTGTTGGCATGGAGTAAGGCCGGAGTAAAGGTATATCCTTGTGCCTAGCTTTATTTCATAATGGCTCTTACTTGCAATATTGTAAAATTCTAACCACCTGGAATTTTGCCACTAATCACCACTTTTTTTACAAAGCTGTGGTACTACGCTCATTTGTGGTCATTGTGACCTGATTTTCATTCAACGAACAAATGCGACCAATTTTACACAATTTACGATACCGCGATTTACACAATTTGCGATACCGCGATTGATACCGGGGTTTGCAGAATTTACGATCAAGTTAATAAGATCAGGATTACGATACAAAGAGATGGTAAAGAAGATCAAGGATTACGTTAGAGTTTACGATACAAACAGTTCATGCACAACCAAAAGTTCAACCCGATTCTTGTTCAAGAGTTCAAATTGCTCAAGGCGGCGGCTTCAGTAGAAGTTTCCACAACTAAAAGAGAGAGAAAAACACAACTTGAAAACGTTTGCGCCCATAAAACTCTGACCATATGTGTTTGTGTATTGAACTTCCTTTCGTCGTTGAAATTACACCTATTAAAATACTGTGCGGTGGATCTGATGCCCATTAATTTATCCACAACATCATTGTCAATGAAATCAAAGGGTAGTCTTGGGCTAATGGCGATATTTTCCTTACATCGCCGCCTCCTAATGTGATTGGCATGGTGACCTGTGGAAATAGTATTTTGCCGGTGGGGAAATGCATCAAATGAAAACTTGTAGAAATATAGAAAAACCAAAAAATAACTTACGAATCTAACTACTAACCTGTTCATTTTACACATCACGTTGATTTTACGCTTAATGCCACTACCACTTGTAGATGCATTTACGACTAAGCCACTATCAGCAACTTGTTGTTTCAATAGCGGAACATCCATATAGAACATAAAAAACAAATACAGCAATGGAATGAAGCAATCTTTAATAACTAACCTGTCTGATGGGACGAAGACAATGCTGCTTTCTATTTTCTGTAACCCCAAGTTCAGCTCTTCTCTTTTTGTCCATCTGATCATTGAGCACTGAGGAATACACACGACATGTTCCATCATCATTAACAGGCTGCGCAAGTATGGCCATAGCAGCATCAACCTGCACTTCGGTGCTTCTATCATACCTAAAAATATCATTAAAAAACATGAAGCATTAACCATTAAAACAATAAAGCACATAAATTAAACATAATACTTACTGTTTAAATGCATCAAATGTCTTGTGCCCCGCAATTTTGTCCCAACTTATGTCAGTATCACCAAAAGATAACTTCCCTAAACTAATGTCACTCTACCGTGGATTTGTATTGATATGGGTATGTACAAGTTATCACCCATCACTTTTTAGCCCATTTAGTTATGAATTGCGTCCCTACTCTCCATTTATGGTACTGGGCACCAAACAACTAGAGATTAGATCCGAGAACTAAAGGTAAAACAAAAATTGAAGCATAAAATAGATGACTTACATTAGTCGTCCAACCGTCAATTGGTGTTAGGGAACAAAGCTCGCGAAAGTTATTAACGAAGGCATCATTAAATTGTTCAAGCGGTAAATGTCTACTATCACGAATTTTGTATAAACAAAGTCCTCTTCACAACTCCACGATGAGCTCTAAAGTGATGATCTTCCTAACGAAGATCTGGTTGTTTTTACTCATTGCTTCATCATATTTAACAAATTCACCATGCTCACTAGTTCCTAATTTGGCCGATAGATTTTCAAATCCATAATTCTTTGCAAGCTTTCCCAATAACAAAGCACGAGCATATGTAAAAAACACAACCTCTTGTACTCCCCTAGGATGAAATACTTGGTGATTGACATCCCGCTAGAATGTCCTCGTTCTACACCAAAGAAAGGGTGCTTTCTTTCTTCCGGTTCCAAGAAGCTCCAGATTTAACAACAATGACAAATCATACTCTTTTAACACTTTAAAATGTTTTCTTCAATCTTAGCCCAAAATCTACGCCAAATGTTCTAAAATAAAGAGCGAGGATCGCATCCATAAATTGCACAAGCAGGAAACAATGCATGTAAAAAAAGAAGGTAAGATCTATACCTTCCTACGGATAAACTTGTCCATTCTTCTTCTTGACCTCGTAGGATAAACTTCATTAGCATCACATCCAATTCTTGGGGAACATCCTCCCCACGGTATGGAATGGTCCATGATGAAAGGCAGCCCCCTCAACTATCAACCGGCCAGTCTAGCCCAAATAGTTAACCGGCGGATGCATCTCTTCCTCCCTCATGCAGCTCGCTTCCGGATCAAGATCTGGGGATAAATTGCCCTTATCATCGAGAACCACGATGTTCATGGAACCATGAATTGTCCTCTATTTCTTGAGCGGTTCTCGCTACGGACCTTGGAAACTCGGTGATAAGCTTATCAAGATTAAAACCCGGCCATCCGAGGCATCGCCAGCGTGCATGCCCAATTTTCTGCACGTTTAGGCCAAAGGATGGCTCGAACATCTCTTCCACTTTCTAAGCACCATGCTAAATAAACGTAAATAGATAAGAAAAGAAGGAAGTATGAAATGCATTTGAGTTATACTTTCTGGCTAAGCTACAAAACACCCAGACTCCTAGCTAGTATTCCACGCGATCATAGACATAAATCAACTATATCAATAAAAACTCAGCCAGAAATCAACAAAAGAAGGTAAATATCGCGGACAAATAACCCGGAAGCGGGCTGAAATCGCTGAAAAACTTCAATGAACTAAGCCATAT
The DNA here is from genome assembly GCA_021234155.1 of Isoetes taiwanensis. Classification (NCBI taxonomy): domain Eukaryota; kingdom Viridiplantae; phylum Streptophyta; class Lycopodiopsida; order Isoetales; family Isoetaceae; genus Isoetes; species Isoetes taiwanensis. Next base: position 5,036 of record JAJEKV010000610.1, on the reverse strand, counting down.
CATTTGAAAAAACCATATCAAACGACTCCAGAAAGCAAGAATGTACCAAGATTTGAAGAAAACTTACCCCCAAAATTAAAATGGACTAAAAAACTAAGAAATGATGCATGCTAGCAAGCTAAAGGAACTATAGAACTATAAAAACGCCAAAAAAGGACAAATCCAAATAAAACTAACAGAAAATTGCATCGCGCAAAAGCGCAAATTTGTGTCACCGTAGAGAGTCGAAAAAGGGAGAAAGTGATAGAAATAGAGTAATTTTCTTTGTTTTTGTCACGCCGACACATCGCTAAGCTTTGGTCCAAGAAATTCCGTGCTAGTTATAATTGCCGGACAATGCTAAGACCTCCCCTCTGAAATTTCCCCGGGCGGCCCCGCCCGGTTTCCACAGTCTCCCCGGCCACTCCGGCCAGAAATTTCCCTGGAGGAAATTTCCGTGTCACCAAAATTACCCTTCCATAAATTTTGAGTCTAGTAGCATGTAGCAAATGCATTTTACTAAGAACATGTTATATCCTTGACTAGTATAATAACAAGGGGTTTCTTTTTGAATTTTTGTACGCCTTTGATATAGTTTTGCAATGACTTAGTCATTGTATCCATTTTCATGTATTAAATAGTATTTCTAGAGTGCATCCTTTCTTAGCCATTCATCTTAGAGAATTGGGAAAAATTGTGTGGCTGAGCCTCTTTAAGTTTGCATGTATTTCTTTTTATTTGCTTATCAGAAATGGAGGGCCAGTTTAACCTCCACGATTTAGGGCAAAGCACAGATAACGAATTTGCACAAAGTGAAGCCTTCTTCTAGCGAAAATCTACGTAAACATGAAGGGGGCAAAAAAAAAGGAGGGGAGGGGGGGGAGGGGACTATTTTCCTTAAGTGGAACAGATGAGATTCAACTCCTGAGTGATGATTCTATTTTGCAAAAGCTACTTGTTGGGCTCCCAGGGACATATCCAAAAGGGCATGTGATTGTTGTGATTGTTGTGATTGCATGAAATTTATGCCTTGCAAAGAATGCACTGGAAGCTGTAAGTTATTGTAACATTCCTAACCGGCATGCCCCCTTAAACAACTGGGCAAACCGTCTTTTGGAGTTTATGAGTAGTCGCTTCTACCCATTTATGCCGGTGTCAAAGGCATGCACGCCCACGTGCACATTCAAGGTTCAATACCGGGCCCACCATGGGCCCATGCGGTCTCTCCCACTGGAACTCTCGCCCCATCAAAGGGTATACATGTCTATGTCATACCATGTCACAATGATTACCAGGTTCCTGTACAAATTACCCATGCACATTGGCATGGAAATTTTGGCTCGATACCAACCGACGTTCCTAGCCGCATGCCCTTAACCAGAAAAAATCGCTAGACGTTTATGAGTAGTCGACCCATTTATCTTAGGTGTCGGGGAGTTATTTCAAGGTTCCGAATACCGGTGATTTTGGGCGGATTATGGTTATTTCATGATTTTGGGCGGTTTTAGATGCCTTGATTGCATGAAAGTGGACTATCACTTGCCCTCCTATGCATCTTTAATTCCTCATTCCTCATTCAATGTGAGATGTCTAAGTTCGAGTTCGATGAAGAAGAAAAACAGGTCAAATATTTCTTTGTATACTACCACTTAGCCTTGATATGGTTGAACGCCTTCCCTTTGTTATTCTTGGAGGCCCGAGGACCCGATTTGAGGGTTACTATTTGGGTCTTTGTTTTCTTTAAGGAAATTGATTTTTGGGCGGCCTTTGGGAATGTTAGGCCTCTGTTCCAAAATGAAGGTATGATCGAAAGGAGGATCAAAGCGTGCATGATATATAGTTGTTTAAGGAAGAGCTCAGGGGAGTTGTGTTCTTCTGGTTGAGAGCTCGTGGGTTGGGTGATGAGATAGCATGCAACATCAAGAGTCTGTTTTAGAGGTTCCAGGGACAAAGCTTCGATGGCATTCTTTCGCCAATGCTAACTTTGAAGATGAGGAACTCAATGAGAAACTTTCTGAGTTAGTGAATGATAATTCCGCCATTAACCAGAAACATGCAAACATTGAGGCTCCGATTCTTCGAGCCAAGAGTTGGATTCTCTTCGTCAACATAGCTGCATCGAAACTAGTGCCAATGTCAAAATTGAATTCAAAATGTATTCGGCCGCTAACTAGTGAATGCGCATGAGCTTTCCCATGTAGTAGATTTTAATTCATAATTTGCCAAAAATCCGGCAAAACTAAAGATGATCTAAAAAAACTAAGCCATATTTGCTTAGTGTCATCGAGATGGTGTTGCAAAGGACCCGTGGCTGGATATCCGTAAGAAAAGCCAGTCAAGCAACCCATTATTACTTTTGCGTAACTTTGAGACGCATAAAAATTGCTTCTAGGGTCATAATTGGGAGCAAGATATTATCGCTGAGTGGAATAATTGACTTAACAAAACATGGAAATTGTTCGAGCCTTCATCACCGAAGTTTTAAGAAAGAACTTCAGCTTAATAACAATGATACCGAAGTCCGAAAACTCATGGGTGGAGTTCATTATTGGGTATGGGCAAAGCTTATCTTCAAGTTGTCAATCTTTCTTTGGTGAGCCTCTATAAAAATGGCGTAGAAAGTATAAGAGAAAGGTCTGGCCTTCACGAAAAGCAATTAATGCTCAATGAATTGTCAAGGTATCTATGAAAGAGACGATTGACTTTTAGGAGAAACCAATGGAGTCCGCTATAGGGTCTAAAAGTAGTCAACCTGCCGGTATGCAAACGTTAGGGCAATGTAATTTGTTAGGGCCAAGAGTCGAAGAAATCTTATCAAGCATGTAAGGAGCGGGTAATGCGGGAAGAATAAGTGTTTTGTATGTTATTCAATTCACAATAAGTTTTATGAATGCTCTATTTAGCTTGAGAAGAAAAAAAAAAAAATAAAAAGAAATTAAATTTGTTCCCTGACTAAGAAAGAGGATCTAAAGCCAAAGTAGCTTTCGTTCTTGGAGATTGCAAAGGTGGCTACTATTTGGGAGAAATCGAATGAGATTATGTTGAGAATAATAGTCTCTTACGATTTTTGGGCTACTATTCAAAATAAAAGTATATATCCTATTCGATCCAAGCGGTGAGTTTTGATTTTTCCCCGCTAAGTTGGTGTGAAAGAACTAAAAATTAACTTCTATCCCTCTATCAAGTGAAGTAAAATTATTTTTCGGGCTTTCTTGAAGGTTGCCCCTCCTCGCTTCTTTATTCATTCATATAGTTAAGGGTGTTGAATTTCTCGACTACATGGATATGTTTGTAACTTTCTTTCATGTTTTCTCGACTTTAGAGGTAAGGATGTTATTCCATAAATGTCGTGGCATAAGGCTATCAATCCTCTTATAGATTGAAGGTGGAGATCGCTATGTTTATCCTTGGAAGGGGGTTATAAGACCTTCAAGTTTGTATATTGTTTCCTCAATTTCACCTCAGCCGTTGTCATTTTAAGCTTTGGTGGTAAAGTTGATGGCAAATGTAGAGATCCCGGCCGAGATCTAGAGCTAGAAGTTCTATTTGATTTGTTCGGTTTGATATTGTATAGATTGAGATTATTGTGCATTGTATAATTTCTCGATTTTATGTTGTTCATAATAAGCGTGATTTAATTAATTGGAGAGAATAACAGAATTTTGAGAATTTCAAGCACGCTAATTTGCTCAAGCACAAATACTTTCACTTACTTCTTAAGTCCAAGATACATGATTACGATTATACAATATCCACACAAATTATGCATTATACTTGTAATGCGTACATGATACTTGTACATGCTCAATAATGGTGCTACAACGCATACCAATAATTCACATCAATAATTTTACATGACTATAAGAGTAGCTCCATTTGGTAGTAGAAGTCATTCATACCCGCAGCATATTTGTCACTCCTCCCGAGCACATCGAGACCATCAAGTGCTCCATGAGCTACAATGATCTTGTTGGTTGCATAATAAAGGGTATTCATCTTGATCCCCACGCAATCCAAAGCTAATGGTGCTGAGATCCATTGCCTCGGCTAACCTCGATCTTCCGATCCACCTTATTTGGATTAAGGAAGTCGCGATATACGAAGTGAATGGGATCACCTTAGTGTGTTTGATGATGAGTGAATCAATCGACTATCTTCCATCAATAATGTGTGCACCTAGTAAGGATATAATGATGTACTAAACACTTATTAAATATGTAAGGATGTATAAGCATAATGAATAAACTTGAAAAGTTGTTTAAATGTTCGCCTTCTTTGCCTCTTTAGCCAATAGTTCCCGCAACTCAACCATGATACATGGTTTTCCGGTGATAAGCGTGAAGTCTGTCATTAGGATTAGGTCTCCACACTTTTATGCCGGCAATCCGGAGTATTGTTGACATATGCTTAGTACCTTTCATTACCAGGCGGCTCCCACCAAGACACAGAACCTCTTCATAATGTGGAAGAGCCGGGTCTTGTACATGGTCCTCTTCTGCATATGCTACCCATGCAGGACACGCATCTCCCGGCCTGACAACCAAGAACATGCCTTTCTGGACATCCTGGTATGGATCGAATATTTCAACTGCATTTTTAGGTTTATCCTTTGCAGGTCCCACGTAAGGTGGGAGAGCATTGTATTCATCAACCATAATTGACCGGCCTCGCTAATGGTTCTTGCCTCCGGTTGAGGTCGAGTGATTATTCATTATTGAGGGAACATCTAGGACACACATTAGATCCCGGATCGGTAGTCAACAACTTCACTCATGTAAGAATTGGACCATAAAGTTCCTCCAACCCTAGAGATATTAGCTCAATACATCATGTACTTTGCAAGACGCGACCTCAAAGTATCTATGTCCTTTAGGCTTGCATATGGCTTCACGGACTTTGGAGCCAATGCGGTCTCATGGGCTACCATTATAATGAAGCTTTTTCCACATTCCCGAATACCCTTATCACGGCAACTAGCATTCTCTATGGCCTGGTCTCATCTTGTAATACATTGAGGTATACCCATCCTTCTTATCGAGGAATGTATCTTTTTCACG
>JAJEKV010000609.1:0-133425 GCA_021234155.1 Isoetes taiwanensis | reverse complement strand
CTATGTGATGTCGCGACCTTTTTGTCTATGCAGAGATATGTAGAGGACCATCGCCGTGATGGTCATAGATGATGTATATTACTCTTGTGGCCTTATGTTTTACGCTTCATGGCTAGGTAGGCCACACGAGGGGAGGCGGGGTGTGTAACCCTTCCATATTCCCACTTCCAGGAGACCGTCCGCGGTTGCGGTGTCATGTGGAGAACCTGTATTAACATGGGTACAGTATGGGGGATGAACTCATTTGTGTATGGTGAGTTACTTGCAGAGTATACGAGTAGGGGCGATCACGGTGGTATCGAGCAATGTTCTTGAGACCAAGAGCAAAACTGCCCGGCCTGGCGCTCGATAGTACTAACTTGATAGGATCCTCAAACCCTCACGAGAATGGGAAATTTTTCTCATTTTTGTAGTATATGCTAAGCTATTATATGATTAAAGTGAATTAGTAATAGTTAAAGTGAATTAGTAGCGATTCGTGAAAAGTGAAGTGAGTACTTGATTGAAGTGAAAAATTAGTGAGTAACGGTTAAGTGAAAATTAAGTAAGCCAAATAGGATGGTCTCTACGTGTCGGCGCGAGCGATTTCTGACCGGTTATGGTCTCACCGCGTGTGAGCCGATTTCTAAATAGGATGGTCTGCGTCGGCGGAGGCAGGATTTTTAAAATGTGGCTTTATGCAGGCATATGGCGTATTGCGGGCTCGATTTCCTAAATAGGATGGTCTCACCGTGGCGCTTGGTAGTTTCAATCGTAACAAGCACATGCAGAGGCATAGATTTCTAAAATGTAACAGCACATGCAGAGCGTGTGAGACATAAGCTCACAACAGGTTGAAAAGTCAAAATTTAGAAAGAAAAGTAATAGCAATAATTGGAATTTCCAGCCTAGAAGGAATTAAGCTGGATAGCTTTTTAAATCTATTTAAACCCCTCATCTTAAAAGAATTCCCTGATGTGAGGGTGAACCTCCCTGCAGTTTAGACCCCAAACCCCCAGTACTGTATGTGGCGGGCATGGATTTGTGTTTGAATTATAATCCTTGAGTGAATTTAATTTGTAATAATGTTATAGATAATATTAATGGCCAAGCCTTTAGACTTAGAACCAAGACCACTAAGCTAGGCAGAGTCATCATCTGATAAGACATAGCCTCCAATAGGCACCGTAGCGCGCAAACGAACCACTCGACTCCTCGACAAAGCGAAGCTTGACCCAGCGAGGCAAAAGGAGGCTAGAAGGGAAACAAGAAGAGGAAGAGGCGAGGCGGGAGGCGAGAGGTCAAGCTTGACTGTGGAAGCGAAGCTGGTCAACATTTGAAGACTCCAACGGCCATGCAGTACACACCAAGGAGTAGCTCTAATGAAAGATATGCATACCAATCATATCAGAGAGAACCTTATTAATTTCGTAAACGGTAAAATTTATTTTAATACAAGCGTGTTTTAGAGAGTAAATTATAAACTGTATAAAGTTATTTGATAGGATTAGGATTATAGAATTTAGCTTTGTTTTAGTAGTCAAATGGAGCTTTTGAGCAAGGTAGAGCGATGTCTCTGCACTTGTCCGGCGCTTGAGGACAGATTTCTAGATTTTAGAGGTCGAGTTTAGCGATGTGGTATCTCTAAAAAATGCCCGCCGGTAGTGACCAAATGAAGTCAGTGCACTTCAACTGCATTAGGTTTGAGTGGGATACAGCTTAGATCCTTAAATTGGTAAGCCTAGCCAATTGGACCCATGTCTCACGTCGGCGGAACCCGATTTCTACATTCTCAAAATGAGTGCGAGCATTTTCGTGATGTCGAGACCTCATCCCCGAACCTCCATGGCGAGCTCACAGGCTCCAAATGGCGAAATTTGTTAGCGTTAGGACGTTGAGCTGACCTAGAATCCATTTATGACCTCAAATTAGGACTAGAAATCACGTAAGCCCATCTCAAAATGACCAAAATTGCTCCAAACCCTTGAATTGCTTCCCCAAGCATGGTTTGTTTGTAGATAGAAGCCTTTTCCCAAGTAGTAGCTTCATAAAGTCTTGCTCTAAAACAGTGATGCCTTACTCCTAGGTAAGTATTTTCAGAACACCCCTTTATTTATAGTATCTAGACCGCTAGCATAGCAACCCAAATCCTTGTTAGTACACCACCTCTGCTTTCGAGGCAAAAGGCATAAACCTTGACTATTCTGTGTCAACCTCCCAAATAGAGTTTGACTTATATATGGCATACGTGACCTCCTAATGTGCGGGATACCTAGAAGGCTAGAGCTGAGCTACTTGAGATCTCAGTGTCCATGTGTAGGGTGGACCCCAAACTAGCTTTGCTGAGGACCTTAGAGTATACCTCAAACACCATGAGGGCTTTGCCAAAACAACCCTCATGTCATGCCATACCACGTCCTAATGTCCTTGAACTTGTAGATTATAGATATGTCTCTGTAGTAATGCATAAACAAGGCCATCTTGCTTGCTTATAGGAGCCGAGAATATTGTAGGAGCCTTCAGAGTAGACTCTTAGACTCTAGGATACGGTGCTTTGGGCCGGGGCGGAGCCCTGAGGCAGAGCTAAGAGCGCAACTTCTTGAAGACATCAAGGTCCCGGCCAATGCACAAGCAGGATAAGGAGAGGAGAAAAGGCAATGAATGGCAGAGGGGAAAGCACAACGACAAACACCTCAGCGAACAAGCTAGTACAGGCAGGGTTTACCCTTGGAGCCTATCATCCAATCTCCCATCAAATGGAAGAATATTGGTAACCAGCGGCACCAGAATGTTCTAGATGTCAACCTCCCGTTTACCCGCGTCCCACTGACTCACATGAAGAGACTAACGCTACCAACTTCAGCGCGCGGTTCCGATGGAAAACGCGAACAACAAAATCACGAGATGCAGAGATGTTGAAACTTCGATAGCCGGCGTTAACATCCACGAGCGGGCGAGGCGCATCTTAAAATTAGAGGGCAACTCATGGCGACTTCAGGCGTAAAGCAGGAGGGAAGATCACCCGCGACCTTACGTACGTGACTCAAGCAAGCGTCCGTGAGAATTAACCAAGCTAGAGGCAACCACCGGCACCTAAAAATTAAAGATGAGCCTCGGCTCCAGCACAGCGGGGAAGAACTTTCATGGATTCAGGTAGGAAGGCCATGAGGAGGAGGGAGGCGCGTATCGAGAACATTTCAGGCACAATTTTTGTATCAGCACTAGAGGCAAGGCCAGGGAGAATATTACGCTCAAGCGAGAATTAGGACGGGAACACCTAGAAACCAAGGAAGGAGCGGCTTTACTCATTGGCCAAGGTACCCGAACTTCGAATGGATTTAGGACCCAAAGGGCAGAGGGAGGCGACCTAACCGCGGCGAGGCTGGGAAATCACGCCAAAGCGACCCGAAGGAGCATGATAGGGCAATGGAGATGACCACACTTCCGAGGCAGGAGAGCCACCTGAGGAATGAAGCAAAGCTGATGGCACGGAGTACTTTCAGAGGAGAATTCAACTGCGAGGGGATTGACAATGCACGCCTCTTGACCGCGATCTCCAGGCTTGAAGACATTCCAAGAATGCGTACGCGGCCGGGTGACCCTACTCAAAGCGATCAATGGCACGCAATCCAGCAATCTTGCAGCAACACACCGCATGTAGGGGCGTGGCGATTTACGCGTCTGCGTGAGAACGCCACAATAAGAGGGAGGAGCATCTTTTCAAGGATCACGTAAGCCGGAACACTCTTACGCCTTGAGGTCAGCTCGGATCGGACATAAAGCTCAACAATAACCATCGGCATCTCCACTGAATCCCGGTCAACGAGCGAATATGCGGCAGAAGGAAGATCTTATATAGCCTTAGCGTCGAGGAGGAAACCTAAAAGGAGTATAAATGATGCGGTAGATCTTAAGTTTAACTTGCAAAAGTGGATGAATTAATCCCAATGTAAATGCGTAGCCATGTCTGTGTATATATCTGGGTGGCCATATATAATTGGAGAAACGCGGGATTTAGAGTCATGTTTTCACGGAATTAGCGCTTAGATGGGAAGGCTCATACGACTACCAAAAGGAGTAGCGGGAAGCACAACTTCTGTTAAGATCAGAATGGAAGAAACAAGTCACGAGGAGAGCGACGAAGGCTAAGCAAACCGACTCAAACGCCGGAGAATACCCTCAAAGCGGCCTTGACACCCAATGTTAGAATAAGAAACCTTAAGTGTCTTTGGCACGGGGACATGGTGAGGCGCTGGGCACCTCTTGTAGCGGTGGCTGACGCCCGGGCTTCATGGCCTCGATGGCCTCTAATGGAAGGAGGAGCGCCCCAACATCAACAAAGCCAACTAAGAGGCAACATCTCCGGCGACCATAATCCCACCTTGCGTAGTAATATAGGGTGATCTTCTGTCGATGTATTGTGATAGGTACTTTAGAGGGCACTGATGAGGAACATGCCTTCAACAACTAGGTAGCTGACGATGAGATACTCCTACCGGTAATTAGAAGAGAAGAAAGCGGGCCATATCTACGACATGTAATGCGTCAAGCGGGTAAGAGCATTAGAAGCGCCTTAGCGTAAGGACTAACCTGCTGAAGCACCTTGGCCGAAAGAGTTTCAAGATAATAGCGGGGCTATTCAGCAAGAAGTATATCTAAGCGGTACTTCTTCAGCGCAAAAAGTCCAGGCTGTAGCGAGAGATAAGGATCCATCATCGACCGGGTATGGGGAAGGAGAATGGCGTCCTTACTTGCAAAGGAACCGAAAATGCATAGAAGGACAAAGGTGAGGGCACTTTGAAGATGGAAGTGCTAGCAAGCGGGCTTTGCTTTCGAGCTTCCGGAAAACAGCAAGGAGATCGTGGCCAGCAAACGCACAATCAAAGTCACTTGCGGGGTACCTCTAGCGAAGCTGGCGCTTAACTTAGCGTAGGGCGTGACAACGTCAAGCCATGTGATGTCAGGGGGATCAGCGAAGAAGTTTGGGCTTCGATGGAAGATAAACTTCGTTGAAGCGGCCGATGACTTTGACGCATGCAGCAGGTGAACCCAGGATGAACAATTCGAACAACTTCTGCAGAGAACAACTCGGAGGAGTATATTGAGATAGCGCTTGTGCCTCAGAGGCAGCCTTCAAATAACTACAAATTATCATGAAGGGAACAATTATGCAGAGAGCGGGATCAAAATGATGAAATGTGGCGCATCATAAAGCACACCTTAGTTAGAGATGTGATGCAAAGGATTTGTGCCATAAGCGGAACGACAAGCATCGGAGGCCATTATATCAACAAGTTACCGAGATGCGAGCTTAGCGTGCAAATAGGAGGATATAGATAAATGCTTTCATTTGCACGGGAGAGGTACACAGTAAGCATTTGCCAAGTGGTGTAGCTCGAGAGGCACAAAGGAGACCCTAACTAACATCTAGTAGTAATTGTAATTATGTAAACTTATATGTTGTGCATATAGTTCCCTTGTTATTTCTTCCCTCCCATAGCGTAACATCAAAGGAAGAGATGTCATACAGGATTCTTGAGGAATTGAAGCAATCAGCATACAATTAACGCTCTTAGGAACAACGATAGCGACAAGAGGACTGAAGCGTATGAGACATCGATGGAGTCGAAGAAACAATATGGGATCTGAGGTGTCCTTTAGCTGCAGACAAGGTTCAAGATGAAGATCTCTTTCAACACGGCACTTCAGGGCATTTTAGCGGCATGCTGGGATTCAAATGATCGACGCTACATCAAAGCCACCGAAATGGGGAAACACGGCGAATCCCAGCCTCCATCGAGGAAGAGGAGACTGGAAGTATCGGCTTCGGAAGAGCACGTTATATCTTCAAGCAGGCAACAATGGATGAGCTTCTAGCAAGCTCAAGGATCTAAGGCCACGGGGCCTAGTAGGTTAAATGTATGGTGGTAACATCCATGACCCAGGTCAAGAAGGCATTTCGGATATTCTCGCTGAAAAGTTGCCCAATATTAGGCTAAAGGCGTCAAGATTGGGAAGGAAATGCTAGAAGGTAACTAAGAGTATACACGATTGTTATGAGACATCAACGTATTGAAACCACTTGGTGAGATTGATCTCCACCAAGCTAGGAGAATCACTGCTAGGTCAATTATTTGTGTGTGTAACATAAATCTGGCTCTCAAAAGATAATCAGCAGAAAGAAAAGTAATCCTACTAAAGTCAGGCCCGGCGCATTCACGATGACATCGGTCGATTTGGTAGGAATATTCCAGAGTTTAAATAATAACTAAGAAGGGAGATCTCTAGAATAATAAAATAATAGTACATGGAGGCACATCTAAAATAAGAATTATAGTAATCAAATAGTCTTTTGGACAAAAGAAATGCGCCATGACAAAACCGCGAAGTTTAGAATCGCTCTAACTAAGTAGATAAACCCATAACTATATTGAAATAAATGATAATATAAATGTGCAATCCATCTTAGATGAAGTTTATATGTTAGCTAAGGCTAGTAAATTAATGTGCTAAGTAAAGAAGCATATAACCTCTTAAGGAGAGAATAGATATGACGTTGTGTACAATGTGTCGTTGAAGGGGTGCAGACTACTTTCTTCAAAGTAGGAGGCCTCAATCTTATGATTGAACGCATTTGCATCGAATTGACCGAATTCGTCAGATAGAGTTCACTCCGGAACAATGGGCTTTGAATAGAGCCGAAGATAGATAGATAGATGGCTCGGGGAGGCCTTGATATGCGACCGACATGATAGCTTAACTACACCAAATGGGGACAAAACTATAGGGAGCAATGCACCACCAAGTCACCTCCAAACTACTCTTTACCGCTCAATGAGTGGATCGTTTAGCCTTAGGTAAGGTATGCTTTATGTATTATAAGCCTTAATGCGCCTTTTGCATTGGATAAGTTAAATATAGACCTAATAAACCATAGAAATTGTTGTACAGATATGTATCACTTGGGAAATAAAGCCAAATAACAACGATAATGTGAATAGCATGTTAATTAATAACCTTCGAAAGGATGCAATTCCTTCCAAAAAGGATAGCTATAGGTCCTTATAAATATAAATAGGTAGAATTGGGATATACTTTTGCTGCATCTTAGGATATACTTCCAAGGGTAATGCAGACCCAAGGAAGAGAATAAGAAGCACATCTAATTCTTGTGTATGATAATTAAACCCCATATATAATGCAATGGGGTCTAAATCGGTTATTGTTTTAATCGCGATCTAAAAGTCGCTTAAATATTAGCAAGCTTAGAAAATATAATTGTACTATCGAAGTACGTATCCGATACTATGATAATGTTAATTCATAAACAAAATGTTAATCCTTGGGATTAATTATGTTAAAAAAAAAAAAAAAAAAAAAAAAAAATTGAAGCGTGCATGCCGATTGTGTTAGATTAGTTTCATGCCGTAGTTAAGGATTGTCTGTATACAGCCTATCTTGTTATGGGTTGCATAGATTTATTCTGCGATGATGGAACCACTACGGTGATCTCTAGAGTGATGTAATGTCCAAGGTAATGATTTGGGCCAGTGGAAGGTAGATTAGAGAAAGTCTACTTACGTTTCCCGCGAGTAGACAACCTCGAAAGGAGGAACCATTAAGGAATGCATTGATAGGAAAGGCACCTTTAGCAGCACATATGCTTTGATAGGAGGAATCTATGCTTCACTTTGCATGTGGAGGATATCTCTGTTGGGCAACTAGAGGTGTGAGCTGAGGCGGCATATAGGCATATAGGCTGTCTCCGGCCATAATGGAATCACCCTCTTCCCTGGTTGCCGGAGATTAATAGCCATGCATCCATGTAGATAGGTGGGGTGGTCACCATATAACCAAAAATTTAATTTGTAATAATTAATTAATAGGTAGTGCCTAATCAGGAGGCCCAGGAAGGTCGAGCTCATTCAGCAAATGCCTTTGAACACAAAAATTTTTGTATAATGTGTTGCAAGGGATGAAGAGAACCTTTAAGCGTAAATTTTGCGGGCGAAATTGATAAACTTTGATTAACTTAAATGTTGTATTAAGTAAGGTTAATAATATCTTCGTGATTAAGTTATGAAGTGATAAGTAATTGGATAATGAAATAGTACGCGATATCCAAACATTACCTGTTGATTGTGACTAAGTAAGATAGTAAGTAGGCAATTATAGATATTGTAAAATTAACGCAGGATTTTAAAGGTCTTGAACTTTACAACACAAACCTTGTTGGAATGTGTTGCAAGGAATGAAGAGTCTTAAATAATAATTGTATATAGAAAATGTTAACTGTTATAAACTAAATGTAAGGATGATAGAAACTAATAAATTTTATTTTAGTAGAAGCTTCTGAATTGACAACTTATTTGATAATGTAATGCATGTAATAATGATTTAAAAAATATTATCTTAAAATTAAACGCGAATAAACCCATTGTAAAGTATTATGATAAATATAACCATTATATGATTTAACGTTCGGGTTGGAAAGATTTGAGTGGAGGCCACGATCTGCGGGCGGCATTTTCAAATTATGAGAATTATGGCGTTCCACGGCCGGTATACCTCCCGGGGCGTATGTATGCGCCGTCCGCAGCGTACACGCCACCGGCCCGACGCCTGCGCCAGCGTGCAGCAGCCAGAAGTAGGTAGCCCTGGAGGCCGCTTACTAGAATATGCGGTAGTATTAATATTGCACATTTTTCAATATTACACATTAATGTAGGCACATTTCCATGTAATACTTGATGCCAAGTGGGCATACCCGCCAGAGTGCAATTAATGGCGCATTTTCAATGTACACATTCATTAATGTGCACATTTCCATGTGACACATTTAGATTCTACACATTTTCCATGTGGGCACAGCCACCTAGCCTGAGAGCCAAAGTGGACTGCCCCAGGTATCCCACATGCCTAAAGGGGATAATTGGAAACCCTAACCACCCTTGTCCAAGTGGGAGAACCCTAGCTTGCATTTAGTTTACAGGGTTTTAGAGGCTCGGCACTCAAGGTAAGCAGCCTCGGAGCTCTGTCTGAGAATTCCATCATTAGTTTTCCTTGGTCGAGCATTTGTGAGGATGGTGGGGATTGGTCAGGAGGAGGGCTGGAGTTGGGTGGCCCAGGCAGATTTGGCTGATTCTGACTGTTCGGCCATCGAATGGTGGTTTGGCCTCTTACAAGGTGCCCATTAGCGACTCCCTCTGGGAAGACTCCTAGAATGGCGATTCTAACTTCGAACCTAACTCATGATATAGATTAGATCTTGTTCTTTAGTTGCTTACATGATGTATATGGATGATGTATCTCTGTAGACTCCTTGTATTTAGGAAGGGGTAGAGACCTAAAGCTTGGTAGTAGATGCTCCTAGATTAGCCTCTCTAGCACCTTATAGATAGGCACATTGCACAAAAGAGCCACACACAGTTTGTGGGTGAAGAGGGCGGGCAAGCCTCAGGAGTTAGTGTTGCGACTCTTGAGCAGTCCCTATGAATTCAGCCATTTAGTGCTGCAGGATCTACATTGTGACTATGATCTAATGGCTACTTATGTGGGCAAGGCATGGGCTCGACACTTCGTGGTGGTGACCATGACTTGGTGGTTTCAGAGTGAGATAAGGTGGCCTCTAGATCACCTTGAGTAGAGCATGTGATCTGGAGGGAGAGATCCCTACACACTTTGCCAAGGCCCCAGGGGAGATACAACCCGGAGATATAGCCCCTTGGCTGTATGCATCGTGGAATTTCTGATGGGGTCCCAACACTTTTTAAGCCTACTCATAGAAGTGTGCACGAGGAAGGCCGGATGGAGTGGACAGCCTATACCCATGTTCTTATGCCGGCCAAATCCATTGCCATGAATTACTGTGCACTTGCTTGAACTCTGAGACCCAAGCTTGTCGATCATCGAGAATTTGAGCCTTAGGTAAGTTCTACTATGTGATGTCTTGACCCCTTTGTCTATCTAGATATGTGGAGGACCATCGCCGTGATACCGTATATGATGTTGATGTATGTACCATCGACATGTATGTTTACATTACGCAGCCTAGGTAGGCCCCGAGGAGACGGCAGTGCAACTTCCACTCTCCTAATCGGAACCCGCCACGGTTCTTGAGTGTCTGGAGGGCCCCAGATTAGCATGGAGCTGGTATGGATGAACTCTCCTGCTTGTATACGGTGAGTTTTACATTATACTGATAGGTGGACGTCACACATGCCTTGATATCTGTAGACAATAAATTAATTCAATTCAATATAATAGTCCTATCAATCTACTTGCCTAAAAAATATTTCCTTCATGCAATGACTTAGCACTATGAATGCATACCTTAAACAAAATCTAAAAGCCATAGTTGATAGAATTATGTGCTTCATCTATGTGCCAACCTTCAAGTTCTCCATAATTCATAAAGTGCTAAGTCCTTGAACCCTAAACCCATAAATTCTAACCGAGACGAACCATAACCCCATAGAACACTCTCCGCAACTCATTTTAATTTTGGCAGATTAGCACTTGAGATCAATACATTTAATGTAATGTAGAATAACAAAGGTGATTCAAGTTTCCACTTTCGCCAACATCTTTCAAAACATCCACGTGGATCAATGATTAGTACACGTTTCCATATATATTTCAAGCATATTACAACAATATGCGTGGGCATAGGGGTTTAAGACATCTTTGGATTTAGATGCAAACAATACCAACTTAAGGCATTATGTTGAAATAACATTATAAATACAAATTATCAATTTCAAAAACAATGAAGTTATAGAGTTGTTTTTATTCTTGCAAGTTTGATATTTAACTATTCATGTCTCCACTCAATTTCATTTCGATAGGTTGATATTTTATGTTTCATTTGATTGCAAAATCAAATATCCAAATAATATTATTTTACAGAAAAAAGGTACTTTAACAAACATATGGAGCCCCAGCCCCTCAAAAGAAGAAAAAACTTATATATATATGTAAATGAATCAAGTTCAACATGCAAAAGATGTAGATGATAATAAAAATATTGTTTTGACAACCCGGATGCCATTAGTATTTCTTGGGATATTAGCTTGAGTCGGTTTAAATTTGCAACTTTTGATAGTTGCCATTGGACAATGTCCAAGTTTTTAGTAGATTAGATGCACTAAAATTACATGTCTTTTCCAAGAAAAAACAATGCACATCCATCCCAAAGGCCGATTACGTTAAAGAGATCTATACATCACATTTTAACTTTTGTTTTGAAGACAAACCCAAAATTCTCTTAATATTCTTACCTTCAACCTATCGCCTTGAATTGGCCCCAGATTATGCAAGAACTATCATGGATTAACTCCACACCTGCAAGGACAATCTAGGGGGTAGCTCAAAGATGTACCATTATTGTGAGCAAAATAACCGAAAACAACTGCAAGGAATGGATGTAATGGCACGATGTGATCAAAGTTGAATATGGAATGCACGCAGCGCTTTCCTCCATGAACCAAATGGTTATCAAACAAATAAGATTAAAAATGTAATATTTTATAAATTGGGATATTGAACTTATAATCAATTGAAATTTACCTTTATTTCCAAGTCTAAAAAGGATTTAAAGATTTAGGCGGGGACAATTCTTAAACAGAATCCATGATGCAAAATGATATACTAATTAAGCATCGATGGAAGAGATCCCGGCCACTAATCCATTTGAGCTAAAAGTATAACTTTTTCTTCCAGATTTGTTTTCCCTTTTTTTTCGCGTCTAAACCAGATTCTATATAAGTATTGGAAATTCCAGAGATTCCATAAAAGCTAACGGCATTCTGGCACAAAAGTTCAAAGCCCTCACTTTTTTAAAAAAAGATCTTTGTTTTTCCTTATCTACTATTTATCTATCTTATTAAGCATACTTCCTGCGTATGTGAGATACTTGGCAAAGGAAGATAACAATCAAAGTTTGTTTGCAAATAATCTATTGAAGTTAACAATTAACAAACTTATAGCTCAAATGATATTTACATATTTGTATCATCTTTGCTGGCTAGCGCTTTTCAATTTTAACCAAAAAGAGTAAAACAGCTAGCCCTTAGTCAATGCAAGGCTAATTTGAGCTGCAAATGCAAAGCACATCATGAACAAAGAATAAACATTGTCAATATTTTAAAAAGCTATATATTCGAGGCCACAAATAAAGGCATAAAATTCTGAAGAATGGCCAACAACAAACAAAGTACAACAACATCTCTTCCACCTACTTTATGCCACAATTAGCAAATCAGTAGCTCCAAAACCTGTAGATACCAAAATGGCAAGGATCACATGTAAACATGCCAAAAAAAGAATCGTACCGAATCTTTTCTTTTGAATTTGTCATATGCATATTGAAGCAATCCGTGGCCAATGTAGGTGTCCTCACAAACACTAATGAAATTTTATTGGCCAATGTGATAATTTAAATTTAAAATGCACTCAATGTGCTCAATTATCGATACGCTGTTACCAATCCATGTTCAAAAAATTGGGAGGCAAAGAAGGACCTTTGAAGCATCTTAAGTTAATTTTATAACTGCTGAAATTCCTTCTCAAGTTCCTTCCATATCCTATTTTGTTTAAAGCGAATCACTTAATGGAGTACATAGAATGCATCAGCCTTTTTGCATTGCGTGGATCCACAAAGCTGCTAGGAGATTAGTTGAACATGTCCTTAAAATGAGCTTAGTGTCGCCAAAAAGGAGATATACAAAACATATTAGAATGTCTATTAAATTTTCCAGCCCATATTGAGGAGTTAAAGAGGGAAGTGATGTGGCTAGTTTTGTTTCCGTTACAATGTTCAAGAAGGCCAAAAGGCTTAGAAATTAGCTCCGTGAGATGATATCTCTTTTGCATTCTTGTCTGTACGGCACTCCAATGGTCATAAACATTTAGGAAAGAGAAATACAATGAAATTCATGATTCATGTGAGCTAAGTCACATGAGTGGTGGTTTGACAATGCACATCCCCTCTTTGGAATATGATACATGCAAATTAACACAACAAATGGGTATGCTGCATGTGTAGGTTTACCGCTCTAATATGGCGTAAACACTATGGATGCATAAACGTGTTAGATGAAAAGCCCAAAACATAAATAGACCCGGCTCATATAGATAGCGGTGGCTCATGAAGAAACAAAAATAAGTAGAAGAGGGCATTTGGGAGTGGGGTACATGGTGCTGGCCGGCTTGTTTCATTTTGAGAATTTTACGGAAACTACATTCCGTGGGAAAGCTTCACGAACTATGGCATACTTTGTTTGATTTAGCAAATGTGCACTCGGACGGTATCCACAGGAAATTTGATTTGATGCATGATTGATGTTTTGCATACGAAGAAGGAGGTAGATCCAAACATTATTTTTGTTGCAAAAAGAAGTGCCAGTTGCAGACCCTTTTTGAGTAAAAGGATTGGATTTAATTCCCCTTCGTGTGTGCATTCCCGTATGGAAATGCAATATTCATTGTAAGCATGCTTTGGTAGAAATATATCGTACTTAAGTTAATGCCACTAATATTATAGGTGAAATCGCCCAACTTATTATGCATATTGTATTAGCGTAGATATCTTTTCAAACTCAAGCATTGCCTACATTGATGTAAAATTTTGAATTAAGTTGAGATAATAATTTCAAGTTTTCATACAAAAATGATGACACTATTACAAACCCTGGAAATTCCTATTCACAAAACATTATGGAACTTCGTGTATTCAAGGAAAAAGATGAAAAAAGATGAAAAAAGCTAATCGTCAAGATCTTATCTTATCGAATAATAAAGAACGTGATTGTGTATCGTATAGGACAATAGAATAAAAACAATTTGAGAATTTATCAAATGTTCCATTTGTTTGCATCTGTTCACAACTCTGATTTCAACCCCACGAAATTCAGCTTGAAATACATTCGAGAAAACTATATATGATATGGTGTGCAATGTATACCCCGCTTTCAATGTTTAATGGCAAATTTGAACAATAGGATTGAACAATGCGACCGCTATGGTGCAATGTCAAACTCTTGATAATCCCCGCATGTCAAATTGTTAAAGTGCAAACATGGAGATGTTCTTGGTGAAGAATCTTACCTTATAATATTGTGTCTTGCTGCGTTGAAATATAACTCCCTGATCAAAATTCGAAAAGGCCTTCAGATCTAATTCCGCGAAAAGGTGCCCACAAAATATAAAAACTCAAACGTTTACAAAAATGTGCTCACAAACGGTCTCATGAGCTTAAGTGAAGAACTCCAAATCACAGCCCCGACCTTTAAAATGTCTTCATTAATTTTAAAACATCGAGGGCCACTGACCAACCAATGCAATGTACTCACGCTTTCCAAGGTAAGGCCAGGTGCCAGAAAATAAGACCAGTAGAAACTTCAGATGCTTTCGATGCGGAATAAAAAAGGCTTAGGTAGTTTGAGGAAGATACAGCCCGGTGATCAAAACAATTAGGGAAAGATCAACTCAATTGTGAAAAATGTGATGTTCCTACCTCGTTTAAGAAAAATTACTTTAATATTACAAGGCCGGTGAGCCAAAATGAGACCAAAAGGCGAAATGAGGCGAAGAGAATGTACAACGTCGATGGAATTTTACGTGACTTACTTAGGCCATCAAATTTAAATCATTCAAATTCGTATGATAGTCAATTTCATGCATTTTGAGTTTGAAATCGCGGGCATTCGCAGCATTC
Organism: Isoetes taiwanensis; assembly: GCA_021234155.1. Lineage (NCBI taxonomy): Eukaryota > Viridiplantae > Streptophyta > Lycopodiopsida > Isoetales > Isoetaceae > Isoetes > Isoetes taiwanensis. The sequence goes on along the minus strand of JAJEKV010000609.1, from coordinate 118,730 downwards.
CAATTGAACTCCCGCGGCGTCCTTCAAAGAGAGCACAAGCTGGAAGGAAGCGCGCTCTTGTGCTTATCTGGCGTTCAGCGCAGACAGCCCAATCCAAAAATAAAAAGAAGATGCCGCGAGAGATATTGTGCATATATTTACTGACTTATTGTAAAATACCCATTTTGTTGGAACTCTAACGAAGGCTCATTACATTTCACTTAATATACTTTGAATAAAAAGCTAATCTCCCAAAGAATACAAAGAATGAGGCTAACGCTTGTTGGTGTTACTTAATCGAATTAGAAAGAACATGGCATGTTGGTCCTTGCCTAGTAGTACTTTAGGGATTCATTGGAATTGTGATACAAACCTTGAAATTTTAAAATACCACCGGCTTTACAGAAACCCACATCCCATATTCGATACCCTTGTTTTGCATTGTCTTCATAAGTTTAAAGTATTTGAGTATTTTAATCGTTGCTGGTTAATTGCTTACTTAGAGGCAATTGATAAATCCTATCCTATATTATTAAAAGTTATCTTGTATGTCCATTCTCTCCATCAAACCCTAGATTATACGGCATTCTTAATGTCACGCCATTAAACCTAGATTGTGCATGCCCATCATCAAGCCCTGATTGTAAACATTTTCTAATCTAGGTTTGATGACAAAGTTATCCCTGTATGTATGTCCATCTTCCATCAAACCCACTAGATTATGCCACAGCATTTTTAATGCCATGTCATCAAACCCTAGATTGTACATGCCATGTCATCAAGCCCTAGATTGTAAATGCCATGTGGCACAATCAGGGTTTGATGATGGCACTGAACCATGGCATTTATCAGATGCATGTCATCAAACCCCTAGATTTTATGTACCCACATCATCAAACCTTTCGTTGACCCTTAGTGACCTCTACAATCTAGGGCTTGATGATGTGGTACTCAATACCATCTAGGGTTTGATGATTAACACTTTTTTTCATGAAGTTATGGTGTATGTCATGCATCAAACTCGAGATTAAGCCACGTGGCATTTTGTACGCCACATATTAAACCTTAGATTTGTGCCACATCATTATGTAGGCCACATAAAAGCCACGTTGCATTTTTAATGCTACATCATTGAACCCCAGATTGCACTGCCACATCATCAACTAATCTAGAGTTTGATGATAAAGCACATATCAATAATGGCAACTTTTTATGAAGGTATGGTGTAGTATGCACCAAACTCTAGATTGTGCCACGTAGTATTTTGTGCTTTTGTCACATCATCAAACCGATAGATTATGCCATGCGGCATTTATAGTGCCACATCAAACCCTAGATTGCGCGCGCCATCATCAAATCCTAGATTGTGCTATGCGGCATTTTATATTGCCACGCCATTTAAAGCGCCATCAAATCCTAGATTGCCACATCATTTAAAGTGGCACGCCATCAAATCTTAGATATGCCACATCATCAAACTCTAGATTGTGCCACGTGAACGACTGCAAAAAATGCGACACTGTCAGTTGTTGTATTTGGAATCAAGGTTCAAAGCTTATTAACTTACAACAATTGCCAAAATAATAGTTGCACACTTTCAATATGCCAAAACAACTTCAAATCTTTGTGGTTTCTCCATCGTGTTAAACAACATTAGCGTTTCCCATTATATCACATCACTACCCCACATATTAATACCCCACTTCGTGGATCAATCGCATGGAATGCCCACCAAGGGTGGGCAATTTTCTAGTTTTCCATAATAAAGTCCCCAAATTACGCATACTCTGGCACTTTTGTTATAAAATTTTTATAAGCGTGCTTGCAATGCATTTGGATTAGTCAATTCTATAAGCCTAGCTTTTACTGAATCAGAACTCTAGAATGTAGTAGATTATACTATTCCATAAAAAGCATGTTCCTCGTCTCATATGCAATGAATCTCAATATGTAGCAAAATAACAGGGGTTCGAGGGGGATTCGATATAGATATAATTCTTGAACCATAGACCACATCCCAAAACAATTCAATGGGCTATTACAAAAAAAAAAAAACATAGATTTAAGATAAAAAAAATAGTCATATTAGCTCCTTTGTTAGATTGGTTAAAGTAGTCTTATTAGGACATTGAGTTATTTTTGGTAGAGGTTAGAAATCATTATTTTTCATATCTAAATATAGAGGCTTCGATATACAAAAAAAACCTTAGGCAACTCGTATTTGACATCTTCAAATCATAAATGACCCCAATCATAATTGAGCATAATAGAAACTTGAGGTATCCAGAGACTCCAACATACAAAATTTGGGATTGGATTAATGATCGACGATGGTAGGTCCAGGTGCACCTCAGTTTAGAATTTGGTGTAGCGCCACCGTACAACATTTGACATCATAAATAAATGTCAAAGATAAGTAAATGTAATAACTATTTTACATACAGCAGTGCTCAACTTTTAACTTTAAAGAAAAATTAGCCTCCATGATCGCTTTTTTGTAATTTATTCTTCTAGATTAACATCTCTAGGAATGTTTGACCCTTAAACTTTGGCTAGTTGTTGTCTTCTATTATATTTCCACTCATTCACGTGCATATTGCCCTCATTCTCCATACCTCATGGAGGTAATCCATAACCCAAATCATACTTTTTCTATACCACTGCATTTTCCAACATTTCTAAGACTATCTGACCGGCCCCAAAATCCCTTTACAAATCAAGTCATTTCCTTGACTTAAAGGGCCTCTATAAACATGATCACGTTTTATCACTCATATCGCCATTTGTTTATGCGGGTTTGAACTTGCTTGTTTGCATCATATCTACTTTATATAGCAATATATAATTGTAGGTAGTAGTACACACAGAAACCGAATATAGCATAGGAGTCAAGGTAGCGAAAGGAATGCAGTGTAAAAGTCTCCGCGAACGCTGGGGAAACGCCATGGATTAAAAATGCATAAGTCCGTGAAGCCGGCGTGCTTACTATTCAACGTATTATCCCGACTCCCTAGCTTTCATAGAGGTTCGGGATTAGCACCTACTATGGCTTCAATTTCACAAATAAGTTCAAACAAAAACTTGCATTGACACATAACCTTTTATAAGATTAAATCATGGGATATCGACTTTCTCGCCATGCCTCCTCATGAGTAAACATTGAACTTTCTACAATCTTTACTAACTTCAAACTTAAATCTGCAATAACAACAAGCAAAAAGGAAACCAACAAATTGTTAGTCATCAACCTTAAATGAATTCAAAATAGTTTCTTCAACAAGCGGTAGATAATGAGTTTGAATAGTTTCCAACAAGCGGTAGATAATGTTTGAATAGTTTCAATAAGTGGCGATGATCTGTGCATGTTCACACCTAAAAATAATCAACGGTGAAAGAAAGCTCTAATGGAAAGCCTTCCTTATGGTTTTGGCTCCATCTCTACTCTATAACCTGCTTTTAAAGTCAAGCAAGCATGCTAGAGTGGTAAACACAAATAGATTTGATATCGCAAAGATGAATACAAGGAACGTAAGCTACCCAAAAATGCGCAGAACTTATTTGCATTGGGAACATGATTAACTCTATCCCAGAAATATATTCAAGAAATGGGCATATTTACTAAAAGATTTACTGCAGCACAAAACACCTCAAAAAGATTGATCAATCTTTCTCTAAGAAGGAAATTATATGAGGAACCATTGTCAAAATATAGACAATTTATTTCATCATGAAGCATACATTAATATGAAGAAGCGTAACACCTCAAGCAAAGATGACCAAGCCTTCATGGTGATTTTATTGTAGTAGTAGAAAACTTTGGACCTGGTTTCATGGAATTGCCATGATAACAACACATGTCCAACTTACAAAGTGCTACTTTTGCACTTTAGACATATGAATATGATGTTGGCTGGTGTAAAACATTCGATTGAAAGGTCATATTGACTTAATTGTTCTGTCAAAGAATTTAGCTTGTGGTATATTTCATGTGCTTTTTCTATAAGCCATGGATTCTGGTAATATATACCAATGGCAAACACTATTCTCGATATATGTATGCCAAAAAATAGAAGCCTGAATGATGCCATTAAGGCATTTTCTATCACTTTATGCCATATAATGAATGCAATGATTGCAAAGATATGCTCAAGATGGATATGTCAAAGAAGCCACGAGGCTATTTCAACAAATGCCGGGAGAAAATTTGAAAATCACGGAACCTTACGAAAGTTAACTTTGTGATTGCCTTAAGTATTGTTGTCCAATAGCATTTGCAGGGGCAAGGTGATACATGCTATATAATTAGTGTACAACTTGATTCAAATATCTCGAGTGAGAAGATTCAAATATTCCAAGTGAGAAATGTATTTATTAACATGTAAAGGGCAAATGCAATAGTTTAGGAGATTCCACATCACAACTAGTCACAATGATATCATATATTGAATGCCGAGATGATCGCCTTATACACACTGATCAAGGAAGCCGCCTTTTGGGGAAATGTGGCTAAGAATCCCAGCCAACTAAGTTTCTTTCAATATGGGTTTTTAAATGTATGGTAAATGTTACGAAAATCTTGTTAATTTGCATATATGATGTTCAATAACTTTCAACCACATGATACAGCTATGTAAGAAGGCGTCATGATTTCAGCTTGTACCGAAAGCAAGAGCCGCTTAATTATACAAATGCCAGAGATAAAGCAGAATTAAATAATGGCTTCACATTCAATATTTGTCACTCGAATTCATGTACGGTGTCATTGAAACACTTCTTTGAGAGTTCATTCGAAAACGCTATATTGGCGACTGGTAGCGTGGTGAAATTACGTGGGCGTGGAGAAGCCTTCGGCATTGTTGAGTCGCAGTGGTAGTATGAACATTAGCTGGAGTGTCATCCTTGGCCCGACTTGCATGAGCTTTAGAATCTTGTGGGTGACTTTATGGAAGCAACGCTGGCGCATGAGCTTGTATGTCTAGATCGAGGAGCAAAATGTAATAGTCTTACATTTCCTCACTTGTGAGGTCAGTAATAATCTCTGCAAAAAGCGACTCGTGTCTTGAAGCGTGGCGTCAAGGATGGGTACCAGTGTGGCGTGAGCTTGAACCAACCGATTGGATTGTTGTATTGGAGGAATGAGAGCTTGTGAATCTCTTCTTGAGCTGTTGGTCCCAGCCTGTGGTGGAGAAGGCTTAATTTGGGTCTCTCTGCTTTGTTGGCGCTCAAGGTGGTTTTAGCGTGGGGCCTTGTTCCCATTATAGTATCGGAAGTTTGATGGCGGTATGGCGTATTGGGAGCAACAGTTGGAGTGCTTGGGGAAGTTGATTGGGGATTTACTGACTTGCCATGATGGTGTGACCCCACTCTGGCGGTGATAAGATCGGAGCTTTAGCGGGATTAAAGAAGGTATGAGCTTTGGCCTGCGTGATTCTTGGTGCATTTGAGTTGTGGATATTGTTGTTGGGGATATTGCTGGGGTGTTGATATAGTTGGTGATGCGACTTGGGAAGACCATTTTACATCAGAAATAAGTGGGATGAAGTAGCGTCGCATTCTTGATGAATGATTGCATATTGCATCTTCTGCGATTGAGGACTACGTGAAGTAGAAATTGCATTCATTTGGCGGATGGCCTTGATATATAAATGACATTTTAAATTTGACTTCTTTGTGGTGGGCAGATTGATGAGGTTTGGTATGTTTGTGGGGCCATACGGGAAGGAAAGAAGCAGGGAATGGCAGAATTTTCCACCAGGAGAGACACATTGTGGAGAATAATTGAAGCCAATTAGTATGATTCTAACATGTAGATGCATAAGTATTCAATCCCCATGACCAGAGAACTACATATAAGCAAGCTAAGATCGATTCTGCATAGAGATATACTGACTTTACTGTGAATATACTTGACGATAAATAAAATGCAAGGCAGGAGACTCACGTGATTTATTTGAAAAAGTCATTGGTGCCGAAAGAGATGGCTAGGTGTCCTTCGATTAGTACCATAATGTGAGAAAGAACATGTATTTCATTTCATGCCGATTTTTGTTTCCAATGACTTTTTATTGGCGAACAGTGGTATGGTACTTTCCGTGCAATATTAGTTGAAATGAAGGCTTTCGGCGTGAGTGAATTTTAGAATGGCAGGCTTCGATTGCTGTATTGCACCGAGCACTCCTAATGAGAAGGCCCACTTTTCGCATTCTCAAAATCGGATAGGTAAAGTTTAAAGTTGTGAGCAGCCGGAGCAGTGATGGCAACTGCGGGTGTAAAGTGGTGGGGAAGAAGAATAAACAGGTCCCCTGGGGGCAATAGTTGAGGCTGCATCAAGGCATTTGCATGGGAACAGAACTGGAGGTCCAGAAAATTTAAAGGCGTCATTAGCAAAATCCCTTTGTGGGCCATCTCATGCGCTTTGGAGATCACCAATATTTATAGGAGACTGAAAAGTGATGTAGAGAAAACTGAATTTCGACATGGTTGGACCGAGTGTAGCCTCATACTATGCTGTGGGGAAGATGGCTGCAATGTAATGGCATCGGGTCCGCAGGGAATATAAATATAAGTGCTACGGCATTTGAAAGTAGTGAGGAGTCCATGCACGGGAGTGTGATCGCAGGGCCCCGAGTTGAGAGCAATGTTTGCAAGTAAGGGGGACCCGGCCGGGAACAGGGTGGGAGGGTCTCTTGCGAATGGGGCATGCGGCGGAACGCCTCCTTCAATGTCATAATCAAGATCTACACATGTAAGCAGCTTCTCTATCGTTGATGGCAATCCAATCTAGCCGCATTTAAGTTGAAAGCTCATCTTGAGTAAAAGCACAGAGACATCTTGTTGTCAGAAAAAAGCAAAGACTCGGCGACATGACATTGTTTAGGGTCCGGGGATTGGGATAAATCCACCAAGACAGCCTCTATTGCACTACATTGTACTGCGATAACTTCATCTAAATTTTACCTTATGGCATGCATTTGGTCAAGAAAAGCTAGGACCTAATGTTTGAGTGTAAATTTATACGTGGTCTTTTTTCATAGGCACTTTTGGTTTTTTTATCCATATGTGAAATTTTGGAACGTTAAGAATAATAAACAAGTTGGTATTAAGGGGTATAACTATATTATAAAAAGGAATAAGTCATTATGTATCATGAATACACAAACACATAGAATGGCTCTTCATATAGATGCACGAAGTTGTAATGAACATAAAGCTTTTATAAACCTTTTACTATCACGACAACTTTCTTTAAAGTAGTATCGAGATAAATTGGCCGAATCAAGGTCAAATCAGCCGTTGATCTTTTTCTAATATCTTCCATGGAACATAGAACATATGTTTGCATGGAGTATAATTGTTCTTCAATGCCTTGCTTGAAACTTCGGAACACAGTGCAAGCAGGCTCTTTCTTGATGCTAACAAGATATGTTTTACTCCTCTCCAAAAAAAAGTCAACATCTGCCGTTTACCTAGCACACATACGGAGTTACACTAATGTTACCCATATCTTTAGCTTTTCCAAGTTCACTTCAATAATTTGCCTACTTAATTTGACCTCCCCTTTATCCGTTTACCATCTCAACAGATTGATATTCCTGAACGCATGATGCTTGGCCTCTTCTCGCGGTAGGATCGGGGCTCCATAACAGTCCCGTTATACCCACCATTTTGAAAGAACTTGAAGTTCATCCCGGCCAATTTATGCATGTATACATTTGCAACTGGCCATAGAATAGGGTCTTGTGGACCTCTTGTAAACTAGGATGTGGATACCATGTGCACCTTTAAATTATCTCCTGAGAACGGGAAGAACCCTCCACAATTACCAATCAAATGTTCTCGATACCATAAAAATGAAGGAGCAGATTGTAGATGCTATACCCTTGTTGACAACATCACATTTTTTCCATTTATGCTTGTCCTCCTTGACATCCGACTTTACTGCCTGCTGTAGTCCTTGAATAAGTCTCAATTAGCGTTTACGTAACCTTTCTCTTATTAGAATGTCTTTACTATTGAACAGATTTCTTTGGCAGGATCATCCCTAGCTACCCCAGGATATGTGAAATGGCTTCCTTATCCGTCTATGTGTTCCCTTTTCAATCAAATGGATCTGCCCGCCTACGCCCAAATTCTTTCTTTTTCAGTATAGTTTGATCGTTTCCTCCTGTTCCTTACGCTATGTATGGGGCATCCCTACCTCATAGCCTCCTTATTTACAAAAGAGCTTGCCTCCCGAGAAGGTTTTTTATACCACTATTGAGTAGCCTTGGAAAATGTAACATTAAGAGAGTCCAGGGCAGTCCCTACATAATTGTGATCTAGATATGATTTGTACTTTTGCACTCAGAAAATAGCTTCTGTCAAATCAAAATAACCGGGTATCATACAATGATAGGGTCTCTTCTTGTAACCGATTTGCCTATCCAAGTCCATGTCCGGATTCGAGAGATTTGTGTCCTGAATATAATATTGCGTGATATAATTTTGTTTGGCCTTCATAAAATTCCCCCATCTACTGACCCTTCCTGATGCCACCATGATAACCATGAGGATAGCCATTGCATCAATTTTGTTGTATATTCCAGGGAAGCCAATTGAAGAATAGAACGCATATTGATTTTTATCTTCATGGCTGGCAATCCCACCTCAAAATACGCATTGGTCTAGAAATATTGTCTACTTCCTCGGGCTTAGATGCTTCTTTGTTTGCCTTTGCAAACACTGTTCAAAAGTGGAAAACACATCTTTTCCTTTTCAATTTGGCTCAGCCTCTGAAGAACTTCCTGATGTTGGTCTAATTGGCTCGGCCTCGTCACCATAAATCCATGAAATTGTCTTTGGAAAGCCCTTACTTTTAACACTTTTATTCATTTTTCTCCAAAACTTCTTTTTGATTCATCCTCCGCCTTCATTTCGTTCTAGCAATTGTTTGTAGACCTCAGATCCTAGTAAAACAATATAGATACAATGGATATCTTTGTGCAATAAATATATTTTATAATTAGGGGTGTAGAAAGTATACTTACATGGGATCATATACACCTGACGACCATTGTTGTCCACCCATTTATTAAGCAACATGATCAAAATGCAACCATGATTTTGCTGTATCTCCTCGACGGACTATGTTCCTGGACCAAATCCACCAACCAGCCCCAATAGTTGACATCTTAAAGAAATAGCACCTCTCATATTGGGCATTATGCAACTGGTCCGAAACTTTGAAACCATGAAAGAACTCAGAATAACATCTCCTTTTTAAATACAATATGCTACTTAGCTCATCTTGGCATTACGCTTTTCTTGCATCATCAATCCACTTTCTTAACCTAGCACATCTACAAAAAAGGAAGTTTAGTTTACAATAATGGAGAAAATCCACACCTTAAATCACACCTTCTTTGATTGCATAGTGGTTCCAAATGTAGCAATAGAACATCTACTTGTTCGGTCATTTTGTTTATGTTTTCAACATCCACTTTCCAATAATAGCTTCTACATATTTCTTCCCATAATATTATTAGGCTCCTAGCGCCTTGGACCCATGTGCACAACCGGAGAGCAGGATGCCAACAATAATGCTTTTCATTCTCTTAATTTCCAATCTTGAAGGTGCACTTGATTGATGGGAGTGGGAGCTTGTGTGTGTACAACAAGTCTAGTGTCTAAGATACACTTTGAAGACAATAATATATAGTAGCATCACATAGTAAATACAATATGGCTGCTCCTTGCAATATGCATAACTTCTTGAACCATGCTCATCACTTATAGGCCCAACATCTGGTCTGGATATGATGGAAGCATGTGCAGTTCGCTGCGCACATTACTATGGAATAGAGAATGACGATGAGCTTGTGGACCTGGTGAGGTCAACATTAGATGCATGAAAAGAGAAAAGCATGGCATAATGTTGATTCGGGATGGGGAATCTAGTGATGTGCATGTTTGAAGATGTGGATGAACGCTTCGAGACTAGTCAGTGAGTTGGCATCTAATCTTCATTGTTGTGACGTTCGTGGAATATACGCCATATATATTATATTCGAACGTCCACTGCCTGGGCCCTACCTGGGTAGCCCAGTATGCATTGGGAAGTGGCAAGGGTGCACAGTTAATTGTTTAACTTAGATAACCTTAGGATAAGACCCATTTCCACATGGCCTTATCCTATTAGGCAACCGCCTGCGGCCTCATCCTAGTGGTGCCACGTGGCATCCCATGTGGACCACACCTATATTAGCTCGCCTAACCTAGACCTTTTTCGGCCTAGCACAAACCCCCATCCTTGTGCCCGAAACTCGTTTTGCAGGCATAAATCGTCGCCTAGCGCACAGGCGGCTGAGCCACGCAGGAAGGTGTGTATGATAAATTAGAGGCAGATCTTGAGGCACGTCAAGGGGCGGCTGAGGCGCCCGGGGATGGGAAGGCTGGAGGAGGTAGGTTGAGTAGAAGTCCCATGTCGGTTCATCACAGGTGCTTGAAATCCAGTGCGGTTGTGGCTGGACAAGCAGACTTTAGATGATGGTGTGGCAGTTGGGTGGACAAGTTAAGATGATACATATGATAATATTCATAGTATTTATAGGATGATGGTTGATCATGGCTTTTGTTCCCTCTTGTATTTGAAGAGTAGAGACTGGGCCATATATGAAAGAGTATATTCCTAGTATAGATCCCTTAGTTCAATAGATTAAGCGGCTTTGTGCAAGGAACCCACCAGGCTATGGGAGGCTATGATGTGACTCAAAGACTACACAACCCGGGCTAGAGAGAGGCACAGTGGAGGAGGATCCCCGCCGAGTGGGGACTACGAGGGATCCCATAGTGGGCTAGCTTATGGCCGGGTCACTTCGCAGGGGCTGGCATGGGTCCTACACCTCCTCGGGCTAAGGGTGTTGCCCCACTCAAGAGCTGTGCGTCGGCTTGGCTCTGTTTTGGGGGTTCACCGGGTAATGACCGTGGTGTCGCCATCATCTCTCTAGCCTACTGCGTTCTTGACCCCGAAGGGGGAGATGCAACCCTTCCCACCGACTCCACCGTGGAGATGCAACTCGAGTAGTCCCGATGGGTGATGCCATGGATTACGTGATCCCAAGGTTAGAGTCACGGTGAGCCTGATCGTAGCCCATCCGCAGCGGCGTACCGTGGAGGGGGGCTATGGCGGGGCCAACCCTAGCCATTGTCTTATACCACCGCCCCATTGTTATTGTTATGACCCGCTTCTATCTGAGGCCTATCCGGTCGATCGACTTTATTATGTATCGATCCACGGATGAGCTCTCACGTTTATGCAGCATGTGGCTATGTTCTTTGCACCTTTGGATATGTGATGGACTACCCTTGAGGTAGTATTTGTATTTCTGTTGATGCTAGATTCCGGGACATGTTTATCGCTTCCGTTGTTATAGGAGCCATAGGGAAGGGGGCGGCGCCAAGACACCTTCCGTGTTCCCCCCGCACTAGGGTCAACCCTAGAGTGCGGGTAGACGGAGGGGTCTGTCGGCCGTTGAGCCTGATGGGGGATTTCTCGCCGAGGTGTACGGCCTGTTATTTAGCGAGGGAGGCGTCCTGAATGGTATCCGAGCCATGTTCTTGGTTGACCAGAACTAGCACTCCACTATAACCTTGAAAGTAGTCTAACAAACATATAGGTGTGAAAATAAAATTTTCCACCATCAACCACCTCGAAAATAAAGGAAAAATTTTTCTCTTAGGTAGTGGGTCGAAATTAGCTTAAGTGTTAGACGAAGAAATGGAATCAGAAATTAATTCATCCTCTAGTAAATTGGTGGAAATTATGTACCTGCATCAAATTTCACATAAAATGGGTCGAAGAATCATGCCAATGAGAACCGAGAAAAAAAATAGTGAATTCATAATTAGCACATCAAACCATTAGGAAATTCGAAAATTTAAAGTATAATACAAAATTGATACAAAGTTAATATATACATTAATAATTAAATAATTACTAAATATGATTGTAATTAATAAGGAGGCCATAATAAATAGGGTAGTATGGTGGGAGAATATTCCTAGGGACCCTCCTTTTAAAATATCGACACCTCATTCCCTCTCTCCAACCCTTCACCTTCACCTCTCTTTGATCAGCCTTACGCCACCCATTTCTTGAACCACAAGACATGGCTGGCACGCAAGCAAACCCCATTGGAAAGCCTGGCCCTAGGCCCACCCTCTCCATGGCGCAGCAGGGATGCACGCCAAGAAGGTCCCCGAACACCTTCGCCGGGCTGAAACGAGCGAGGGAGTTCCCTAGCGACGGCCAGCGGCGGCCGAGCTTCCATGATGCCGGGGAGAGCCCCAGCAGCAGCTGTCATCAGGAGGCACGCGAAGAACGGATGAATCTGCGCCGCCCGGGGACCTCCCGACACCGAGGGTGGAAGAATCGTGGAAGAAGCGACCACCACCAAATCAGGAAGGCGAAGCGCCGGTTGCCCAAGAAGAAGGGTGCAGAAAAGGTCATGAGTGGCGGAGGAGAGGGCCGCCAAGAAGAGGGAGGAGAAAGGGAGCTTCCGAAGCGGCAAAGCGAGGAGGACAAGAAGGAAAAGCAGCCGGAACCCTCGCCCGGTGGCTGTTATTGGAAAACCCTCGCAGAGGAGGAAGTGCAAAGAGGAGGGTGGCCGAGGAAGAGAGGAGGAGGAGCGCCTTAGGACCCGATCTGAGACCACCTACCCCCAGTGGCCGGGGCACCCCTAAGGTGGTGAAGAAGCAAAAGGTAGGGAGAAGCGGGCGTCCTGCTCAGACCGCTGACCAGCTAGTTTAAGAAGATGGCGTACGCATAAGGAGTACACTCCGTGGTTGGGCGAGGTACAACGATTGGTATTTGCCGCCAAGAGGTGCAGCGGGCCGTGGAGGGCGGCAGGCAAGAAAAAAATCAGCCGCCACCCCCACCTAGACCGAAAAACCCAAAAGTTCTACGGGCGAACAGCGTGTCTTTGCCTGGGTTTTAAGGGAGATCAAGCACTTCCAAATGTGCACATAAATCTCATAAGGAAGGCCCTTCGAAGCGCCTCCTTAGAAGTCATCGCAGGAGTTCCTACGATTATAGGATCACTCCTCTAACGTCCCGGCCCGCAAGAGGTCGCCGGTAGCCTGGTGCAGCTCTTTGAGGAAGGAAATTGCACCATCCATGCTAAGAGAGTCACCCTTATGCCAAAAGGACATTCACTTAGCACGAGGATTACAGTGGAGAGGCCCTAGGCCCTAATTTTGTAAATTTTGTTAGAAAGTTTAAATTTTCATGTACTATGTTTTCTTATTAATATAAAAGTATTTCCCCACGTAATTAGAAAAATGTTGTATGCTTGAAATTTAGGAAATAGAACACAATTGTAGTAGAATTCTTCATAGCACCCCCTCGAAATATCCTAGAAATCATGACTACAACAAAATTTTGGCAAAAATCATCAAAAGCAAAATTTGGCCTAACCCGGTGAGACAATAAAAACGCTGTCTGCGTTTCTCAGCGACGCTGGAGGCCATCCGCGGACTCACCCGACTGCCCCAAAAACATGCTTTTTAGATGTCAGCTTTGCTCAAAATAAGTTGCTAGTTAGCTTAGAATCGCCCAATTAGCCATGTTAGCATTTGAAATTCCCAAAATGACCAAAAAAATTGGCCCAAAATAGGCCAGTAAACGGGTGAGACCCTTAAACGCTGGGCTTAAGCGCCCCGGGGACTGAGGCCATCCGCGGACTCACCCGGATCAGCCCATTTTGACCCAAATTAGCCAATTCGACCAAACAAACCGCCATGTAGTGTTGCTTGCTTTGCTTTGCTTAGACTTGCACTTCATGGTAGTAAAAAGCATGAAAGGGTGTCTATAAATGTATCCCTTTTGGACATCACAAATCACCCAAAGTAGATAACATATCCGAAATTTAGCTCTTCCCCAAATCCAAATGTAGGAACCATATTTGTACATCAATTCAAGAATCCCGACACCCGGCATCTACCATAGTCAACCATAGTCTAAAAAAGGGCCTCATTTGTCATTTTCCTTCCACAAACGCCCTAACCACTTAGGCGATTTTTCTAACTCCTCACCGATCCTTGCAAGTCATTTTCTGCACCCTTCCTTGCTCAATGGCTTCAACAACTTTGAGAGATGGTACAATGCTGCAAGCCATATCCATCACTCCCTGGCACGACCAAGCCTTCTGTGTTTGACCACTTGTTTGATCTTCATGCAACTACGTCTAGAACACCATACTATACAGATATCATGTGCCAATATGACCAACAGTCCTACCTTGGGAAGTTAGACTACCCCCTAGGGGAGGGAATTGGTTTCTCTTGAGACACTCACCCAAGCCTTAGGTCGAGAGATGGCAGGGATCCAAAGGCAAGAAGCTGACTATGGGATAGGACTAGGACCATGCAGATTACATGACCCTACGTGACATAATAGGCATAGGTACCTTTCATCTCTACGACCCCTTGCCCTCTTCATGCATTATAAGTCAATCAACAAAGTAGGGGAACTTCCGTTCAGCCCTTAGACTTAGCTCCACTTGATAATTGTGAGCCCGAGGATCAAATCCACGAATATAGAGTCCTCCGCTTCACGAATACTATGGCACGGACGCCGAAAGCACCATCTCTGCGCAGATCCATGAAGACTAGGAGCGGCTAGGGGAGCAAAACCTGTGAGTGGGAGAGCAGAGAGGCGACAAGAATGCAGAGGTACATGTCGAGGCATGACGACGACATCCCGAAGAGCCACCGAGCCACCGGCCGGCATCACAGCTTACGTGTAGATAGTCATCGACGAAGAGGAGTACATTCTAGCAAGTGACATCCTCAACTTGTCATACTGCCGTGAAGAGGGACTTCAATCGACGAAGCTTCTAGGCATGATAGCACATGGGAAAAGCACGGACCTCCTATCGACTATTCATACCGAGATTCCAAGGAGAGGCGGAGAGACATTCTTATCTTTGGGGAGACAAATGTCCGACATAGCGCCTATCAGCGAGATAAGGGGAAATCTATCACAGCAGGAACTCCGTCATTTCCGAAGGAGGAGTTCCAGCATATACAAAGCACTGCATAAACCAGGGAGGGGGCCCAAGCCTGCCGGCCAGTTCGAGCCAGAGCATGAGGGAAGGGTCCAAGAGCATCAACTTGACAATGCAAGCAGCATGTGGAGAGACCATGAAGACCTTATGGCAGTATGCCTCGGGCGGAGCGGCTCAAAGGAAAGGCACGGGATCACGAGGCACGGTAAGGGGTATGGCACTATGCTACTATCTTCCAGCCCTCGGCCAAGGGCAAATGGTAGTCTTCCACAAGGAGTTCCAAATCCAAGGGGGAAGAATCCGTGGCACTTCTCAGCACTCTCGGCTTCGCAGCATTCAAGACTCGCCCATGAAGATCCGCTCATCCTTTTCAAAGAGGTCTGTAGCGCTCCATTGCCTCGACTTCGCTGGGGGCCACCCTCGGGGATGCATCACTTTCAGCGAAAGCAATCGCACTTAACTCCCGAACCGGAAATGGCGCGAGCACCGAGGGAAGATCGACAAGGAACATCTCATGCAACTCCTCGGCAAAGGCCTCCGATTCAGAGATGTGAAGAATTTCTTTAGGCTTTCAGGAGGCCATTGATCAGCTATAAGATTTCCTTTTAAGTTTTAAATTGTATTGAGTAATCTCTTTGATATTATCATGTAATGTACTTCTATATATTAATGACTTAGTATCATCTTGACTTGTAAGTGGAAATTTCACATGATTTCTTTTGTATCTAACAATGAATTAATTGTAAACGGATATAATTGATATGTAAAACAAATAACAAGCATTGATGATCAATCCTTGCAGCAAGGAACACCGGCTCAGGTTCCCAAGGCCAGGGCCGACAGCATCAGTGGATACCAAGGAACCTATTCGGACGTGATCAGGATGACAACAACGAGGAAATGACGCCGGAGGCAATCAACGCAAGGCTGGTACAGATGAGGAATCAGATGCATCAGCCGATCCATTGGGCCACCCCATTGATGAATGCCCAAGAATATGCACCCGCACCACCTCCACCTCCACCACTACCTCCAAAAGGCATTGAGAAAGGTCCACGGCCAGAGGGCAAGACAACCAGTGAAATGTCGAGACGTGAAGAGGAAAAAGGAAAAAATGAAGATCTCCAACACCACCTAGCTCTAGCTCATCGACACTTCGATTACCATGACAGCTTCTAGCTCGAAAAGTGAGTCCGACACTCCACGTAAGAGCCGTGGCAAGGAAGGAAGATGATTATCAAAAGAAAGTTGACAGCTATGAGCAATGTGTGGAAGACTAGGAAGTTGGGTCAGGCTTCTCGTGGAAGGACAGATCGGTATGGAGGCGTAAGCCCGGCTTGACGAGATGGAAGAGTTCGGCAACTCTTATGGCATGAAGGATAAGGACATAGGGAAAGTTGCTACAAGAAACTTGATAGGAGCAGCTAGAATCGGTGGAAAGGCTATGCGAAGTCTAACAAGCTCAAAAGGAACGGTTGCAGATTCAAGACCTTCAAGGTTTTTTGGCAGACATTATGTGCCTAGGTCACATACTAGCAGCGCAGATCCAGCAGTTCTATAGATTGAACCAGGGTACATTGTCACTTGTAAAGTATACGAGGAATTTATGTTAATTTAGACTCCATGTTCCCTCGGAGGCCGAAAGGCAAGCTACGAGATTTACATTGAGGGATTGAATAGCAATATCAAAGGCTAGTCCGAGCAATCAACCCTAAGTCGCGGGCGGCCGAGGATAAAGCCATAAGTTTGGAAGAAGCTCCAAAGAACGCCGGTGAGAGACAATCGGCCTTCAAAGGAAGGTCAACGGGACAAGTACCAAAGGGCAGCAACGTAGTAAGCAATCAGCAACCACGCCATCGAGGCCAGCAGCAAGGGAGCTCGGAGTAAGAACTTTGGGGACCGTAGTCGCCCGAGGGACGCATCGTAGGCGATGTTAAAGCGTGCATTCTGCACAGCGGAACGAAAAGAGAAGAGATGAATGTATTGAGAAGAAGCTTTGTTTCGTGCTCTTCCAGCCGGAACAATCAACCCATGATTGCCCATTCACATGCAGCAGCCTTGGCGAACTTATGGATTGGGATTCACCAACGAAGCGCATGAAGACGACGACCGGCGATGAGGCCCAGAACTTCATAGATGGTGAGTGCCACATATGTGCAAACATTGAGTCGATGACATTGAAAGTCGGGCCAACAAATATTGCGGCCGAGGGGATCATAGATAGCAGTCCATATCTAGTATTGATAGATACAGTAGCTCTCATAACTTTGCCTCTCCTAGGCTGGCTGCCCTAATGAAGAACAAGGTATTGAAGTCTAAGCCAAGGCCGCTTGTTATGGCAAAAGCCAAGGCCCATTCGCAACACACTAAGGGGAGGAGGATCACATTCGACATAGACCTTAGTGGAAGTAAGTGGCCGATGGGGGGCAGAGGTCATGGAGATTGGAAGGTATGACCTTATAGTAGGAATGGAGTTCCTAAAGCCAGCAAAAAGCCATGATCGACGGCCCGCAATGAAGTCGCCATGACAAAGACCGGACGGCACCAAATTCATAGTGAGAGGTAAGAAGACAGCTTCTTCTATGCAAAGGTGTATTTCTTTGAAGCGCTTAAGGAAAAGTATAGAAAGAAATAAGGTGGATTACATCTTGAGATTGAGGCAATCGAGCCCAATAAGGTGGAGGGAAACGATCAAAAGGGAAAGCAATTGCCCAAGCCAAAGGTAGCTAGGCTTATTTCAGAATTCAAGGATGTATTTCCCGATGAGATCCGCAGCTACCACCTTATAGGGGTGGGAGGTGAGATCGCATTAGCACCGGATGCTAAGCCTACCAAAGCAAGGCACTATACAGATGAGCACACCGGAGTTGATTGAGCTCAAGAAGCAACCCGTGAATTGCTTGAGCTGGGTTTTATTAGAGCAAGTGTGTCTCCTTTTGGAGCACCCATACTCTTCGTGAAGAAGAAAGATGGCGCTTTAAGAATGTGCATAGACTATCGCCACCAACAAACGTATTTTATAAAGAACAAGTATGCTTTGCCAAGGGCGATGATTTAATGGACCAGCTCCAAGGAGCAAAGGTATTCTCCAAGATTGATTTGAGGTCGTGGTACCACCAAATAAGAATAAAAGAAGAGGATATCCATAAGACCGCCTTAACGCCGGTATGGTCACTTTGAGTTTACAAATAATGCCCTTTGATTTGTCGAACGCCCAAAGAACTTTTATGCGCCTCATGAACGACGCCTTCAGGGGATTTTCTAGATGAGTTTGTCATTGTTTTCTTCGACGACATTCTAGTCTACAGCAAAGTCCATGGAAGATCATGATCAGCATTTGAGGAAAGTCTTGAGAAGCCGAGACGCCATCGATTGTATGGCAAGCTCTCCAAATGCCACTTTGCTACCGAAAGAGTGGAGTACTTGGGCCATGTCATATCGGGCGGAAGGAATCTCCACCGACCCCAAAAAGATCGGTTTTAGTAGATTGGCCAGCTCCAAAGAATGTGGCGGAAGTAAGAAGCTTTCTAGGTCCCGCGAAGTTATTACGTAAAAGTTCGTGAAGGACTTCGCTAAGTGGGCGCCCCTTGACGGACCTCACTAAGAGTGTTAAGGTGAAAGATTGGAGAACACATTGGTTAGAAAATGTTCAAGCTTCATTTGAAAAGCTTAAGGAGGCCTTTTAACAACAAAGACCCGTGCTAGTTCCGCTTGATCCGTGACAAGGACAAGATAGTAGCAACAGATGCAAGCAAGATAGCAACAGTGGAGTCCTTATGCAAGAAGGAAGGGTAATAGCTTATGACTCCAAGAAGTTGAACGACACCGAAAGCAGCTTATCCAACCCATGATCGTGAACTTCTAGCGATTGTCGGGCTCTTCGTATTTGGAGGCATTATTTGCTTGGGAGGAAGTTTCGCTAGATAACGATCACCGTGAGCCTCCAATACATTTTTACCCAACCACCCCTAACCGAGGCAAAGGAGGTGGATGGAATTCCTAGAAGAGTATGACTTTGAGATTGCTTATAAGCCGTAAGTCGAATGTGGTCGCCGATGCTCTTTCTAGAAGACCTCTTGAAACCGTAATTCATTGTAATGCTATATCAACTCTTTCGAAAGGGGTATGGCAAGAGAATTGAGGAGACTTTACCATCCGATGGTGATTTCAAGGAGGTATGGGAAAGCCTTTCTAGAGAGGCTAGAACAGATAAGGAACGAGAAGCCTTCAAGCATTATAAGAAGGAAGGCAACTTGTTGTATCATAAGCATAAGTTGTGTGTGCCCGAATCATCGGGGTAAGGAAGCTAATCCTCCATGACACACACAACAGCCTAATAGCAGGGCATGCGTTTATGAAGACCTACTTCAAGATTCGGTAGCTACTTCCGCCGGAATGAAGAAGCAGATAGCAAGATATATTCACGAGTGTCACGTTTGCCAAGAAACCAAAGCGGAGCAGCCTTCAATTCCGTGTGCCTTGGAACCTCTAGCAAAGGCCGAATGCGGCGGGGAAGTGGTAAGTATGGATTTTATCACAGACTCCCAAGACTCTTCGAGGCAAGGATGCATTGATGGTCGTAGTAGACAAATTATCTAAGATGGCACATTTTGTGCCTTGTAGAACTATCGACACAAGATTAGATACCGCCAAGCTATTTGTGAAGGAGATTTTTAGGCTCCATGGCATGCCTCGGAGATAATATCTGATAGAGATTCCAAGTTTATGAGTGCTTTTTGACAGATCTCTTCAGCACCATTCAGATCGAAGCTCTCCATGAGCACGCCTTATCATCCCCAAACACGATGGTCGACGGAGAGGACGAATCGAATCATTGAAGATATGCTTAGAAGCTTTGTGTGGAATAAGCAGTCCAAGTGGGAGGAGTACATCCACTTGGTGGAATTCGCCTAATAGTGCCAAACAGAGTCATCTCGATGTCTCCTTTCATGGTAAATTACGGTACCAAGCAGCTTAACCCCTGACACTTGGCACAATCCCGTGTCAAAGGTTGAGGTGTCCCAACAAATGCTAGGAGATATGCAGCCAGCTTGGTGGAAGAGGTGAGGGGTTACCTCCTAGCAGCAAAAGAAGCGGCGTAAGAGTGTAGCCGACAAAGCACCGGACCGTAAGAGAGTTCAAAGTAGGCGAGATAGCGTGTGGTTGAAGATCAAGGTCAAGCAAGCTAAGCTTTATTGGGAGTTGCAAGAAGCTTGCCCCTAGGTGGGCTGGTCCGTTCAAGATTTTGGAGAGAGTGGGCTCCCAAGCCTACAAGTTGGATCTTCCGGCCCATCTCAAAGTTCACAAGGTTTTCCACGTAAGTTTATTAAAAAGACACAATCCTAACCCTGAGGAGGTTTTGGATACTCCAACCTTGTTGGAAATGACGGAAGAGCAAGTGGAAATCGGTGCGAAGTTACTTTGATAAGTCATTCAAGAAGACTAGGAGGTCTCAGCCTCCAAAATTTTGGTTAAGGGAAACACTTGCCGCTGGAAGACGCGACGTGGGTATTAAAGCAAGATTTGGAGAAGCAATACCCGAGTTCATGAAGGAGTTTGATGGGCGAAGTCGTCTCCCGACCGGGTCGACCTCGAATTCGCCAGAGGTTAGCTTAGTATGCTTCTTAGTTAACCTTAAGTTCCGCTCATGTCCTCTAGTTGGTAGAATACATGTGCCGTAATCTTGGAACATGTGGGCGATGATGAGATAAGCCTTTACGCCCCCGCCTTCTAGGCCAACATGCACCAGAGGTGCGCATGACCAATAGGGTCATGCGAGAGAGAGAAGGAAAGGCATGGTGCGCGATGATGGGACATCGGGTCGGATGTTCCCTATGCCCACGTATTTAAAACTTAGGACTGGGGGGCCCTACCTCGGGCACCGGCCGTTTCAGGAGGGTCATGGTGAAGGTCAAAGTGATCATGCGCCGATGATGGGATCGTGAGACGCCCCTAGCTTGAAACCCTTGGGGCATGATGCACTAGGGTACTCGGCACCGCAACCGAGTAAGTAAAGGTAGCACTTGATCATGGGCGATGATGGGATCATCTTAAATGGTCCTTAAGCTCAAATCCGAAGGGCCATGATCGAGTGCAAGGTATTGGTAAGGGGGTGGTCCCCTAAAACCACAATTTTATTAATTAGACTAACGTAATGTGCTCCATGTGCAGGCAAGTGAGAAGGAGCATCGAGGGAGGAGCGATTATTAGAGAAGATGGGGGAACCATAATTTAGATTATGAACCCTAATAACTCTTATAATAATGTTTTGAATTATTGTAAGAAGTAACCTTGTTAAGGCTATATAATTTTGTATAAGTACAAATATAGCCTAAATTTTGACATTTAACTCTTTAATAACAAGTTGATCGCTGAATTTAAGTATATGTGTGTTGTTTTGCGGATCGAGTAGTTCGTCATTTTAGCGCAATCTCGAGGACAGCATTGTTCTAAGGGGAGAATGTGACGCCCGGGGGAATATACGCTATATATATACGATATTCCTCGACCCGTCACCATACAAGTCTACCCGGTAGCCTTGTATGCATTGGGAAGTGGCAGGTGCACATCTAAGTTAATTGTTTAACTTAGATAACCTTAGGATAAGACCCATTTCCACATGGCCTTATCCTATTGGGCAACCCACCACACGCCTCATCCTAGTGGTGCCACGTGGCATCCCATGTGGACCCACACCTATATTAGCTCTAACCCTAACCCTAGACCTTTTTCCCGACCTAGCACCTAAACCCCCCATCCACGCCACCAAACTCCGCTTCGAGCATCGCTCGTCAGATGAGCCTAACCTGGAGCAGCAGCTCCTGGAAGGTGTGTATGATCATAGAGGGAGCAAGTCTTCGAGCCACGTCAAGGAGCATGGAGACGCCAGGGATGGGAGGAAGCGCTTCTGAGGGACGTAGGTTGAGTAGAGTCCATGTCAGCCATCCGGGAGTTAGCAATCCGATGGGTTAGTATTTCGTAAGCTAGAGTAGAGCCACCCTAGATCCTTTGTTGAACATCTTGAACCCTAATCAATGAACCCTAACTAATAGTTAGATATGTATGATTAGGTTAAGATGTTCATATGATATTGTTCATGATGATTATGGGATGATGGTTGATCATGTTTGTTCCTCTTGTGTTGGGAAGGGGGGTAGAGACCTAGGGCCATATGTAGTATGTTCCTAGTATAGATCCCTTAGTTCCTATTAGATTGCGGCCTGTGCATAGGAACCCACCGGGCTATGGAGGCTATGATGTGACTCAAAGACTACACAACGGGGCTAGAGGCAATATGGAGGGAGGATCCCCGCCGAGTGGGGACTACGAGGGATCCCATAGTGGGCTAGGCTTATGGCCGGGCCACTTCGCGGTGGGCCGGCATGGGTCCCACACCTCCCGGGCTTAAGGTGTTGCCCCGCCTCTCAAGAGCTGCAAGTGTCGGATTGGCTCTTGTTTTGGGGTTCACTCGGTACCTAATCGGTGTGTCCACCACGATTCTCTAGCCGCCCGTGGAGCCTCTAGACCCCGGGAAGGGGAGATGCAACCCTTCCTACCTCGGACGGACCAGGGGAGATGCAACCTTGGAGTAGTCCCGGATGGGTGATGCCATGGGATTGCGATCCCGGAAGGTTAGAGTCATGCCGAGAGCCCATCTAGCCCATCCACAAAGTATGCAATGTGGAGGGGCGATGGAGTGGTCAACCCTAGCCATTGTCTTATGCCAGCCCCGGCCATTGTTATGACTCTGTCCGCTCTATCTTGAGGCCTATCCACCATTCGACTTCCTTATGTGTCGATCCACGGGCAGGAGCTCTCACGCTTTATGGTATGTGGCTCATGTTCTTTGCACCTTTGGATATGTGATGGACTACCCTTCGAGGTAGTATTTGTATTGTTGATGCTAGTTCTGACATGTTTATCGCTTCCGCTGTTATAGGAGCCCATAGGGGAAGGGCGCGCCAAGACACCTTCGTGTCCCCTCCCCGCACTAGGGTCACCCTAGAGTGCGGGGTAGACGGAGGGCCTGTGCGGCTGTTGAGCCGGATGGGGGATTTCCTGCCGAGTGTACGGCCGAGCGCCGTATATTTAGCAGGGAGCGTCACAATTGTCTTTAAAAATTTTCCTTCACATAATGGATGTTATTTATATTAAATTCCTCTCGTGAATGACTTCATACCTTTACTCTTGCAGTGTCCTTCCATCTTATGCAGAGGACATAGCTCAGAGGATGTCATTAATTTCTTCTCCGACGCATAAACAGCGAAAGCAGCGAAGATGTTTATTTATAGATGATGAAGCTATAGTTGATTAGTGTTCGTGTCTTTTGGTCTCTTCTCCAACAATAATAATCTTCCTTATGTGTTACTTTTTACGTGGTTATTAGATCTCCTTATATATTACTATGCACATTTACATAAAGCTATACTTTTTGGAACTTCTACATATTTTGCTATACTGCTGTAGTTGTATTGCATGGAAGCACATCTCAAGATGCCTTTGGTTTTTTTTTTTGGCATTTCTTTTATCTTTAATTTCATTACAACACTAACCTAATTTCTATATATTAAAAGATGTAATAGTTGACACCACAAAAAATCATTGAAATTTCACTAGTTGACCCCACAATCTTAAACCATTGATATGAGGTTTATTGGTTTACAGACAATGTTAAAGAAAAAAAACCAAAGTGCCCAACCAAAAAGACCCTAGGAAAAAATTTTCCCCTAATGTTTGTCTTGCAGAATACAAAGGCTATACTTGGTGGCCTTATCCCAGAAATAAGCCTTTCATGCCATGTGATGTTAAAATTTAAATAGAGGCCTAATACACATTACTTGCTGCAAGTTGGTAACTGTTCTTCCGCCATTGCACATTTCTTCCTGGTACATTTTCCCAATGTGGCATGACATAAAAATACTATCTACTAGGAAACGTGCCCAGCGTTGCTGGATATAAGTTGAGAACTTGTAAATGATATATATTGTACTGCCCTTAATCTATGCGAAAATAGTGCGTCCTCTCAGTTTTTTAAGCTAACTTAGAACTGGGAAAGGAACAATACTAGGTGTACCTAAACTTCTGATATTGCCTTCTACTTATCATCCGATACATACATATTCCTAAATATTGACAACCGGATGACAACCCTTCATGAACTACTTGCACATTCTTGAAATTACATGCATTTGATTGCAAAAATTGTACTATCTAATGCCCTAAGTCTTCAATTTTATATTACAAAACACCACCCACACCGTATCCTACATTTTTGCTATGCAAAGTAATCAAACATTTTGACTAGTTTATTTTTGTTGGATTCAAAGATGGCAGAATAATCTTTGGATTTAGGAGGCGTTTGTAAGCCTTTTCGGGCTTGAAGAACATTGGAGCGAATGTATATAGTTAGGATTTTCTTTATGCTTTAAGTAGAATTACGATACAAAGATTCCTCGTGGATCAGATATAATTTTACAAAAGATCCCATATGGAACTGAATCATATCTGCAATTATAGTACTCATAAGAATCTCTCAACCTCTTCTTCTATCTAACTGGTACTACAGTATGAACATCTTCTCAGTTAAATCGAATACTATAGGAGTCGAATGCCCATTTTCCACAGGCTGCAGATAAATCTTGAATGCTCCAAGAAACCTCTTGCAAAGATAGAAATGAAAAGGAAAAAGATGGAGTAATCTGAACAATCTCCTGCACTACACAGAGAAGCAACATGCTTCAATCTTTAATCTAAATCAATAGATTTACTACCAAATGTGAAACTAAAAGAGACACTACATTGTTGGGATGTACCAGTCAGCCAACCTATAGTAGGCTAGACACACAACCCAACTGCCAAAACTCTCCCTAATTCTAGTTCATGATACCTGATCTTGATATGGAAGCATTTTTCTGGACACAATCAGGTCCCTAGCTCGGCAATCTCAAATAATCAGACATCCTGTTATAAAACTGTGAAAATTGATACCAAGAATTTACTCTGGCTCCTTCCAAGAAAGCATCTAGATCTTTCTTCTAGAAAGAAAGAGCAAGTGGAGGGAAAAAGCTTCCAACAAAATAGACTTGTAAAAAATATTTAAACTGCCAATAAAACTGAAATCTTGAATCATCTCCTCTCATAGCCTTGCTTCGATTTTATTCTGCCTTATAGGCATATGCACCGTTTTGGTGTATCTATCCATAAATAAATAAAGAAGAACCTATTCTCCAAGATCCAATAACCAAGAAACAAGGATCTTGGGCTGCTGGAAACTTATCAAAACTGTTCTAGATCTTTGCTATATTCATGAAAATCACTATGCTTACCCAGAGTAAAAGCATCAGAATAATTCCACGTTAGTGGAAGAATCATTTGAGCTGAAGAGACCGCCATGAAGACGCTCCAAGAATCGTCAATTAGCAGCCAGATAGAAGCAAATCTGGATTACATAGGAAGCCAAAACCCCTGCTAGCAACCAAAACAAGATCTTGGACAAATTTGGTGCTACTGCAATGCCGAAAGCAGAGAATAGAGGGCGGCCCCTTTCTACGCTGCCGCCCTAGCCGTGAAGGCGCCAAGAAAATTTTTCCATCCGCCCCATGGGCATTGTTTTATATTATTATACCTAATTAGTTTACTTGCATGGTTATCGTAGCAGCCGATCTGCAGAGATAAAGCAGATGGCATTGAACATATGGATTTCATAATTTCAAATGGAAATTTCAGTTGATCTAGTGGCAGGAAGTATGGAGTAGAACAGACCCGCATGTCCAGTAGGGCTTCACCATTCATCATCCCTTATCCATGCTGCTGTTATATGTATTGCTGCTATGAAGTATGCTTTGAAGCTTTATCTTGCTGCCTACTGTGGCAGGAGGGTTCAAATCTTCTTAGAAACTGTTCTCTGAAAGCGAAGCTGTCATTCAATGCTAACAAGATGATAATTAGTTTGACCTCCACATTGACTAGCTGCAATGGTTAGAGAATCATATGTTGAGGTGGAAAATGGAGTTTGACCCCATCACGGATTTAGCAGATAGTGGGGAATGAAGCAAAGGGAATATATGTGGGAATATTATGTAAATCAATGGACACAATTTTATGATAAGGGAAAACAAGCGATACAAGCATAAGACTATTGCTCAGTCTAGAAAATGTTTTAACCTCGAGTTACATCATATGGATGTTAAAAGAGCATTCTTGAATGCAAAACTGGAAGAAAACATATTTATGAGGCAAGCTCCGGATTTGAGGTTGGTAGTAATAAAGTTTGAAAATTAAACAGAGCGATCTATGGGTTCAAGCAATCACCAAGAGAAGGGTACGCTTGTATGGACAATTTCCTCGTGGGAGCAAGGTTTTGAAAACTCATAGTTATGGAAACTTGTAACTCTATATTGATGATTGCATAATGGCAGCCAACAATATTAAATGCTTGACACAATCGTGTAAAAACTTACTCAAAGCCGATTTCAAATGTTTGATTTGGAAGAGCTTAGAAGATTCTTGGGAATTGAAGTTGAAATAGATAGAGACAAGAAAGTTTTGAGGTTGAAACATAGCTCACACATAGGCAATGTGTTGAAAAGGTTTAGGCTGGAAGATGCTAAACCAGTGAAATCCCCTGTAACACCTGGTGATAGGTTAATTGCAGATGATCACCTAACAGAAAAAAAGGCAGAAATGGAATAAGTTCCATATAGGGCTCTCACATGATGTCTATTACACTTGGCTAATAATACTTGTCCTGAGTAAATGATTTGAGCAGGAGGAACCACAACCCAAGCAAAGAACATTGGTTGACTGGAAAAAGAGTATCGAGGTACTCAAAGGGTACAAACATCATGGTATTCTTTTAACAATGTAGACTTAAGATTGCAAGTCTATAGTGATGCAGATTGGGGAGGGGACCTCAACCAAAGGAAATCAACCTCAGGATATATCATATATTTAGAATATGGTGCCATTACATGGAGGTGTAAACAACAGAGTGCCATTGCCATGTATCATCCTTAGGAAATAACTTGGTTGAGACGACAATTAGATGAGTTAAATTGCTTGCAGACAGAGCCAACCAGAATCCCGACAAATAGCCAAAGTTGTATGGCTAGAGCAAGAAATCCAGCTGACCATGAAAGGACAAAATCTGTTGAACTGAATATCCATTTCATTAGAGATTTAGCAGCCAAAGGTTACATTCAAATGGAGTACATTGATACAACAAAGTAGATTGCAGATGTTTTCATAAAGGCCTTAGTGGAAGCAAATTCATTCAATTATATGTCATATGTGTGAATTGCATTTGGTTGAGCAGAACATATTCAATGCATGGCAACACAGAATTGATGGGTCTAATTGTGTCTATATAAACTAATTCTTGAAGGATGACCACTTACAGGATTTGCTGTTTAATATCTTGTAGATGCACAATGCAAATGTCAAGCCTGAATTTACATATAGTGCGCTAATAAATGCATACGCAAAGAAGAAAGAGGTGGCACATACTATGTTTCGGTCAATGGTATTTGCTGGAATAAGGTAATATACATGACCCTTCACATACTCAATATCCGTGTCATACCATGTGCATGTCTGCATATTGCATGTCTTACACACATAAAAGATGTCGAGGGCCACCCAGATGCAACACGGGATTGGCGCATATCATATGTTTAAATCAAGAATAGTTAGCAGTTAAGCTCTTCATGTTGGATTTCACATTAGATGTCCATCAAAATACCGAAGCATAGTTCGCATTGCGTCTGCAGACGCTTGGGATCCTTCTGGTGCAATCATCTTGGAATTAAAAAGTAGCCTATTGGCCTTTAACTTCTAGTATCATAACCAAGTTCCAGTTTGGATGTGTTTGTGTCCATGCTTTGTCTGTAGATGTACTCGTTGGAAGGGGAAAAGCACTTTATCTTACTTTCATGTCACGCTGTTCTTTTATGGTTAACAAAGGTCTCTAAGTAAGTCTTACCGAGAAATCTTAAATCTCTATGATGCTTGTCGTTGATCTCTTTTCATCGAATAAGATGTGATGGTTTTTGGAGTTTATTAGCTCTAATATATGGCTATGGCGAGCCTTCTCTGAACTGTTGCCCTTTGCAAATTGATTCTAGTTGATGTAGTGAATGTGACTGCACCAAATTACAGTACGAAATGCGGCCCAATTGTTATATTGTTGGGTTGACATTTTATTGTTACATGCATTTCGTTATGCCACGTGAGAATAGAAATTGGCATACCAATTCCATTTAACATGTCATGAACCGATAAGTGCTAGAATTAGGTTACACTTTAGTGGGCTTGCATTTTGCGACCTTTTATTTGTGGCATCCCTATTCTATAGTCTGATGAATTTCAAAGTTTCAAGCTTTCCACGGAATCGATTCTATTTGGATTCCTTTTAAAGCTCATTATCTAATTTATTTCTGTTCAAAAAGAATGTTGGATCTTATTGTCAAACTGCGCAAAAGACTTAGGATCCTCACAAGAATGCTCGTTGCAACATCTGTCATACATAAAAAACACTCAGATCAAAATGCCTCCTCAACTTCTGCATTGTATGGAATGGGGGTTAGTCCTCTATTCCCGGTTCACAGATGGGTCCCACGACCAGCATTAGCTAGATTGCAATTTTTGATCCGCTCTTAGTTAATGCAAATTGCAATCCCACTCGCAAACCTGAAACAACATTTCCAACTTCATTCCCCTATGTGACTAACGAACGACATACCACCAAGGAACATGTGCAATAACCGATTACACGTATCCATCACCCGCCCAAATAGAGCCAATTAACAGCTCCATTTGAATCAAAGGGATTTCCACTCAACCAATTGAAGCTGTAAAATCTTAGTGAAACTGGCCTGATAAATGATACTTCAAAAGCCCCATCCAAGTCATGTTCTTGGGTTTCTAATATATTCAATCATGTACCTCACAATTGACCATTTGGTTATTCTGCGTATTCTAATTGACACATTCAAAGAAAATAAATGATATGCATTGTTGCTCTGTGAAAAGATTACATTGCATAAAGATCCTATTATAGGTCATACGAATGGCAAATGTGGCATGTTTGATGGAAGCCTTGTGAAAGAATGGATAGAGCTTTTGAAAAATGAGGATCCTATACGAACATAGAAGAACTTATTACTAAATGATATTTAGTAGGAACGGAATAGAATAGAAATTATTTTTTCCTTGAGACCAAAGAGGCCCGAAGGGTTTTCAAGAAAAAAGCTTGGCAATAATAGGCTTGTTGATGACCTATACATTTTATACATACATCTCAATATAATGATTGAGGACTATTGAGTTTATGTGTTCGTAATCTCCCAAGATATGATGTTAGAACTCCTATAGAAGCCACCTCCAAAGATCACATGCAATGGTTGGTGAGGTTAACGATTCGATAAGTCAAAAGCCCGGTTTTTGAAGAGTGTGGCACTCACCTTCAATGACTTCCAGTTCGCAACATTGGTAGAGCCTGTCTACAAAGATCTTGTTGCCCATATGCTTATCTCAATTCTGAGGCGGTGCATTCCTGTGTGAATGGATGTAATCAGTCTACATTCCTTCATAGGGAAATGCACTAGTAGGTACTGTTGTGGTCCCCTGGCAAGCGTGGGAGTAATCTGTGCTTTGTAATATACTATCTTCGCCAGTCCCAAAGCTCTAACATCTCAAGATTACTCAGGAAGCACGCTTTGAGATACTGCTTCAGTTAATTGTGGTCTCATTGTTGGTTACCTGTATGCACCTCTATTCTTAAATATTCCATATAGAAAACCAAATGGCTCTTCCTCCTTCTAGCATGCTTTAAAGCATTGCGGACGTATGTCATGGTGTAGGGAGGTTCATATTGACCACCTTCCAAAAGTATATGATGTGACGTTCAAGTGCAGCCCTCTGAAGGCGTAAGTACCATGTCTCTTGCAGGAGAATTTGATATCGAACTGTGGACTTAACTCCAAGTGCCTGAGCCAGAAGATAGAAGTTACCTACTGTTGAGAGGACATATTACCTACAGGTTGTACAGGTTTGTGTAACACTCTTTTCCAAAATGTCCATGATGCCAATCAATGAGGTAAAACAATTTTTGCTACACCGCAATGTACTGTGCCTTCTTGCATTTGAGGAAAGCTTTGTATTGTTTGATCACCCATGGCCTAGAGGTGAGCTCGATTACCTGCCTGGCCAGCATTTAAGGTCTCTACATTCATCATCAAGCCTCTTATTTCCAGAAAAGGTGGCTAAACATGAATGCCTCCTTGTGCCTCTTCTCCCAGAATAGAACTCTGCGACACGT
This sequence comes from Isoetes taiwanensis, assembly GCA_021234155.1. Classification (NCBI taxonomy): domain Eukaryota; kingdom Viridiplantae; phylum Streptophyta; class Lycopodiopsida; order Isoetales; family Isoetaceae; genus Isoetes; species Isoetes taiwanensis. The sequence goes on along the minus strand of JAJEKV010000609.1, from coordinate 88,391 downwards.
AAAAATAGGCAGTTGCAGAACTCCCAATAGCTCTCATGTTGGCAGCTCGGTATAGGATTGCGCTCGGTAGTAAGGCAAGCAAAGTTTAGGCACGTGGAAGGTAGGACAGTCGTGCATGTCGAAGAAAATTCTGATATAAAATAGGTTGTATATAATTGGTATGATTCTTTCATCTAGTACGATTAATAGATGATCTTCGTGTTGCTTGATGTTTTTGCCAATTCAAATAATCTATAACAGACGATCACCCGTATTGGGACATTGTTTGATGGTAACATTAACAACCTAATGATGATGGAGTCGAATTATAAGTGGTCACCATATAAATCTCGATATCAGCTATTAAGTGCTTTTATCCATTGTAGATGAATTATTTGTTTAAAAAGACAATATGCTTGGCCCATTATGCATTGCCTCTATATGATGTTCAAGATCCTAATAATGCTTACAACTTATATAACATAAACTTAATTAACACAAAACACTAGCAAACTCACACAATACCATTTCAAACACATCAAACATACATCTATATACGCAACATCAAGAATTGCAATCCTCGATGCACTAGCACCTTATTTAATTGGAAAAATCTATCATAATATGGGCCTTTTACCTCTGCTTTGATGCAAAAGGAAAGCTATTTTACTAGAAACTATAGCGTTACCAAATCAAGGTTCAGGTATAAAAATGACGTATAATTTGAAATGGTTAGTTGAGGGGGTCAGGGGTAATTGTATTGAAATACGTATAAAAATGAGGTGGATAAATGCGTTTTATCGGTCTTCTTAGTATCTAGGGCTCTATATTTTTTAAGCATATGTTTCAATGGTGTGGAGCTACGGTCGGATTTAGAAGGAGTGCATGTGGTGCTTGGCATTTGGCAATGCTTCCTTGCATTCCTATGATGTAAGCAGATGACCAGAGTTACAATTTAACAACCTCATATTCTATAAAAGTGAGGCTATTGCTAGTATTATAGCTTTAGAAAGGGAGAGGGAGCTTGATCATCAGCGTTGCCAAGCAGTGTTTATGCTTAAGCTAAAAAGACCCGCTGGTGTGAATAATAGTATCAAGAGATGATTTGTTGGTATAATACTAGCATGCAAGGCCTTGAAAAACATAAGGCTATATTATTTTAATGGTTGGATATTGCATGAAGGACCTTGGGAAGCTCCATTTTTGTGAGTATATGCACAACATATCAGAGAGGCAAATTGAAATGAAGAAAGATCGGTATATCCTATATGGATCAAGGGATATAAAGAACATCGTGGTGTTAGACAATCATACTTTGTTATGTAGAGCCTTGCATTTTGTGAGATAACATGGCCATAGGCAATTAAATGCGAGCCTAGTCTACACTGTCACGAGGATGCTGAGGATGGGAAAGTTTATCTTGTCCAGTACTTGGATCTTGCCATCAATCAAACACTACATTCACTTCAAAACATAGACCGAAGGCCGCTTGACTTTTGACTTGAGTCCCATGGTTTGCTTTGCCTAGTGATATGAGGTGTGTCCCCTATGGGATTTCTGCTATAATGCAGCCTATAAAGCGAGTTGGGGAGACACACAGAAGGTGTTGGGATGACGTTTACAGCCAAGAGAAAATAGATGTCAACTTTACGGATGTGAATGATGAGGAATACAGGCCTGAAGCCGCCGCTGACGAAGTGGGAGTTGATTTCAACTTCTTGGACTTGGTTGACCATACCATGGCTGTCGGGTGATTGATGCCTTGCTCTTGTCCTTTTAATATGTTTGTAAATACCTTTGATGCATTTTTACATGCAAGTTAGCCATGGTTGCACTTGCTAATATATCGGCAGTGATGGTGGGGAGCAGTCACCCTCTCCTCTGGAGTAGTGGTCGCTCCCGTGCCAAGAGTTGAGAACCTTATTTCTAATGCAATGCCTTCTCCAGTTGCTCTCTGAGCTGCTAAAAAAGGTGTAGATAGCTTTGAAAGTACTTTCTACTGTTGTTAGCATTAATACTTTGGCAGAATCAATGGTTGGCTCTATCCATCTGTTTCGTATGCAATTGGGCAAGCTAGTTGCTACTCTTGAAGAAGTGGGGCAGCACATGGAATAGCAGGAAGTAAACACATATGCAAAAGCCATTTGAGGGCACAAATGAATTTGACAAGGCATATCTTGCTTAGAGTCCGAGGATAGACACTTTGGCTAGGAGACAAAATTCTGATGACTAATAAAATTGACCGTTTCATGGTAAGTTCATTGTTTTAACATGTGTTTTTATTGTTATTGTTTGCTTGCAGATTGTATGCTTCAAAAATCTAATTGAAATATAGTATCTTCTTGTGTGAAGTGTGGTCGGATGTTGAGAAGAGATGTCTCCTATAGGTTGCATAGGTTTGTGTAACACTCTTTTCCAAAATGTGCATGATGCCGATCAAAGGTGGTAAAACATTTTTTGTTGCGTCACAATATACTGTGCCTTGTTGCTTTGGAGGAAAACTCTATATTATTTGATCACTCGTGATCTAGAAGTGAGCTCAATTATCTGCCTAGCCAGCACTCAAGATCTCTACGTTCATAATCAAACCACTGGTTTCGAGAAAAGGTGGCTAAACCTGAATGCCTCCTTATGCCTCTTCTCCCAGAACAACACTGTGATACGTAGAAGGGCAATGATCAAATTGTCAGTCTGTTGTTCCAAAATGGAAAGTTCTAGAACTTCCAATAGCTCTAATATTAGCAGCTCGACATAGGATTGCGCTCAGTCATAAGCCAAGCGAAGATGCAGCACATGGAAGGTAGGACAGTCGCGCATGTCGAAGAAAATTCAGATGTAACACAGGTTGGATATAATTGGTATGATTCAGTCATCTAGTACAGTTAATAGACGATCCTCGTATTACTCGATATATTTGGTAACACAAATGATCTAGAACAGGGGCGATCACCCATATTGGAACCTTCTTGACGGTAACATTATCAACCTAATGATGATGGAGTCGAATTATAAGTGGTCATCACATAATTCTCTGTATCAACCATTAAGTGCTTTTTTATCTAATGTAGATGAATTATTTTGTTTACATATGGGCCTAAGTACTTAGGACAATGTGCTTGGCCCATTATGCATTGCCTCTATGTGAACTAAGATGTTCTTGAAATCCTAATCATGCTTACAACATATATAACATGAACTTAATTACCACAAAACACTAACACTCACACTTCAGAACATAGGGCGAAGGCCACTTGGCATTTGACATTGAGTCCCGGGGTGTGCTTTGCCTAGCAATTTGAGGTGTGAGCTCTATGGAATCCCTGCTGGAATGCAACCCATAGAGCGAGTTGGGGAGACATGCATGAGTTGTTGGGATGATGTTTGCAGCCTGAGAGAAATGGATTCTAACTTTATGGATGTGAATGATGAGAAATATAGACTTGAAGCTGCCACTGATGAAGTGGAGGCTGATTTCATCTTCTTTGACCTAGCTGACCATCACGGCATTCGAGTGATTGATGCCTTGCTCTTGTCATTTTCTTTATGTTTGTAAAATATCTTTGATGCATTCTTACATGCAGATTAGCCATGGTTGCATTTGCCATTATATCGACAGTGATGTAGAGCAATCACCCTTTCTTCGTGGTGGTCGATCGCTTCTGGACCAATTGAGAACCTTATTTCTAATGCAATGCCTTCTCTAGTTGCTTTCTCAGCTATTATAGCAAGGTGTAGATAGCTTTGGAAGTACCTTCTGGTGTTGTGAACATTATTATTATGTCAGAATCGATGGTTGGTTTTGTCCCTATTTCATATGCAATTGGGCGGGCTATTTGCTGCTCTTGAGGAAGCGGTGCAACATATGAAATAGGAGGAAGTGGAAGTAAACAAATATGCGAGAGCCCATTTGAGGGCACGTATGAATTTAGCAAGGCGTTTCTTGCTTGGGAAGCTCCGGAGGATAGATGCTTTGGCTAGAAGACACAATGCCATGACTATCAGTTGACTATTGCATGGTAATTTGATTGTTTTAATAGGCTAATCCATGTTCATGATGGCTTGCAATATATCATGGGACATCACATTTTTGGCTCCCTTGGATTCTCTAATGAAGCATGATACCCCTTATTCTAGTTTTTTGAATCCCTTGTTATTATAATTTCAATCTCAACGTCACAAGCAGACACAAATAGGTCTTCTATTTCTATCATGATGATTGTGCTTCCTATGGATTTGCTGCCTTGAGTGGAGTCGCGTTTGACAAGCTTTCTAACCACATTCTTCTTTTATTTGCTCTGTCGCCTCTACCATCCTTAGAAAAATGCCTGCAATGCAAACATGACACCAAGCATGCATGCCTTAGCATTGCTTTTGGACGAGGTATAAGGCTTGTTATTGGAATAAAATAAACTTAAGCTTAGTCGTGCCTTCTCTTCCTTCCGCCTAAGTTTCTCATTCCTAAATTCATTCTTCTCAGTTTGCGCCAACACAAGACATTGGATCGACTGTGCAATGATACTAGGGCCGGGAGGCTAATTTCAGGGCTTTCTGATTTTTTAGACCGTTGATGCAAAATTTTACAGATCCAATGGTTGGGAACAATACCAGATGAGGTGGCAAGCAATGTGGACACCTTAGAATTTGAGAAAATCTTGCACCCCGGGTTAGGCAAGCCTGCTAAAAAAAAAAAAACTTACTCAAAACCACGTTTGATTACTTTTAGGGAAAATTCCAAATATACCCCTCAAGTTTACAAATATTCCAAAAATACCCTTAGAAATAGGGTATTTAGCTTAGATGGCGATAACTTTCTTGTGATCAATCAACTATAAAACTGTCCTTCCCGAAATTTGTAGATATGAGTGGGGGCTATCTGATAGCAATAGAATCATCTAAAACAGAGTTGGAATCTTCAAGTTATAGTGTTTTAAGTAAGTGCTATAAAAAACAACGTAAATGAGCATAACTTGTGAATTTTAACTCCAATTTCGATGAATTTGATGTTGTTCGGAAGATCTTATCATAATCTATAATCTTCGTGAAGACAACTTTTGCATTTGAGAAGCAACAAAAACTCCATTACCTTTTAAATGCTCTTCAATTGGAGGGTATTTTTGGAATTTTTGCAAACTTGAGGGGTATATAGGATATGGTGTGGGTTATATTTTGTAATGTAAAATTGAAGCAGGCTTAGGGCATTAGATGGTACAGTTTTTGCAAAAAATCGACAATAGTGGTTACCACTCACATGCTTAATCTACGTGAAAAGTATTCAACTTTATAGAGAAATGCCATGCGGAATTGTAATCAACCTCTTAGACTATAAATCTGCACTATAATACTTACTATTTGAAAGCATGTATGTGAAAAGAATCAGTCTTTTATTCAATCAACTTTAGTCTTGACATGTTTTAGGTAGAGTTGATTTTTCTCATTGTCAAGATCTCTAGGATCACTGACTACTTTTTGTAGCATTGTCATTCTAATTAACAGTGCACTTTTCAGTAGCCTACGTTTGGCTCTTCTCAATGATGTTCTACTTGCTCTTTTTTGTTTAATGTTGGTGGTCGTTAACCCTCTTCATCATTTGGCCATATTCTTTGAAGGCTTTGTTACTTTGTTGGCTTGTTCCATTTCTGTTACAAAATCTGATAATTTGGTAGTCATTTCGTCAATGCGTAGTTGTGGCAACGAATGTTTCTCCTGTGAATTTGTTGACTACCCGGATTCCCAGATATTCTTCTCGGCAAGGAGGCAAATCTAGATACTGTTGTTGTGTGTATGAGTTGATATTAGAAATTGCTCCAAGTGCATTGTGCATGGCTGGTTGACACAAGTCGAGAATGTTTTAGTATACATTGATTTAATTTATGAAAACATGTGAATGAAAAAAAAAAGAACGTGTACAGGTACTCACTTGTTGTTGGTATGTTGTGAAATATTATGTAGGTTAATTGCTCTCGCCAAATTGTACAAGAATGTTGTGAACCTAGACAAGAATGTTCTCTTGCCAGTGTTCAAGAATTTAAAGATGTATAATAGGTCTGGTTCTCCAAAGAGTGAGTTGCAAATATTACATCTTCCAAACTACAAAAATTAAGCTAGCTATGGTTAAAGCAGAGGCCAACTTTGAAGTAACAAAATAATGCAATCATTATGAGCAAATAATGCAATGTTTCAACCTGATTTCATTGTGCAAATGATGGAAATAATAAAGTGAATCATATAGGCAACAATAATACAGCACATTAAGATCGACTGCAAGCCTATCTCCACAACCAAAACACAGAGTTTGAGAATTAACCTGTTGCCCAGACTGTTGCAAGAACAAACCAACTCGATTTGCGTTTTCTCTAGAAAATCAATTCAGTTACTAATCTTAATCAAGTGCTCATAACTTCCCAACGCTACCCATGAATAGAGTGGAATTTCCATGAATTTCCCTCACCATGGATCAAATCCAACAATTTTAAGGCCTTCCATGTGGACAGAAACCTTAGCTGACTGGAACCTGGATAGCCTCAAATTGCTTCAAAGTCTCAACTCGTATTTGTGCCAAACACAAGTTGAGGTTTATGCAACTAACAAGAGTTGACTTGGGCCAACATCGTTCGATCTAGGGAAGGAGCAAAATAACATGATTAGCTTGAGACTATTGGTGTATGGTTTTTAAGGGATAGATTTTGCAATGCAATTTTGGATGTGTTCTCTATGTATTTCAAAAATTCTACACACAATTGAATTTAAATTTGAATGCCATGCACTTGCTGGTCAATGCAAAATTGAAATATTACCTGCAGATGAAGTTTTTACTTTATAGCACAATCAGGGCAAGCATCTCATTCTCTACAATCAATTCCAGAAGCATATTTAAGAGAGGTATAACAAATCCGATCAATATCGATATCAGACAAGAACCATCCATAAAATCCTTGCTCCTCAAGCATGTTGGCAGACTGAATGAGCTAACGCTTCAATGTAGCAGCCGATCCAGTATCAAATCAGACTCTAGCTCTTTCCAGACCTTCAGGTCTAATTCAACCTCTTTCAAGACCTGCAAGTCTATTTTCTAATCTAGCAGAATGACAGAATCTTTCTACTTTAGTGAGGTTGATTGAGTGTAATAGATAATTTAGATCAGATGGCGCAAGCATAGGGCTATGCCAACACACACATATTTGTGTCATTGTTTATCATATGGAACTTCCTAGGTCATCTGGTGGATAGATATACATCAGACAATTGCTCGATGAGACATTGTTTGCTATAGTTAGGTTTTATTTTTATTGCATTACATCTTTTAGTCTGAGCTGTTCATGATGGAAATCACATGTCTTATATCCCTGCATGAATGATAACCATAGAATGATGGAACATTCATTCTATTGGATTATAGATCTTGATCATGCCAAAAGAGTAGATAACGTGGCAACTTTTCAATTTCTTTGACATTCATTATTGATTAGATGTACACTGCTTGTGCAAGAATTATGTCTATCCAAGAGGAGTCACAGTGGTAGCATCTTACCTCACAACTGCAATTGGACATATAATGTTTGCCATAGCATTTCCAGGTACATATTTGTGGTCTTGGCTTTCAATCCACTTCATGTGCCTTTCAATGCGTCTTGCATGTGTCTAGGCTGACATAAGGATTCCTGTCATAAGCATGAATGTGATATACATGTATGCCTTACAACATACAACTTTATGCATGAGATGTATGATCTGGATCTAGAATTTGGTGTTTGGAGGATTTGCTTATGTCATTGTATGTTAGGCTTAGTCTCTTTATTAGTTGTTATACTTTCAATCTTCCTCTGATAATTGTAAAAGCAATTCTTCCACTTAGTTTACTATGTTATAAAGCACGTGTTGTATCGAGATAGAAGCCCTTCAAAAGTGATGTGAAAAATGTGAATATAAGTCATGGCATTGCGCATCTATACAATTGTACAGCGTGCCAGCATACTTATTACTGCTAAGGTTTTTCCCTCGAAAACCCTTCGGGGCGAAGGTTTTTTAATCCTGTCAGTAATACGCTTGCTGCTCTCTTTTTGTTTGGGTCCCACTTCACCAATTGGTGCAATGTTTACTGTGTAAAATGTGAAAATCACCTTTTATACGCATCAGATAAAATTAGCTTCTAAAAAACTCGTCTATACCATAGTAATAAGTAGAAAGAATATTCACGCGCTCCTTTGGCTGCAGAAAAAAGATACGTTCAATTACAACAACTGAGGTCAGAAAGAAAAATAAAATGGCAATTTATGTTATTCATGACGGTATATCAAAAGCAATTCACTTACTAGACCTAATACACACTTCTTAAACGATTGGCCTCCTGAGAATTTCCAATCAATATAACAAAAAATTGCCCCCATTGTGATTAACTTACTTACATAAATACTAAAAAGGCAACACACAAGTATGACAAATGGAATTAATGTGTATCTGCTAGGATAATTACCGATTATTTTCTACCCACAAAAAATTAGCCATTTCCGACGTCCTAATGTTACTCGCCAACTTTTGAGCCAAGAAATAGTCTTTGCTGTCAGAAACCAGACACTGCATTGCTTACTCACTACTAAAAATATACTAGGTTCAAGGTTCACTTTACATTGAAACTGTTGTATTCACAGTCGCGCATCATATTGTTCTTTATGATATCCTAAATATTCTAGCTACACAAAGATGTGCAACATATAACGGTCTGTTGCATTCTTACTGTGAATAGATGTATAGAGAATATGCACTTACTAATTTGGCACCTAAGCAGCAAAATTAAAGTTTTAGAAATTAAGTGAGTTATCTATTGTATACGCACAGGTATTGTTGTGCAACAACATGCAAAGCAAGTTTTCGAAGAAACAGGAAAATTAGGTGCAGTTTCCCATAAATGCAGCCTTGTGGTCATCTAAGCTTTGCTAGCTCTGGTCTTTGGCAAACCAGAGTACATTACAAACATGAAGACTACTTAACAAATGCATCACAGCTTGTACTAACCAGAAGTTATAACCGAGATTGAATGTTCCCGCCTAGAGAATAGAATAGAATAGAATAGTTTTTTTAACGTCCAAAAGTTTGACAACACACAAGTATGACAAATGGAATTAATGTGTAACTGCTAGGATAATCACTACTATATGAGTGATGATTATTTTCTATCCGCAAAAAATTAGCCATTTTCGACGTCCTAATGTTACTCGACAACTTTTCAGCCAAGAAATAGTCTTTGCTGTCAGAAACCAGACACTGCATTGCTTACTCACCACTAAAAATATACTAGGTTCAAGGCTCACTTTACATTGAAACTGTTGTATTCGCAGTCGCGCATCATATTCTTGTTTATGATATCCTAAATATTCTAGCTACACAGAGATGTGCAGCATATAATGGTCTATTGCCTTCTTACTGTGAATAAATGTATAGAGAATATGCACTTACTATTTTGGCACCTAAGCATCAAAATTAAAATTTTAAAGAAATTAAGTGAGTTATCTATTGTATATGCACAGGTATTGTTGTGCAACAACATGCAAAGCAAGTTTTCGAAGAAACAAGAAAATCAGGTGCAGTTTCCCATAAATGCAGCTAAGCTTTGCTAGCTCTGGTCTTTGGCAAACCAGGATACATTACAAACATGAAGACTACTTAACAAATGCATCACAGCTTGTACTAACCAGAAGTTAATAACCGATGTTGAATGTTCCCGCTTAGAGAAGGCCCAAAAAAGTTGTGCAACAAGACATCATGATCCAAGACATATGCATTTAGCCAACAATTAGAGCCGGATGTTACTAGCATTGGTGGCAAGGTAAAAAAAAATTAGGCTCCTGAGGAAGCTCCAGAAACCTAAAGAGATGTAGTTGCATTTACATAAACCACCTTTAAGCTCATCCCACAAGTTCAAAGTTGGGGTAAAGCAAAGGCTACGTAATTGCTACATCGTATACCTATAATGGTCGCACTACAGTATAACAAGAGGCTTGAAAACTCTGCAAATTCTCACAAAAAAGGTCCTAACAAAACTTAAATTTAGACAACAATGAAGACTACAACGTTCAGGAGAAAGATTAGGTGCATGAACATATTTTTGTGTTGGTTACAAATCAAATACCTTCCTGTAGAGAGTACGTCAGCAACATATTTAACATCTGAAAACTGGCCAGCAACGGTCTTTTCGCCCTCCTCTCATTGCTCCTTGTTAAGAGGAGCCTTCCTCCCGTTCACAACATCTAGTACTTGTGCCACAAAACCTTTGTCTGTCTGTGAGGGGGAAAGGGGCATTTAAAATATTCAGCATTCATTTCTTTACATCCCTGCTTCTCAGCAGGCAAAGTAAGATAAATTAAAAATATTATTTTGCCATTTTGACAATCTCGGTAGCCTTATATATTAGAGAGGGAGCAAAATAGAATTACGACAAAATATCGTACTCAAAAAGTGATTTGTATTGTATGCTCCAAGTTTCACAAGTTTGAAGATGTGATCCATAGTTTATGGAGCAACGTCAAGGTAAAAGCCAAACTCTATGTTGCCAGAATTTGTCTGCACCAACATATCATAGTTGATCATAACATAGCAAGGTGCTGCGCACGGAGGGTTGCCCTCCGTGGCCGGAGGTTGAGGTGGCTTAAATCATACTTGAAAGTTATGTTTTTATAATCAATCAAAATTGCTATTTTAGAACATTGTCATTTTGTGAAGATGATGGTACCCATTTGCATCACTAACTCCTCCTTAGATGTTGAGCTCCTCTTGGACTAGGATCCAACTGGACACATGGACATTGGGGTTTGAGTGTAACGTATTGGTCTGTGGTGCTCGATATGGAACAAGGATGGCAGAAGCATAAGGAGAAGTCTAATAGAGGAGAGAATGGAAATACATGTTTTGTGAAGTGACTTAAATCATAGTTCAAAGTCATGTTTTGACAATCGATTCAAGTTGCTACTTAGACAATAGAGTCAATAAGTCGTCCTTGCTGGGAAAATCCTGTAATCATAACAGTCCAAGAAATAACATCTCTTTCAGGCATAAATGATAGGACAACAATGCTCCTAACTGAGAAGGTGTCCTTAATTATCTTCTAAGAATTTTTCTTGAATTGTCCTTTTAAGGCTAGATGCTTTGAACGCATCCTTCAAAGCTTTTGCGAGATCATTTGTTGAAGGCAATAATAGTGCATAACATGGTGTGCATGGTAGGGTGCATGTTGGGGTTGAACTCAAGGTGCAAATGTTGTTGGGTTCAAGGTGCAAATGTTACCTTTTTTGTTATATAGATATGTGAGACATCTAGTGATTATTTATGCAAAGCTGAATTCAAGGTGCAAAAGTTACCTTGTGTGAGACATCTCATAATTGTTCATGGCATCAAGGTTTGGATTTTAGTAAATCATTCTAAACACTTACCTATTCAGTCTTCATTTGGCATGGCCTACAATAGAAAGGTTAGTTTATTTCTAGTCTTCATTTGGTCTATATAAAAGGTCGTCTTGTTTGTCTAGTCATTTTGTGCTCCAAGTGGGCGAAGTTTTCTTAATATAGAAGACAAATGTTTTAGAAGTTCCTTGGTTATTCTCTAGGTTGCCTGCACATTAATGAATAAAAAATCGTTGTAAGAAATGGAAGAGAGACGTCAATATTTGGATGGATTGTTGCATCTGCTCAAACATATCAAAGAGAAATCTCTCATTGCCTGAATTATGAAATATTCCATTGCCTGGATCTCCTATGTTCACGAAATCATGTAAGCTTTTTGTAGATATGGGCTCTTCTACCATAGCAAATGGCAAGATGTGCTCCCCTTCTTTTGTCTGCAATGGCAATACACATAAAACGAATCACACTGATGGGAAAAAAAAAGCATGCATTACAAATCTAAAGCAGGCAGTCTGCCAAACAGATCAGAAGGAAGATTTCAAACCTCATATTCTATATTATGGCAATGTGTGATGCATTGTTTTTCAGATCTTGAGTCGCAAGCTACTTTCAATTCTATTGCTTCTAATAGTTAAGCCTGTCAGATAATGCCTCTCAGATAATGCATCTGTCAATACATAAAGAACATGATCATAATGTCAAGGATCACTGACATTTGCATATGCAAGCAGACTTTTATATACCAGAAACCTCGAAAATCCATTTGCGCATATCTTTATTCCATTTGCGCATATCTTTGCGCATATCTTTATTCCATTTGTGCATATCTTTATGTCCTACAATACAACACATGAATCCAACTTTAATTTCCAATAAAGCAAACCCTCTGTTGTAAGCTAGAGAACTATAAATTATAAGCATTCATAAAACAATTCATAGAGGCAAAACATGAAACCTGAATATTTTCGCTCCAAATGTTCGTGAGTTGCACTTGATCTTTGCGTTATTGTTTAGCTACATCTGGTGTTGCTGGTGCCACTAACTTGGTAACTGGTTTGGTTGATGCCTTACTTGATAGTGTTCCATTTGTAGCAATCACAGGTCAGGTCCCTCGGCGGATGATTGGAAGTGATGCATTTCAGGAAACTCCTATTTTAGAGGTCACAAGATCTATTACTAAACATAATTTTTGTAATGTGTGATATGAGAGGCTTTTTACTTAGCGTCATCTGGCAGACTGGTTCCTAAGGATGTACTTATCGATATTCCTAAAGATGTGCAACAACAATTTGCTATTCCTGACTGGTCTCAATCAGCTCTTTGAGAAAATGCCACAAAAAAATGTGGTGTCTTGGAATACTATGATTGCAGGGTATGCAAAATGCGAACGGCTCAGACCAACCTATTTTAGATTATCTGCTCTGCCTCTACTGTTTTTAACAAATGCAACCAGGTATGGAACATTTAGAGCAGATACGAAGAGCCTCCATGCTTTCTGCTCTAACCTGTATAGCTAAATCCTTTGCAGCATCTAGTCCATGAAGCCCTAATGGTGCTGGGGCTGCAAAACCCTTCTTAAAATCAAGAAGGGCTTGTGCTTCATCTGCTTCTGCTTGACGACATTTATTGGTTTCTGCTGATGAAAATATTTAAGCAAATTACACCAAGATATGTTAGCTCATCCTTCCCAATGGGGATAAATGAATTGTTCAGAAAGCAACCATCTTACCTTATTAATCCGGCTTCTTGCTAAAAACCAACCCAAATAGTCCGGTCTGTTGCCGAATTGTTGCATCTGCTGATTTGTTGCACGAAATCCTGCCTTGGTGGCTTATGCAACATCAAATCCACCATATCTATTTGCAAACCCTTCCTCTGTCTGCCATTTCCTAGTCGTCATAGCCCTGGAGCTTGCTCTTCTGTCCACCTTGCCATCTAGAAAACGTAACACAAAAATGAAAGTATCAGCAAAAGAGAGCAGTTTATTCTGCTGCCATGCCTGCTGCCCGAATCCACGCCTGCATGCTAACCTGTTGCTGTGGCTGTGCCTGCGCCCTAATCTTGCGCTCTAATGCTTGGCGGTGCCGGTTAACCAGTTCCCACATCAGCCGCACAGAAACAATGGCGACCGAGAGTTTACAGGTAAGAGTAGGTTTGGAGCAGTCACAGCATATCTTAGGTATATTCCAGCATATACCTAGGATATGCCAAAAGCCCACATAAACAAGGGTTTGCCCCCTAGGGGCAACCCAAAAATTGAATCTTGGTAAGAAAAATGAAAGGAAGTAAGAAAGAAAGAAAAGACAAAGAGCAACGATTTGGCAAAAACCACGATTAAAAAAAGAAAAGAAAAGAAAAGCAAAACGCAGTAGCATTTGGGCCCGTTGGGCCAACAAAAACACTCGAGAGAAAAAAGCCCAGGCTTTATATCATATTAATAGTGTCATGTGTAGTTTTGAAATAAAGATGCTTTGAAATTCCAAAGATCCTAGATAAATACAGTATAAATACAAGAGATGGAGTAACAATTACCGAGCTGAAGTTAGGACTCCATGGCTATGGCCGATTGTGAAGCACTAAGGTTTGCTGCTTCTGGATCTTCAAGATATACCTCCTACATCTCCCAATGAAACAATGAAGACAAAAAACAAGAGGTCGAGTTGAGCATCTCTGTGATAAACGTTTGCGATATCAATAGTGTGCATTAGACGCCCCCAAAAGCATTTCGCTCAAAGACTTTTACTATACACTTTCTACTTACATTGTTGGACATGGCACTACAGATAAACCATTACCGGAGGACATCTGGGATTTAAGTTCTTCAAGCTACCGAAGCACATGTTCAAAAGTCTATTGTTAAGTAATGCCATAAACCAGCATAGCATCGACATCACCTCTGTAATACGCACTTGTAACAACCCTGTATCTGTTCATATATAAAACTTAATAATAAGATGCAGGACAAAACATGAACGCGCACATAAATAGAAACATCCATGATAAATGAAATTAGGGTGAAATCACACTTGTGGCCGCCCATGATCCTAAATTCTAATCGACCAATCAAATGTCTATTTTTTAGATTCCTGGGCGCCCCCTCTATCACACTTGGGGTGCCCAGGATGCAATATTTCCTGGGCGGGGTGCATATCCCTGGTTGGAGAATATCCCCTGACCAAGATCTTGGCCACTGAGAGCCACGTTGCAGAAAAATATCGAAGAGCAAATATTAGGGTTCTTCCTGCTTCAAAAGCTGCGCAGATTAGAATGATTAAGCACTGGATTCATGGAGATTGGAGTTGATTTTGCGAAAGGAATTTATAATGACGCATCCGCAGCAAAAATCCGAATCGGATCAACCTAAAATCAAGCTAAGCAGCCCCAAAATCGTCACTAAACAGGCCCAAAATCGTTGCTTGAAGAATTGATTTAGAGATAAACAGGTAATGTTGGTGTTTTTCAGGAACCTGAGCGATTCCAGAGCAGAATCAGAGCAGAATCAGAGCTGCAAGACATGATTTTAGGGTTCATCCATTGCTTCATCCTCTGTTAGAAATTTCTTGGGCGCAGGTGTGATATCCAGTTTTCTTGGCCATCTGCAACCTGTCTAAGACAAAAAAAATAGTTTTGGGCAGTCACTAGTATGATTCCACCCTTAGTCAAATGGCATTAACTAGTGGCCTCAGATCTTCCACAAAAAGATGCTAGGTAGTTCAGCAATTGAAATTCCCATTAAACAAAAATAAAACTAAATGATATGATTTTTGGTTAAGCACAACACTATGCTCAAAAGGGAAGAAGAGATTTGTTAAAAGTCCAATTGCAGAATGTGTGTTTCCAGAGGGACCTGCAGCTTAGATGTGGAAGAAAGAGGTAGAGGAGGAAGAAAGGTAGTGCATGCAGAGAATGATGCATGAAAAATTGTGCCAACACGTGAATTCATCCTTAATCTAATATATACCTAAATGAATGAGATGGGATCGAAGCTATATTGCAAAATCTTTTTTAAATAACTTCAACAGACAAACTTCACCAAATTTCAACTTCTTCATGACAGATTTTATATTCCATACCTGAATAAGCTCAGTAGAGAAAGTATATTGTGACGTTCCAGCATAATATGCAGTTCAAATACGTATATTATACTGCCACGCCACGGGTACATGTCACCTTGATGACATGTACTTGGAAACCATAAAGGGTTGCACCCTAGGGGGCAACCTCATATGTTGCACATGCCTACAAACATATGCATTTAAACCCCTTTGCCTCATGGCAAAACCCCATATGTCCTTTAACCCTAAACCTAAAAGGTCATGTAAAAGGAACAAAAGGGAAAACTCTAAACCTTTTCCTTTTTCGCATTTCGGCTTCCTTGGGCCATTCTGGCCAAGCCGCATTGTCAGACGCCGCCAAGTCGCCTTTGCACAATAGATCACTCAGGTTCAGCTGCCTTCGACCCAAGCAAAGGCGTGGACGCGATTCGAAGAGTGGGAGCAAGCCAGGAATCAGGTAACCAGTGATTCTGTTGTGCAATGCCGACTTTTAGTCTGACAATGGGCTGGGATAGCATGTTAGATCAACCTTAGCGGCCTTATAGATACTGAGATCACAAACCCTAACAAAGGAAGCTAACCATGTATGTTTAGGTAGATAGATTAGATGTTACTCTGTATTTCAATTCTTTGATGATGATGTTCTATTCTATGCGCACTCATGTGTATTGGGAAGGGGGGCAGAGACCCTGAAAGCTTCAGTAGTAGATGTATCTAGATAGCCTCATTAATTCCAAATTAATGCGGCCTGTGCATAAGAGCCTGCTTGGTCATGAGTGGCGGGGCTAGACCGGTGGAATAAGGAGGACATGTCCCATTGCAGGTTGATCCCTCTGGTGTGTAAAACCTATCAGGGATCTTAGCGGGCTAGGCCTAATGGCTTGCCACTGCATGTGGGCAAGGCATGGGCTCGACACCTCTTGGGTGATGCGTCATCTTCAATGAGGTTCAAGTCGTAGATGGGCAGTGGTCCTCTAGCCACCTGTGATGGGCATGCGTGCCTCTGGAGGGGGTGATCCCTTTCCTGCCTCATCGGGGTTGGGGAGATGAAACCCAGTAGTATCCCCCTTGGCTACGCACCCGGCAGGCTACGGTCCAGTCCCAAGACTCTTCGACCTATTCTACAAAGTATGCACAGGAGAGGCGGATGGAGAGGAATTTCTGACAGCCATGTTCCTATGCCAGCCTAATCCACTCGCATAAATTCTGTCTGCAATGGCTTCTGGAGACCCAATCCGTCAGTCCATACCCCTGGAATCTGAGCCTTGTGTAGGATCCCCCATTTGATGATGATATTGTCGATGTGCTTATACATGTATGCTATGGTACAACCACCCTTCGAAGTGGCTCTATTTGTATTTGATGTCATGTGCTTACATTTATTTACGCTTCCACAGCTAGGACGGTCCTGAGGGAAGACGGGACAAATGACCCGTCCATTCTTCCTCATCGATTCCTTGCCAAGGGATTGGTGTCAGGTGGACGGCCTCTGTCAGCTTGGCTGCCAGGGGGATGAACTCCACCTTCTGATACGATGGGAGCATCGTAGACGAAGTAGGGGACGTCACAGTGGTATCAGAGCCATGATCTTGGTAGACCAAAATTGGGCACTGACCATTTCCCTGATAGGACTAACAGTAGACCTTCAGCCTTGGGGACAACAACCCAAGCATGAACCTCGAAATTTGGGATTTTTTTTCCCAATCCTTATCTATTCTAGGACCGATATTTTATGCTATTCTCTACTCAAGTATCTTCCGTATCTTTGGAGAAAAGCCCTACTTCTTTGCTCCACCACTCGCTACCAAGGAAATTGACATCTACGACTATAATTTCCATGCTATTATTCTTTTTCTAAGGTCTAATTTACTATTCTATCTTAAGGCCAATACTTATGTTAGTTTCTTATCTATACAACATATTTATATGTTTTGCGTGATGGACCATTTTTTGTGATAAAAGGAGCTTTAAATTGAGACTCGTGACTAGAGAAGCAGCAGGCAAAGTGGGTCCTGGGAGCAAAGTAACAACAGATTGTTGTGAAAAAGCACTCGATAACGCTCGTTGTGTAGGCAAGGGGTCAAAAACAGATCAGTGCTCTTTTTGGCAAGATTTACTAGATCTATTTGACTGCAAGTACTTGATTGAAAGTGCTTCCATGATCAATATTCGTCATTTTTCTCTATCTTCTCATCATGACAATGGCAGTTAGGAATATGGCTATAAAGGCTCAACGAGCTACCAAGACACATTTGAGCTCGTAATAAAGAATATTATGCAAATTAGATTAAAAAGTCTATAACTCTTGAAAATTGGTATTTCTTGGCTCCTGGAGATGGGGCCCAGTCTAAGTATCTGTTGGTAGAAGTTACAAGCAATTGTGATCACGAGGTCCTGTGGACTTTTAAGTCAGAAGTGCGGGATTTAGAGTTTCCACATTAGGACGCACTAATAAATTCTAAGCTACGGAAAATGGGTTTTTAATTGTAATATTAAAAACCTTAGCTAACAGTTGTCAAGAATAAACTAAATGGTAGAACTTTGGAGATCTAGAGAAGTTGGGTAAAAGGAAGGAAGGAAGGAAGTATATTTTAACGTCCACGGAGACCAACTGGCCTATGAGACGGTTATAGACATACAATATATTGGATAGTATCCAAACAGAAAAGAAAATCACAGAAGCCCTGTACAATGTGTCTCTACCACTGGGACGAAAAAACCTTTCATGTGGGAGGAAAAACCCTTGTAATAGGCGTTCAAAGTCCCTATCTAGGCGCTCAAATTCCCTGTGCTGTGAAAGACTCTATGACGGTGGAGACTTGCAGAATGTAGGATGCGAGACGTGCAACCATTGGCGAAGCCAGCAGTTGATGAATTGCTATCTCAGAGCATCTGAGATCGGTATGAGCTGCTCGGATTTGTACATGTGCCGGACACTCCTGTAGAGCATGGTGTTCATCTTCTACTATCTGCTTGTGACAGCACTGGCATAATCTCTCATGCCGGGGGATTCCCTGCCCTCCATCCGTACCCCAACGGCCTGTCTCAATTCTGAGATGGTGGGACCCTGTCCTTATTGCAGCTATGGCTCTCCGTTTCTTGGTAGAGATGTGTGCCTTCAAATACTGGTAGAGGCCATGTTCAAGCGACGGATTAACCTGCTGTGGTAGTGCTCTGTTTTGGGCTTTGCAAGAGTGGGTGCATCCCACAGAGAGGCAGCAAAGCGCTCATTCAAATGCAGCTCCTATTCCGCGATATCCGGCATATCCATAATCTGTTGATAGTCTATGGACCATCTTGCGAACCATCCCCTACAATGCTCCTGCCACACTCTCTTCAGATGTTGCGGCCCTTGTGCCAATAACAGAGCCCGGGGAGGGAGACATTGTGCATCCATTCTATCAACCTTATGAAAATATGCTGCACATAGCAGAATGCTGCAGGGGCCAAAAGTCAGTCTCATACAGCAAAATCGGATAAGGCACCGTGTCTTTGACGCCTAGGCTGTATGTCAGGAAAGCCTTCTGTACCCTCTCTAGCTTATCCCAAGTGCCCTTGCTAATCG
Source organism: Isoetes taiwanensis (assembly GCA_021234155.1). Lineage (NCBI taxonomy): Eukaryota > Viridiplantae > Streptophyta > Lycopodiopsida > Isoetales > Isoetaceae > Isoetes > Isoetes taiwanensis. Next base: position 69,402 of record JAJEKV010000609.1, on the reverse strand, counting down.
CTGGCCCCCAGACCTCTACCCCATACAGCAATACTGGTTCAACGAGTGCTCGGAACAGGTGTGTTTTGCGTGCCCAATTGCAGAGATCTATTCTGTAACAGCTAATCTGCATTGCATACAGGGCTTTCCATCCCGCGCTGACCCTTCTTTCTACAGAGTCATCCCATAGCATGTTAGCAGAAAAATCGATTCCCAGATACTTAAAGGTCCTTACAACTTCCATCCTTTGTCCTCTATAATAGAAGTCTGGGATATCATGCTGCGCAGACAGGATTGGCAACAGCTTGGTTTTCTGCTGGTTGATGGTCATTCCTGCTATGTCACAGAATCGACTGAGAGCATCCAAATGTTCCTGCATACTTCTAGCTGTATGGGACAATAAGCCCAGATCGTCTGCATAGAGCAACTGTTGCATCCAGGTCTCCAACTTGTCAATATAGAGTCCAAAAAGCGTTGGAGATAACGGACATCCCTGTTTAACACCTATGGTGCTGTTCACCCGATGATCTGACGCAGGCAAAGTGGCATATATTTCGTCATAGAGCCGGTAGATGGCATTCTGCAAATCCTGTGGGACATGTAGCTCCTGCAAGCGTTGCCACAACAGGTCCCGAGGGACCGTATCATATGCCGTCTTAAAATCCACGAAACAGCAATACAAGTCACGTCGTGCATTGCGGCTATCTTGCATAAGAATTCTGAGAGTAAAAATATGATCACTCGTGGAGTGGGCGGGGCGAAAACCTGTCTGGCCAACTGCACGTACTCCAGCTTCCTCAGCCCATTGCGTTTTCTTCTCCAGCACACCTGCTAGAAGTTTTGTGAGTAACGGGCTCACCATGATCATACGGTAGTTGGTGGAGTCATCCCTACTTCCCGTCTTATGAATAGGGGTGACCTTGCTAACCATCCATTCCTGTGGGAGGCCGAGAGATATGTATGGGGCATATGGGCATCTGAATGTGGCTATGGCGTAAAGTACTGTTAGCTTAAGTGTACTGTAAGTTCTAAGTTGTTGCACTGCATTTATCAAGGGCATCTTAGATAATGGATTCAAAGTATGAATGATATGGGACGTTGTATTCCCCAAAGGGAGGATGGTTCTGAGGTAAGTTTTGCGTTATGGGAAATGTAGTATCTTGCCTTGTTCACAGTACATAGGTGTATGAATATCTAAAGAGGTGCTTAAGTGTTGTAATTGCAATGAGATGCATAAGTATTGTGACTTAACGCTGATCTTTGGACAAGCTACTTCAACATGGGTAGGATCGTCGCAAAGATTTCTTTTACCCAACTCGCAGCAAAAGAGATTTTGTATTAAGCCGAAAGGGTCTTAGTTATGGACATGCAAAAAGTGAGCTTGCAGAATTCTAACCTTTATAGTAGTTGCCAATATATTTATGCAAAATGGTTATCCGAAAAGCATATGGATAAACACATTTATTCCATAGCTTTCCACATGTTTTCCACATGTTATTTTGCTATATATTCTAAACGAGGTGCACCCTGGACTACCACAGTCGTCGGATTTGTCGATCCTACGACCCAGATTGTATGTTGGGGCTTGTGAGCACCTCTCGTTTCACTTATAGTCATTTACGATTGGAGGTGCCTATGATTTTGAAATATGAAATACGATTTCACCTAAGATTTTGAGAGAATGTCGAACCTCTATACAACTTATACAACTTATCTTATCTTATACAACTTTGCCTAAGATTTTAGAATATGAAATACGGGGGCTCGAACCTCTACCAAAATAAATCAATGTCCTAATAAGATTACTTTAACCAATATACCCAGTGCGCTAATGCGATTATTTTTTATCTTGAATCTATGGTTTTTTTTTTTTTTTTTTTTTTTTTTAATAATAATCCATTGAATTGTTTTAGGGATATATGGACTATGGTTTTAGGAATTGTTATTTTTTACATCCATATCAAATCCCCCTAGAACCCCTTGTTATTTTGCTACATATTCTTATCAACGTCGAATGAATTGTCAAATATTTTATAGGTTCAAGCAAGTATTCAACAAACATGATGTGGGGAAAGACCCTTAGAAATACGATTACTCCATACTCTTTTGCACAATAAATTTTCAAGGATCCAGAAGATGATAATGTAATGTCCTTCGATTTTATACGAATAAAAGGATCTGAGCATACACTGAACTAGATAATAAGCAAAAACTACTGAAACACAATGCTGGAAGTTGGAACCTCCATAATCTGACTAAATAATCCACAAATTATGAAACTGCAGAGCAGAGCTAAAATCTTAGTAATCAGTGAGATAGATGGATCTTAGTAATTAGTGGCAGTAGTGTTGAAAAGACCTTAATAATTAGTGAGATAGATGGATCTTAGTAATTAGTGGGAGTAGTGTTGAAAGTTCCAGCGAGAACTCCAGCAAGCGGGCTTTAAGTAGACCATCAAGCCAATATACCCAGTAGTTTGTCCAGTTAAATGTGACTAAAACAGGCCCCAAAGTTGTTCCTGAAACTTGCACATATAATGTATCTAAATGAATTTACACATTTGTGACACGTCCTTATATGCTGCATTTTATCTTCAAATAGGTGTGTTTTATAGTAATGGGCAGCATGTTCTACACTGATCGCAGATATGCGTCTTCCTTCTTGAGATTTGTAACCGTTACATAAGTCATGCATGTTCCCTTTCATCACTAGGATATATGGTTGCAGATTGTTCAATTGCATTGGAAGAATTCAGGAGGAAGCAAAATTGTCATTGATCAGTATGGTGGTCTCTGCCTGCTTTGGCCACATAAATTAGCCTCCTAGAGATGTCGAATAACATTCTAGTAGGTCAAGAGCATTTGCAAGAACAAAGCAGTACCATGAGTACAAGTTAATTGTTGAGTAATGTTCAAGCTCAGGGACAACAATTAAGCAGTTTAGATTTTATTTACCAGTCAGTCAATGGGGAAATGGGACAGTGGATGTCTGAAGTGCCAACCCACAGTGGATGGCTAAAATCTCATCCGAACTGGTACAAATGATTTGCTAATTCCAAAGAGATGATTCTTTGCTTTTGAAGAGTTTGTAACTTGCTAGTTAATTTGTTACTACTTTTTTTAACCCCATAGGCCAATTCTGTTGGTGAAAAGAACGACCAGAAAAGCATTCTATAATGGTTGCAATCTGACATTCCGAAGGCATTAAATACATGTTAGGCCAGTCTTTTAAATTTTTGTTTTCTTTCTGATTGTGTTTACTGTCATTCCTGCATTAAGTCTTATTAATTCTGTTTATTTTGGAACATCCGCAGGGTCTGTGGTAATGCCGTCTTTACTGACAACGTGGCCAAGAAGAACACCTGAAGTGACGCAAAAAGTACACTTCTTCGGATTCAAACTAATACCAGATTTATCACATTTTTGAAAAACAAGCTCTATTTTCGTGAGATGATCATCCATGGAGCTATAATCAGAAAAGTCATCTTGGAAAACTTGCAGAAAAGCATTTTCTTTCATGTAATCTTGAAAAACAGAAAGTATAATGCGTTGGAAAGTAGAAGGTGAGTTGGACAATCCAAAGGGCACCACTTTGTAGGCAAAAGTACCCCACGGTGTGGTGAATATATCAAAATACTTCTGCTCTAAGGCGATGCCCCACAAAATTTCTTCTGAGCTAAATTATAACCTTCTGCAATGTTTTAAAAAATATGCAAAAAAGGCACTAAGCTTCTCTTTTAATTATTCCAACTCTTCCATTGCACTAACTGAAGACGGTTGTTGTCAGGATTCCTCCTCTGTCAAGCAGCATGATTGTTGAGAAAATTCCTGCCCTCTTAAGTTTGGTCTCTTAAATAATGTCAGTTTTTAGTAAGGCATATTTCAAATCATTTCTAATTCTTTCCAGGCTATGTTGTTTGATCTGCAAATGCATATCTTGTGGAAAGAAAGAAGAGCATGCAACAACCATTAAAATCTGCCCAAAACTTCATATCCAGATTCAAATGGCTAAATCGTCCTTGTACTGTCCTTCGCTCTCCAATATATCATCATAATGTGATCGTACTTGTATGTGGCACTATGTTTGCCTCCAAGTTTCTGCTGCTTGCTATCAAATTACTGTTGTCTATGGCATTAACAATGATGGCTTAAATCAATAGTCACTTGTGTGTTCTCATTCCCTCTTATATATCTTATCTCATTTTTTGGTTTGGGTTTGGTTTTCCAAAACTGTAAAATATGTGATTCTAACAATTTTTTGCAGACAATTTACAAGTTGGGTCATCCATTTTTGCTGGCGCTTATTTCTATGTAGTCAGGTGGCATATGCCAATAACGCGGATTAATGTGGAAGGGAAATCAGTGCATCCATTCTGCCTAGCAGGTAAACAACTGAAATTTTTTTAGAGTAAACAACTAGTAAGTAAACAACAACAGAGCTTCTTGCAGAGCTTTCTACAGAGGTTCTTGCAGAGCTTCTGGATCTTCTTGCAGAGATACACACCTAGCAGACCGGCCAATATACACACCTAGCAAAACTTCCTATTGCAAAGCTTCTTGTTGCCACAAATATTTTTGAGCAAAGCTTCTTGTTGTCGCATATGTTTTTTAGCAGAGCTTCAACTTACAAAGCATATTAAGCCGGATACTTGTGCCCAAACTTGCAAAACTTTTAATTTTTGAGCCAGACTAGTGTGTTACAAAGAGGTAACATCTGTGTTTAACATTAGTTTTGTTGAGATCAACAAAGTTCAACAATCATGAACTTATTCTTAGTTCGGAGCACTATGCATCTATGTGCACATCCCTTCAAGACATTAGAGGGCAACACTTCGTGCGTAGCACCTTGTTTTTTATGCACATGATCCTTCATGGGAAATTGCATTATTTCTCTTATGTTAAAAGGATGCTTTTTTTTATGCACATGATCCTTCAGCATGTCTATGCAAACCCCTTCTTTATTGTCATTATAATAAAGTAATCACAAGCCAGTTCAATGGCTAAGTAATATGACATCCACAACATAACATTGTGTTGTAATATATGCCACCAATTGTCTTGGGATTTGACCCAGGAAAAAATGGCCGAGTGGCCATGTAGCCAGGAAAGTCATCGACACAACCGAGGACTTCCTTGGTCACATGGGCGCGAGGCCATTTTTGACTAGCCATAACGCCTCTGCACAGGACGTTATCAGCCTTAACGTCCTTGGCTGAAGCATTTGGCAAAGCCACCATAGCATTTGGCTGCTAGAGCAGGGTATTGAGGCTGAGTATGCTGCTGGAATTGGGTACCGAGCTGCTGGAGCAGGGCATTGGGCTGAGTACACAACTGGAGCAGGGGACGGAGGCCGCAAAATGCAAAATGCCATATCTTCAAAAAAGAGGACATGCCGAACTCCCAAAGAAGAGTTTCAGAGAATTTCAAAGAAGAGTTTCAGAAGAGTTTCCCAAAATGGAGCAAGGGATGGAGGCTGCAAAATGCTGCATGTATCATCTACCGGTTCCTTCTACGCCAAAGCGGAGGGTCCTTCAAACCACGGCCAGAGAGGATCGCCTTTGAAACCACGGCTATGTCGGAGGGCCCTTGAAACCACGGCTAAAGCCGTCTTGGAGTGCAAAAAAAATGTTATGGTCATAACATCTTGTTATGGATATAACAATCTTGTTGCATGTCCTAGAGTGCAAAAAAACCGCGTGGCAGATGTTATGGTCATAACATCTTGTTATGGACATGACAATCTTGTTGCTTCATAACAGAGTGGGGCCACAAATGTTACTGAACATAACACTCTTGAATAGACGATTGAGATTAGCTCCTACAGCTAAATGCTGAGAGGAGTGGTAAATATCTAGAATGGAAGCAAAATTTTGGGTGTCAAACATAAATAGCCAGCTTTATCTTACCGTTGGACACTTTGCACCTAGATAATTGAAGCTAATAATAAGCATTTCTACCATATTTATTGGCACAAACATACATCTGAATAAGGATATATATACTCAACATAATTACTCCTTTCGGATATTCTCTAAGGCAACACCATAATGTTCACTAAAATACACAGTTTTGAATGGCAGACCTTTATAGCAAAAGCAGTGCCATAAAAAGTTGTTGGATCAAGTTATACAAAAAAACTTGTTGGATCAAGTTATACAGAGGTGCACTTCTTCTGCTTCCCCTTAGTCAGAAAAGTCAGCTTTTTGAGAACATCGGTCATGCACATTTTTAAAGAACATCCTTAACAAGCACATAATAGTTGGAACACAACACTGTAAATTCTTATTTGTTTTGATAGAAGAGAAGCAGTTTCCACCTATTACATGCACTCTACTATGCACTACATGCACTCTAAAAATGTAGGAAAAAATGCATTGTAGGGAATTCTACAGAAGCCAAATCCAGTGCCATAACAGGAAGAGATGGCTGCTAATATGAATCTATTTCCTTCCTGTATTTGACACTTCCATTTTGTCCCTTTCGGCAGAATAATACCATAAAAAACATCTTGAAGTTTGGTGCATTTGAAGCTCAGAGATAGAACGTACCTTCTTTGGGACTGCCTCTGCGCCAAAAAGCGGCAAGTGATTGTCGTTGCCAAGTATTTGATCAGATTAATGGCTTCAAGGCTTAAACTCTAGGAGAAACATACCAGTCACACATTATCCACTCTTAAACGCAGGCAGCGTCACAATCATAGTGCAGGTGGAGGAAATGATGGAAAAAATAAATCCATATAGGCAACGGTTCTATCCATATAAGCTCTGCTAGCGAATCATTATGCCTAGCAAATTTGTCCAGAAAAGAAATATGCCCCAGTATATGTTGTTTCATATCCAACACAGCTGCTCATGTATCCATAGGATTGAAGTTCAAAGCACCATTGCTATCAGCCCTAATAATTATACCAATCCCTTCCGAGCTTGTCCTGGGAAAATTAAGGGCTTAGAATGATATACAATTAACTATATAACGTTTTAAGCATAATTTTAAGTGCGGTAACTTTGAAGATTAAAGCAGGGGCTCACCTAAAAGTGAAATCGTTTGCTGAGAGAGCAAAGAGGGCCATAGTCGAAAGCAAACATTTTGACCCCATCTTTCTTTCATGGTCTTGATTTGATCCACCAAAGATTTGATCAAACCATCAGCTACATCTGTTACATTGAACATCAACAATTCAGACTTTTTGTAAGCTTATTGCATAAATTGAATAGAGACATGATTAAAAGCAGATCTTCTGAAATAATTGATGTTACAGAAAGAAGCAACACAAATAGAGGCAAGTTGGCCAATATAAATCCATAATGCACTATAAGGCAATAATATTATATTGTGGGCATTCACCAAGTAATCTCCAATCGATTTTCTAAATCATTCAGCTATAATACTAAACTACAACGACCAAATTGTTTTAAATAAAAAGCTTATAAAGATTGCTAAGGCTGTCTTCTCTAAATGATGACACAAAAGTATCCATAGACCTCGTGCACCTGCAAAAAACTATACGAAGGAACCGAAACAAAAAGAATGTATTTTTCATATGATTTTGCTAGTGTAGTAACAACGTCAGAAAGGGGTTAAAGGTTCTGCAGTAAAGGTAGGGAAGCTTCTACAGTAAAGGTTTTCTATTTTTTTATTTACCTTATAGTTAAAACTCTACGAAACATCTGAAATAGACCTACAAATCCCAAAGGAAAGATAAATCACTTGCCTTAAGGTAAAGCTTTTCCTAAAAAACTGAATTTAATCATGTTTGCAGACGAATGCCAAGAAGAAGAGTGGTGATTCTGCATTTCAAAACACGAAACATCTTAGAATTTTGGTGCATTTTTTAATAGAAATGGTCGAAAACAAACCTATGAGGCTGCCTGTGACGCTGCTTCTGTTTGCAGGGGAAGTCCAATGAAGTGAGCTTAATGAAGAGGTCCTGCAAGTTTAGGTCCAGCAAACAGAAAAAAATGAAGAGAATAAACCCAAAACTTTAACTTGCACAAAGCGAGCTCTTTAATCTGGTGTATATGGGCATATGGATTAGCCAGGCTCCAATCTACAAACATCGATTCCACCAGGCTCCAGTCTTCCCAATCTACGTTGCAAGAATTAAAGCAGAAACAAAATTCCAATGCGCCAAATTTGCTGCTAACTTCGCTTCCCCTGTTTGAAACGGATGGGACACCTGCTATACAATAAATTTTACCTCCATTTCAAATACGCATTTAATGGTGGAGGTAGCGGACAAGACGGCCAACCAAAATTGTCCCGCAAGGGGCAAGAGGGAATACCACATGCGGTGTTACATGCGGCATTCCTCGGCACAACCTTCAAAGCCATCCCATTTTACAAAAGAAGATTGGAATGCAGTAAATAAATAAGAAGATGCAAGAACACAAGGCAATCCACACCTACGATATGTTGTTCCCGACATTGGGCTTCTTACCATCTCAATTGGCAGCAAAATTGGAAGCAAATAGTTGATGAAGCTGTAGCTCCTTTGGCTGCTACGAAGCATTCAGTTCCTTTCTTTGGAAGATTGTATTGGTCGAATGGAGAAAATTTAGAAAACAGTAACATTGCCATACACATATAACGATCAAGCTCTCATAGCATGCCCTAAATTTGGTAATTGATTAATGATCTCAAGGTCTTCTAAATATTATAACTGCATATAGCAATCTATGGCTAGGATGGTGCCTAATAAATGGCAGAACGCACCACATGTTGCAGTTTTATCCATCAAGAACACCGTGCACATTTCCCAATATATCCATGTACTCAATCACAGCTCCTGTATGAGAATGGTAAGATGCATGTATTTGACATACTGCAGCTTTGCACTTTGACATACTGCAGCCTTGCACAGATTATGAATGGCGGGTTTTGTAACTTCCCAAAATGTTCAAGTTGCTTAAATTTTAAGAAAGAAACAAACAGACAGACCTACCAGAACAAAAATTGATAATAGACTCGTGCAAATATACATTTCTCCAGCAGACGAGATACATGAAGCTGTGCATCCTAGAGGAGTATATATTATGCATAGATCCTACTAGTGTGACGGGCGGAACGCCATACATGATGGTCACCGTTCTCCACCACAAATTGAACAATTTGCGAAATTGCGGTGAAACCCTAAATGGAGATTCCTCGAATAGTTTTAAGGCCATATGGCATTTCGCCATAGAAGCGGAGATGACGATGAAGAAGCCTCTTGCGACTCCATCGTTAATAAGCTCATACTTTGTAGTGATGGGATGCGCTCTAGCAGGGGCCGCTATTGTTCACAACATCTTCAAGCCAAATCTGGTAGGCTTTCCATGGCCCAGTCTCTATGTTGCAGAATTTTTAGGGTTTAGTGTTTTAGGATCTAAACCATTTTGTAATTGCTTGAAGAGCATCCCAAAGCTGGAAAACGAGCATATTGCTGTTCCTACCGCTGTTGCTGCTGATGAGGATACAGCTTCTACGATGAAACGATAGAAATCCAGTGCAGATTCTATTCCTAAACACTAATGTTGATCTATTAGCAAAAACATCAAAAACATGTTTGGAAGTTAGCCTAGTTTATATTGTTGCAATACGAGGTTGCACTATTGGACCAGTTGACCTATGAGGACGTTATAATGTATTGTTACAAACCATGTATCTTTAAGTTTACTTTAGCAAATATGGCATGATCTTCAAGAGAATAAACTACGTGTTATTTTATATCACCTAGAAAAAGGAAAAATATTCAGCTTGAAATTTGTGATGAGGCATGCTTGAGTCTATCATATCATATCATAACATATGTATGTTCTTATGTTTGTCCTACTCAATCCGACCGTTGATCCGGGATCCTACGGCTCACGTGGCTTTGGGACATATCGTACGGCCCAGATGGCTTGGGAGTTTGTATCCGATTATATGTAAGCGATCCTACGGTCCAGGTTGATCTGATCCTGATCGTCGGTCCGAGATCCTACGGCTCACGTTGCTTTGGCAATATGTTCTTATGTTTGTCCTACTCAATCCGGACCGCTGATCCGGATCCTACGGCTCCGCGGGCTTTGGGACGTATCGTGCGGCCCGGATGGCTTGGGGGAGTTTGTATCCGGATTATATTAAGGGAGTTTGTCCCTTAGATTATATGGTCCATCCTACGTTGATCCGATCCTGATCGTCGGTCCGAGATCCTACGGCTCACGTTGCTTTGGCACACATCCTACGGTGCACATGGCTTTGGGAATTATATGCAAGCGATCCTATGGTCCAGGTTCTTCTTGATCTTGATCGTCGATCCAAGATCTCACGGCTCACGTGGCTTGGCACATATCCTACGGTGCACATGACTTTGGGAATTATATGTAATAGATCCTATGGCTCATGTTGCGTGAGATCTCGACCCTTGATCGGGTCCAAGATCCTACGGTCTAAGTTGAATGCTCATCCCTTAGGAAAAGGCTTTTAAAAGTTTTTGTGTTGTGGGGATTCAACCCCGCCATTGACCCCCAAATTTCCCCATTCTAACCAAATCGACCAAGCATTAATTCCATAAAAAATTTCTGTTTCAAGTATACTTAAGGGTAATGTTACCATTAAAATAAAATACCCTATAACATTCTAGCTAGTTCAAGAAGGTTCTAATGTTCTGGAAGGCTCTAGAAAGTTCTAGAATCTTCTAGAAACTTCTAGAACATAAGAGAATCCAGGGGGGATCTAAGAAAATTCTTCCAGAAAGTTCCAAATTGTTCTAATAAGTTTTGCAATGTTCTAGAATGTAGGGGAATCTACGAGAATGTAAAGAAATCTAGGGAAATACTTCCAGAAAGTTCTAGAATATATTTAAAGTCTTAGAATGTTCCAGAAAGTCTTAGAATGTTCTAAAAAGTTCTAGAATGTAAAGGAATCCAGAAGAATCTAATAAAATGTAAGAAAATCTTATAAAATATAAGAGAATCTAGGAAAATAGTTACAAGCCTAAGGGAATCTCTTAAAATTTGGAGGATCTAAAGGAATCTTCATAAAATCTAAGGGAATCTAAGAAAATGTTGATGAAATCTTAGAGTATCTAAGGGAATCTTTATAGAATCTCTTTGAATCTCATGTAATGTAAGGGAACCTGGGGCAATCTCATAAAATCTAAATGAATCTAAGAGAATCTAAGGGGATCTTCATAAAATCTTGGAGAATCTAGAGAAATCTAATGGAATCTAGAAAAAATCTTATAAAATTTAGAGAAATGCTCACGAACCCTCTAAGAAAACCTTGGTAGAATCTTAGAGAATGGAACATGCACCGTAGGACGCATTAAATTTCCTGTATATATATATTATGCACTAATAACGAGTGCACGATATAATGCCGAGCAGTTGTTGTGTTGTCATAACTTAAATGTTAGATGTAAGGGCATAAGATGTATAGGAGAATGGAGGTTGGGGCCTCCATTCCGAGTTTCCAGGTGGGGTCCCGCGACCGGCGTTAGCTGGGAGCGGGTCACCTGGAAACCGTAATGGAGGCCCCAACCTCCATTCCCCTACAATATAGAAGTTGGGGACGTTTTTTTCCTCAGCAGATCCGGCGAAGCTTCAGATACAACAAAAAACCGGGCTTAAAAAACAGAGCAGAGCTTCAAAAATCTAATGAAGTAGAGCAGGGCTTCAAGATCTTGCGAAGCAGAGCAGGGCTTCAAGATCTTGCGAAGCAGAGCAAAACAGAGCATAGATCTAGCAAAGCAGTGCAGGTTTTCAAGATCTGGCAAAACAGGGTTTCAAGATCCATCAAAACAGCTCAGGGCTTCAAGATCGGGCAAAGCAGATCAAACCAGGGCTTCAAAAATGCTCTGCTATGGCGAGCAGAGCAAACAGATTAAAAAAATCAGAAGATCTGTATGAAGAGCAAGCTTCATCTATGTGAAGATCTGTGTGAAGAACAAGCTTCTGCTTCTCTATTACAGCGGGGATCTGTGTGAAGAACAAGCTTCATCTGCTTCATCTTCGATCTGCGTGAAGAAACGACGATCTGCGTGCACCGACTTCATCTGAAGAACTGGCGGCGGCCCTAAAAATAAAGAACCCTAAAACAAAATGAAGAACCCTAACCTGCGCAGCCCGTCAGGCGGAATGCGTTCATCCAACTTCTATTCCGCAATATTGGGCTGCGCCACGTGGCGCCACAAAAATGCACGCCAGGGGAAAAAACGGACCCAACTTCTATATTGTTTAAAGAAATTGGTGTCTTCAAGAGTCACGTATTTAAAGCTTTATCTTCTTGTATTATAAAAGTTTTAGAGCTATATCTTCTTGTGTTATAAAGTTTTAATGTATCTTCCTTGTGAATCAAAATGTAATCACATAGCTTATATTGACCTTCCAAAGTAGGTTCTCCAATGACCCATCCCTTCGCTTATGCTGGTTTCTTTTCTTTTCTTTTAATATTTATCTAATGGGGCACTCACATGAGGCCCAAGGTTAGGAGCAGTGGGGGAGATGGTCGTGACCAGCTGCGCTGCAAACCTCCAGCTGTGTGACGGCCTCAGCTCCTATACGATGCCCCGATCGTATATAAACTGGAGATCATCCCTCAAACCAGCATCTGCTCGCTGACATGAGGCCGTCCACCTAACATCGGGCTCTTGGTGGTGGCCAAGAACCCGACGGGGAAGAATGGACGTGTCATTCATCCCGTCTCCCTCGGGATCGATCTAGCTGCGGAAGCGTAAACACACATGAGCACATGACATCAATCAAAAGTTCCAAATTGTTCTAATAAGTTTTGCAATGTTCTAGAATGTAGGGGAATCTACGAGAATGTAAAGAAATCTAGGGAAATACTTCCAGAAAGTTCTAGAATATATTTAAAGTCTTAGAATGTTCCAGAAAGTCTTAGAATGTTCTAAAAAGTTCTAGAATGTAAAGGAATCCAGAAGAATCTAATAAAATATAAGAAAATCTTATAAAATGTAAGAGAATCTAGGAAAATAGTTACAAGCCTAAGGGAATCTCTTAAAATTTGGAGGATCTAAAGGAATCTTCATAAAATCTAAGGGAATCTAAGAAAATGTTGATGAAATCTTAGAGTATCTAAGGGAATCTTTATAGAATCTCTTTGAATCTCATGTAATGTAAGGGAACCTGGGGCAATCTCATAAAATCTAAATGAATCTAAAAGAATCTAAGGGGATCTTCATAAAATCTTGGAGAATCTAGAGAAATCTAATGGAATCTAGAAAAAATCTTATAAAATTTAGAGAAATGCTCACGAACCCTCTAAGAAAACCTTGGTAGAATCTTAGAGAATGGAACATGCACCGTAGGACGCATTAAATTTCCTGTATATATATATTATGCACTAATAACGAGTGCACGATATAATGCCGAGCAGTTGTTGTGTTGTCATAACTTAAATGTTAGATGTAAGGGCATAAGATGTATAGGAGAATGGAGGCCCCAACCTCCATTCCTCTACAATATAGAAGTTGGGGACTTTTTTTCCTCAGCAGATCCGGCGAAGCTTCAGATACAACAAAAAACCGGGCTTAAAAAACAGAGCAGAGCTTCAAAAATCTAATGAAGCAGAGCAGGGCTTCAAGATCTTGGGCGTATGTGGCTTCAAGATCTTGCGCGGCGAGCAAAAAGCGAGCATAGATCTAGCAAAGCGGTGTTTTCAAGATCTGGCAAAACAGGGTTTCAAGATCCATCAAAACAGCTCAGGGCTTCAAGATCGGCCAAAGCAGATCAAACCAGGGCTTCAAAAATGCTCTGCTATGGCGAGCAGAGCAAACAGATTAAAAAAATTAGAAGATCTGTATGAAGAGCAAGCTTCATCTATGTGAAGATCTGTGTGAAGAACAAGCTTCTGCTTCTCTATTACAGCGGGGATCTGTGTGAAGAACAAGCTTCATCTGCTTCATCTTCGATCTGCGTGAAGAAACGACGATCTGCGTGCACCGACTTCATCTGAAGAACTAACGGCGGCCCTAAAAATAAAGAACCCTAAAACAAAATGAAGAACCCTAACCTGCGCAGCCGGTTAGGCGGAATGCGTTCATCCTTCCATTCCGCAATATTGGGCTGCGCCACGTGGCGCCACGAAAATGCACGCCAGGGAAAAAAACGGACCCAACTTCTATATTGTTTGAAGAAATTGGTGTCTTCAAGAGTCACGTATTTAAAGCTTTATCTTCTTGTATTATAAAAGTTTTAGAGCTATATCTTCTTGTGTTATAAAGTTTTAATGTATCTTCCTTGTGAATCAAAATGTAATCACATAGCTTATATTGACCTTCCAAAGTAGGTTCTCCAATGACCCATCCCTTCGCTTATGCTGGTTTCTTTTCTTTTCTTTTAATATTTATCTAATGGGGCACTCACATGAGGTCCAAGGTTAGGAGCAGTGGGGGAGATGGTCGACCAAATTCTTAAAACCTCCAAATTGGTGGACGGGCCCAGCTCTATAATGATGCCCGATCAGAGTACAAACCGGAGATCATCCTCAAACCAGCATCTCGCCGCCGACATGAGGCCGTCCACCTAACATCGGGCTCTTGCTGGTGGCCAAGAACCCGACGGGGAAGAATGGACGTGTCATTCATCCCGCCTCCCTGGGGGGATCGATCTAGCCGCGAAGCGTAAAACATACATGAGCACATGACATCAATCAACAATAACATACCCACCTCAAGGGTGGTCCACCATATCACAAGAGGCTGCAACAACACATCAAGACATCAACATAACATGGGGAAATCCTACCCGTGCTCGGACTCTTGGGGAAGGACTGACGGCTTGGGTCTCCTGATAACAATGCGCATGCATGTAATTCATGGCAAAATGGATTTGGCTGGCATAGAAACATGGTCGCGGTAGTCCACTCCATCCGCCTCTCCCCTTTGGCATACTTTGGAATAGGCTGAAAAGTATTGGAGCCCTCGACCGTGTTGATGCCGGGTTCATAGCCAAAGGCTATACTATATAGTTGCATCTCCCCGGCATGTAATGAGGCAGAGGAGATCACTCTCCTCCGTAAGGTTCATGCCAATCACAAAGAATCTGAGAGCCACCGCCATAAAATCTTGGAAATGAACCCTAGAAGATGACGAATCACCCAAGAGGTGTAGAGAAATACCCCGAACCCTCTAAGCCAACCTTGGTAGAATCCCAGAGAAATGGAAATCCGCCGCACATCAACCACTGGGATTAAATTTCGACAAGCCCTATATATTATGCACTAATCTAGCTTCCATATAACAGCGTCCCAATAAGCGCTCTTATGTTGTCATAACGTGGTTAGAATTAATGGGCATAAGATGTATCATACAACTACTTGAAGTTTCAGGGTCTCTACCCCCTTTCAGTGCACAAAAGAATGGCAAATTCAACGGGGGTTACTCCTATTGAATACTCCCAGGCTCTTGATGGGCATATTTGCCCTTTATTCCAAGATCCGGACCGTGGACATAACGAAAACGGGCTTAAAAATGCATGTACAAGTTTTTTGTAATCTAATGAATATTAAGGTTTGCAAAATACTATAAGGTTTGAGAGAATGTACTTAATGGTGTTAATTTTGTACATGTATTGTAAATATATTTTTTAAGGGCCATCAAAACCCTACGTGAATTCAAGATGTGAATATGCACCAAACCAAAGGGGGTTTAAAAAATGATTTTAATTTAAAATTGTTAGATGTAATAGTTTGTGTTAATTTGTGTTAATTAATATTATAATAGTACTTATGTGTTAGTTATCTTAAAAATTTTGGAAGATTCGCCCTAACAAAAAAACAAACATTATGTGCGCTTAGTTACACGTTGACCAAATTGTTAAAGAATACAATTTTGCATATATAAAAACACAAGTATTTAGAAAACACCATTCTTATTCTCGGCCCTTGCCAAACTTCAAATTTACTAGTTACTCTCTTTTGCCAAACTTCCACCCCTTACTCCAAAAACAAGGATGCCACTCCCAAGGTAAACAAAACCAGTATTGCATTGAACAATGCCACACCCAAGGTAAAAATCCACTATATCGTTGATAATCAAGGGCACTTATAGCTTCATCCAACAAATATCATGGAAAGCATTACAATCCATAATATATTCTTCATGTATATGTTATCAAACATTGCACGGGCATCCTGCCAGAGCTCTGGTTTACCATAAATCTTAGAGCAAGCTTAGTTTTCTAAGAACCTATCTCATGTAATCATTGATGCAAACTTTGATCATGAATAGTAGAAAAGTGCTATACGTAAAAAGATTTGAGATAGCATTACATTTACAATCGCCCCACGGTTGAGGCTAGCATTGTCTTAGGCAAGAAATAGTTGCATGGCACTCAAGTATATAGGACTCATACCATCTCCAAGCATCCCGGCAAACCAATATATGGTTGTATTAACATCAGAATCATTCATGGCTTTTTTTCGCATCAAATAATCTGGCTCGAATCATCTATTTTACTTGCATCTTCTCTACAAAGAGATCCTAGATCGATATAAAGCTTTTGAATATCAGCCGAGTGGGCGAGATACTTGTTTTCGTCATTCATCGGCACCATGCCATTGCCATTACCTATAAGGAGACTCGACGTGGAAGAAAAATGCCGCTTCAACTGCCTACCCACATCCCAAGGCTCAAGGTGGATACATATCCGAATTTGCTGCAACAACACAAGTTTTCCGATAGAGACATGTGTAGCGCACCACGCTGGTAAAGGCAAACAGAAAATCGTGGGCCTTCAACTTCGAATGGTCCAAATCGCATCCCGTGTTGACCCCGGCATAGAAGACATCATAAAGCTGTTAAAAAATATAACTCCATAATCCTTTTTTGTCTTTTCTAGATGCTTTTGCCATATCCCCTCAGAGAAGCATTGAGTTTCTCAAATCAATCCAATTTGCATTACAACATAAAATATATTAGAGAGGAAGAAGCGCGGCATGCAAGAAAAATACCTAGAAAGAAGGAGCATGACTTGTTGCATCGTATTTAACTTTTTGCAGATAGAAAACTATTGCCCTAATTCAAAAGAGAAATAATGCAAATATCTTCATGGTCGCCGACAAAAACCTTTCCAGCCCAAACGACCTTGCTCGTGATGCTTTCCAAGGGTAAACGACCTTGCTCGAAACCTTCCAAAGCAAACGACCTTTGCTCGTGAGAAATGAGCATTTCCAAAAACATACTTCCGGGCCTCTATCGGCTTCACCAAAGAATCCAGCCCAAGGCACTTTTCGCTAATCATTCTTCGTGGTGGGTCCGGCTTCGCCAAGGTTCACGTTCTACGCTACTTCCATCTCTCTACCCCCTTCTCGCTCAATCAAACAAATGATCTCAAATTCATCCTTTGCTGACCAATCAGCATCCAAATATGCTAAGATGTAAAACTTTAGGTTCAGCTTTTTTTTCGCCACAAACGTGTTCTCTAATCCTTACCCATTTGATACCAAAACATGCATCTTCACTTGCGGGGTTTCAAGTAGGGCACGCTTCTAGTACATACGAATTTGGAAATATGCTAACAAGTTCACACGGAACAAATCGGGACTCTGCTTTTTCCTTTTTGCCCCGCAAAAATTGTAAACGTAATCCCTCCAACCTGCCTAATCCCTCCAACCCGCCTAATCCCTCCATGGTTCTCGCCGCATAGCTAAACTCCCCGAAGCCAAAAAATATTCCGTGAACTCCCAAAGGAGTCAGCACTGGCGACCGGGCCTCTAATCCCAAACCCGGCTTGATCTACCCAAAAGGACGGAATCGAAGCACCCTAATTCTAGGAGAACCCTAAAGTGACAAAAAGAAAGCCTTGCATTATATTACAAATTTTTTTTTTTCAAGGACTTAAACCATTGTCTAAGTGCCATAAAAACAATGAAAGCCATATCAAGACTCTAGATGCAATGCGATTAGTACATCAATTGAAATACACCACAAAATCATAGCAAAACCTTAGTGAAAAGCGCATAAAAATACAAAAAGTAACCCCCTGTTATTATGCTACATATTCGTATGTTATGCTTTGAACGTCACATTCTCCCCACCTTAAAATGATGTTTGTCCGCTAAAGATCGGGGTTCTCCCCACCTTGGGATCTTCCCTGTCCCGCAACCAACTTGATGCATGCAATTATTATTATAGTTACACAATTATTGGAATTACTCTAAGGTAATGTTTAAGACATTACTGTACTATTTCATTATCCAATTAACTCACTTCATAACTTAATCAACGCAAGGTAATTACTAACCTTACTAATCATACAAAATTTACACTTCCAAGGTACTCTTCATCCCTTGCAACACGTTATAACAAAATTTGTGTTGCAAGTCTTTGCACCTTGAAATCCTGCATTAATTTTACAATATCTATAATTACATACTTACTATCTCACACAAGATTTAAGCGATTAGTTTAAATGGTAGACATCATAACTACTCTAGAACTATCTATACAAGTGCTCGTGATGCGACTCCCCGCCAGTTCTTCGTTCTCATTGGCCTCCTGGATTCACACCACGCTAGAATATTAATGTAAAGTTGGTTATAAGGGAACCACCCCAAGTTGCGAAGAGTGTTCGTCAATGTGATCCCTTGAAAAAGATGCTCCTCCTTAATGTGTATGTCCGTCGTAAGGAATGCGGTGACCGCTCAACGTCCCTATATGCAGTGTGTCGTTGCAAGGTTGCCGATGTGCGGTGCCATTGATCGGTTGATCACCTGGCTGTTGCAGTCGGGCGTTCTTGAATGTCTTCGAAGCTCTGAGATCGTGGTCGGTAGGCAGACATTGTCATTCCTCCGTAGGTTGAATTTCTGAGTGTGCCCCTGTTGATTGGGCTTTGCTTCATTCCGAGGTGCCTCTCCTGTGCTTGGAAGTGTGGTCATCTCCATTGCACCTACCCTAGCTCCTTCTGGTTGCCTTTGCGTGATTTGTACCTGCTGGCTAGGTCGTCTCCTCCATCCTTTGGGTCCTATCCATTCGAGTCTCGCACTCCTTGGCTGACGTAGTAAAGTCGTCCTTCCTTTGGTTTCTAGGTGTTTCTGGGTCCCGAATTCTTGTTCGAGCAGAATATTCTCCTCCTTGATCTTTCCCCTAATGCTGATATAGGCCTTCAAGTTGGAGGTCTCCTTCCCTGATATGCGTCTCCTTCCCCTCATGGTCTCCTACTTTTTGGAACCGATGAAAGTTCTCCTGCTGGTGCAAGGGAGCTGGAAGCTCGTCCTGGTCAGCCTTAGGTGCTTTGTGGTTGCCTAGCTTGGTTGCTCCTTTTGTTGACGTTGCATTACATCCGCTTGAGCTGCTGGGCTGCAAGGTTGTGGTTGTCTTCCCTCCGGTTTCTATATGCTCCTGTGTCGCCATGACTTCTCTCCTCGATGAAAGATTATGCCCTCTGACCTTAGCTCGTGATGCCAACGTGGCATCGATGTCTAACGTCTTCCTGCACCTGTATTTTGCTGCCTTGCATTCTTCCATTTGAAACTCATGTGCGTCGAGTTCGTGGACGTGGTAGCCGGGAGGTTGACATCTAGAAAATTCTTGATGCCGTTGGTTACCAAATATTCTTCCCATTTGATGAAGATTGATGATAGGCCTAAGTGGTGTCATGTTCTACTCGCTTGTCGGTTGAGGTGTTTGTCGTTGTGCTTCCCTCTCTTGGGTCCCCTTTTCGTCTCCTCTCCTTATATCTGTCTATACATCGGCCGGGACCTTGATGTCTTCAAGAAGTTGCGCCTAGCTCTTCTCTCGTGGCTCGCCCTCAGACTTGAAAAGCAACGCCAGATATTCTATAGTCTAAGGGTCCACTTGAAGGGCTCTCCTACAACATTTTGGGCTCTATAAGCAAGCAAGATGGCTCGAGCAAAGATTATTGAGACATATCTATAATCTCCAAGTCTATGGACATTAGGGACGTGTGGTATGGCATGAAATGAGGGTTGTTTTGCAAAACCTCCATGATGTTTGAGGCATACTCTAAGGTCCCAAAGAAAAGTTGGTTTGGGGAGTCCAATCTCTACACATGGAGTGACTTGGGCAGCTCTAGACTCTAGCTCCTTTCTAGGTATCCCCGGCAATAGGGAGTGTCAATGTATGCTATATAGGTCAAACTCTATTAGAAGGACACAAAATTAGGTCAAGGTTTATGCCTTTGGCATGAGCAGAGGTGATGTACCAACAAATTGGACTTGGGTTGCTATCTTTGAGGTCTAGATGACTATAACAAAGGGGTGTTCTTGGGCACTTCTATCTAGGAGTAAGGCATCAGCTTTGGTAGCCGAGAGCAATACTTGTGAGGTACTAATGGGGTATGCTTCTATTTACAAACAAACCACAGTTTGGAAAAACAATTCAAGGGTTTGAGCAATTTTGGTCATTTTGAGCTGGGGTTTGACATTTCTAGCCTAATTTGAGGTCATAAATGGATTCTAGGCTGTCTAACGGTCCTATTGCAACAAATTTCAGGTGATTTGGAGCTCTGTAGCTCAAGTTATGGGGTTTGAAAAATCGGACCCCTCTAAGCATGCGCGAGAGCATAGTTAGGTTGGGACCTAAGTGGCCTCTGGCGCATCCTTGGAGGTGTTGTGCCCAAATGATGCCAAAACAAGTTTAAGAGGTGAATTCTTACTTATCTTCTTATGTAATGCAATTTTGTGTGCTTATTTACTTCATTTGGAGCAGGGAAGTGGCTGATCAATGGTCCAGTTGGTTGGACCCCTCTAAGCATGCTTGTAGGAGCCGTAGTTAGGTTGGAACCTAACGGGTGTCCAAGATCCTTGGAGGTGTTGACCATATTTTCCCATTTGCTCCTTAATTGCTTATCCAACTTAAACAAATTAACATGCATTTCCAACTACTTGAAGCATTTTAAGCCAGATTCTATCATTACTTTTTCACTTTGAGTAAGTTTCGATCAAATTCCGAGGTTACTTTTGGTGGACCCCTCTAAGCATGCGCGAGAAGGGTGTTAGGTCGTGACCTAACTAGTGTCTGGCGCATCCTTAGAGGTGTTGCTCCAAAATAACTTTTACTTAATGTTTTTCTGTGTTTTAACACTCAAATCTAGCTAACTCGAGCTTTTTAAGCGGAATTTCATCTTTTATTTTACAATTTGGGGCTCCTAAGGCCGAGTTCTAGGGTTCATATGGGGTGACCCCTCTAAACATGCGCGAGAGACCAGTTAGGTCTGGACCTAACATGCTCCTGGCGCATCCTTGGAGGTGTCGGCCAAAAAGTGTCTAAAATTTGCTAGACTTTCTTAGGTGACTTTTCTTCAATCTACTTCATCTAAATTATGTTCTCTAATTATCCTAATTCTAGATAGTTATTAACTCTATTCATGGGAAAAAAAAATTCCCACTACTCGAGGTTCGTGCTTGGGCTTTTATCTCCAAGACTGAATGTCTAGATTAGTTAGTTCCTATAGGAATATGGCGGTCTTTCGATCTTGGTCCGCCAAGATCAAGGCTCGATACCATTGACGGCCCCCAGCTCCTATAATGATGCCCCGGCCGTGATACAAAACCGGAGATCATCCCTCAAACCAGCATCTTCTGCGTACGACATGAGGTCGCCCACCTAACATCGGCTCTTGCCGGTGGCCAAGAACCCGACGGGGAAGAATGGACGTGTCATTCATCCCATCTCCCTGATCGATCTAGCTGCGGAAGCGTAAATCCACACATGAGCACATGACATCAATCAACAATAACATACCCACCTCGAAGGGTGGTCCACCATATCACAAAGAGTTGCAAATAACACATCAAGACATCAACATAACATGGGGAAATCCTACCCAAAGCCGTAGACTCTTGGGGAAGGACCGACTCGGCTTGGGTCTCCAATAACAATGCGCATGCATTCATGGCAAATGGATTTGGCTGGCATAGAAACATGGTCGTTGGGTAGTCCACTCCATCCGCCCCTCATACTTTGCGGATAGGCTGAAAAGTATTGAGCCCCACCACCGTAGCCGGGTTCATAGCCAAAGGGGCTACTACTGGGTTGTATCTCCCCAGCCCCGATGAGGCAGGAGGAGATCACTCTCCTCCGTGAAGGTTCATGCCAATCACAAAGTAGCTAGAGAGCCACTTTGCTGAGATACCACTTGAACCCCCTAGAAGATGACGATCACCCAAGAGGTGTCGAGCCCATACCCCCGCCTCGCACGCTGCGTGGTATTAGGCCTAGCCCACAATGTTCCCGCCATCGCTACGCACTGTAGGGATCAATCGTGATCGACAAGCCCTTCCTTATCACCGGTCCAGCTCCGCTAGCACCCACAAAGTGCGGGCTCTTATGCACGTGCCGCATTAATTGGGAATTAATGGGCTAACTATGATCATACAACTACTTGGGCTTTGGGTCTCTATCCCCCTTCCCAATACACAAGAGTGGCGATAGAATGTCAAAACATCATCAACAAAATCAACATAACCGTAATACATCTATTCTAATCTACCTATTAGTGTCTATCATTCTTAGGGCCAGTAGAGGGGCGCCTATAGCTAAGAATGCTAAACATACCGAAAGAGGCCCGATAACTTCGGATCTACCTATTGAATCAACCACCCACCCGCATCTTGGCCGGCTCCTACTCCTCCGAAAGCCATCCATGCCGCCGATCTCGGTCCGTGATCTTGGATCGAATCAACCCCGAGATCCGACTTCTCTCCGCCTGCTTCAGCGGAAATGCATCCTCTGCTGCTCCAATCCGAGACTCAGGGGCTGAAAACTGAAAGGGTTTCCCTTTTAGGGTTTATGCCCCTTTATCTCCACGCATTTAGGGCTGGTCCCTTTTTGGTCAATGGGTCATTGCCACGTGGCAAAAAGGGATTATATTCACATGTTGCTTTAACATGTGCAATATAATGGTTCACAAGGTCGTACCCTAGGGTACTACCCTTTACGGTCGCCGTGTACATGTCATCTGAGTCGACATGTACTAGTGACGTGTCAGTATAATATACGTATTCATATCGTATGTTATGCTGGAATGTCACAAGCTGCAACAGTTTAGCGGATGGGTGCATGCGGGGCTGCTACCAAATTACCAGTGCGGTGATGAAACTTGCAGCGTTGCTTAACGTGTCATGCCTCTTTGCAGCTGGCATTTTTTTTATGATATCCATGTGAATCCAGCATAAGCCGTTTAAAAGGTTTGTCTTGAATGGTTGTGGTGGTTCAATTTGGAGTAACCGTAATTAGACATGTCCGAACTGCGCGGGAGGTTATGGCGCCCTCGAGTCGGGCCGAATTTGCGTGAGCCGCCAGATGCTACATTTTCAATTTCCAAGTTTTTGTTTTTTGGTTGCCCCTAGGGGAGCAAGCCTTCGTCCATGTGGGTTTATGGCATATTCCAGGCATATGCTAGTATATGCCAGGAATATGCCAATGACTACTCCAAACTTACTATTGGGTGTAAACTGGCGGTGAACGCTATTGTTAGGTAGCCACTTTGGAAACTGGCTAACCGGTTGTCATATCCATCCTGGCGCCCTATGTATCAGGACATTATAACCATCTGTTTAACAACAAATTGTTCACTTGGAATATTTAGAAGAAAGAATAACCACCAACATAATATTCAGGTATCATTTCTTAGGCATGTCTAGGTTCCAAAATTGCAATCTCCTTCACCATTTGAGCCTTATCTTCATCAAACTACTCATCCTCCAATAAAATAATCATGTACCATGTTGGATTCATAATGAGGAAACACTACTATTAGGAATGAATCTATTCTTACCGAAGCAGCTTGCTCCTTTAGATTCCATATACTGCTTCATAACTGAGATATTTGAATAGCCGAGTAAAATATCTCCCAGCAATTATCACAAACTTACCTATTATCAACAAACTTAATTTTAAAACACACACATTCAACATGCATAAACGTGATATAGTATTCATAGACTTACTACAAATTTATATGTTCTAGTTAGATAACACAACCATAATACAAACACCTTTTATGTCTTCCAACATGTCTCTGATTATCTTTACGACTATGTAATTTGGAGACTCGAACAACAATTTGGAATATGTGCAAACAAGGGAACAGTGCAAGGCTACAAAGAAGAAGAGTTGTACAGAGGAGCAAACGAAGGAACAAATTTGTGAGAACACAAAGGGCAAGGCTGCAAAAACCGTAAATAAAGTGAATAAATTCTTTGCCCAAAATTTAAGCAATATCATGGCCAATTTTCCATGGAAAAAATGAGACGAAAAAGCAAAACATCAACCAACACATCCTGTAAAGAGCTTATAAAATGACTGAATCTTACCTTGAATCGGTTTTACTGATTGCAAGAGCGGGGGTTAACGTAAATGTTTACAACCTAAGAAGTTTATTCGATTGTCCCTCGCTTCTCCCCGATAAGCATTATATGAGATAATAGAAGCATGGCAACTACTATATGGTTTAGGTGTACCTACCCGTAAACTTCTCCTCGAAATCATTATGCCTAATGAATGTGGCTGATTTAGGTACTACACTAAGTGCATGACAACCCAAAGAAGATACAACTTGCTGACTAAAAGCCTTGAAATTGAGAATATTTCAAGAAAAGCATAAAGTTCTGATTAAAGCATAGACATTTGATGTTGCACGCAAGAGAAACATGTTTTATTTATGCCCAAACAAATCAACCCAAAATTTTCATTAAAATCTTCAAATTGGTACTAGAAATCCCTTTACCGTAGTTTACCTTCAAAATGGGGTTGCTCATGTGCTTACGCTCCTCCAAAGAATAGAATAGAATAACCTCTGCACCGAAGCTCTGCACCAATGAATGACCCGAATCTTTTAAAAATGCAAGAGATAAGAATAATTGAAGTCTTGAATCTCAGCACTACAATTCGAGAGAAACATCATTGTTGTATTTACAAAAAAAAATAGCCAGTTGTTGCAGAGCTAGCTTAAAAACATCCTATAAAGCCAAATATCAATTCCAAAATGGGTTCCCCGGGGAATTCAGCCAAGAGTAATGCGTCTATCTCTTCTACATCTGTGCCCTAAAGATAGAGTCATGCATATACAGATGGCCTAAAATGGAACGATTTAATATCTAACTCTTTTACATCCATACCATTTTTTTACTACACAAATACAGGATATGGCACGATTTATTCGAAGCACTTCGGCAATGCAGGGCAGAAAGCCATTTGGCAAAGCATGATAGGAGTCCAGAAATAATGTGCTATACTCTAGGCTTATTTGTCCAAATCAAAGAAAGCTAGAACTCATTGAAAAAATGCACACGAGGAACATGACTACACATAGGTATCTTCAAATTGGTGCTAGAATCCCTTTACCGTGAATCTACCTTCAAAAATGGGGTCGTTCATGTGCTTACGCCCCTCCAAACGATAAGATAACCTCCTCGCGACCAAGCTCAAGATCAATGAATGACCCGAATCTTCCGAAAATGCAAGAGATAAGAATAATTGAAGTCTTGAATCCTCAAAGACTACAATTCGAGAGAAACATTATTGTGCCGGATTTACAAAAAAAAATAGCCAGTTGTTGCAGAGCTAACGTAAAAACATCCTATAAAGCCAAATATCAATTCCAAAAATGGGTCCCTAAAATTCAGCCAAGAGTAATGTGTCTATCTCTTCTACGCTTGTGCCTAAAGATAGAGTCATGCATACACGATGGCCTAAAATGGAACGATTTAATATCCAACTCTTTTACATCCATGCCATTTTTTACTACACAAACACAGATATGGCACGATTTATTCAAGCACTTCGCAATGCAGGCGTAAAGCCATTCTAAGAAAGCATGACAGAGTCCAAAAATAATGTGCAATGCTCTAGGCTTATTTTTCCAGCTCAAGAAAGTTGGAACTTGCTAAAAAAATGCACACAAAGGAACATGACTACACACAGTGTGATAAGATCTCAACAAAAAATGCATAAACATAGGAAGCTTACTTTTTTCTAACATAGCAAAACCCTCCGCTTCAACTTTAGCCCGAAATACTCCGCTTTAAGGCAATGCTCAAAAGAAGATCCAGAGTGAAAATGGCCGCGATGAAGCTCGTGTCGCTTTTGTCGAATGAAAATGCAATTTGAAGAATGATGGAACATAGGAAAGCCGGGAGGGAATCCATCAAGATAATTAGCCTAAAGAAGTATATTTGTGTCCGGACATTGCCGCTAATGTCCCGCATGTGTTTTACTGACGATTGTTAACGCCCATATGTGCAACTTCTTATAATAGCACATGTTGGTACTGGCAAGAATAGATCTTATTTGCTTTAGTAATTATTTTTGTTATTAAAATTAATGATAGTATTATTATCGGGCCAGATTAACTATAGGCTTAGTGATTTCAAAGAGAAAACAATATTTTATAAAGAATGTGGGGGCAATTAAATTTACCTCTAAAGATGCAAATTTGGAAAAGATTGACCCAAAATTTGTGCTCAAAATGTCATCCTTAGAAGTAGTTAAGTACATGAACAACAAATATTTAAAGAAATACAAAACACAAAATTTAGTGGTTCATTGGCGTCATTTAATTTTATGATGGAACTCTAAATAGGCATCTCCCTATGACGCACATCAACAAGGGCCTAATGTTGTACTTTTAAGGATGCTCCCTCACTTCTCCTACATATTATATCTTAGCCGGGTAAAAGTGAATGCACGCGCATAATCATTGATTCGAATCGGCCACCCATGTCTCACGACTATCAAGTTGATACAACTCATCCCGGCGATAAGCTCGTGATAATGGAATCAAAAACCGCTTCGCGATGATACAATTTGCAGACCCTAAAATGCATTCCATTGCATATTCCAATGCGTGAGTTCTTTTGCTATTAAAATGCCAATTCGCTTAGTGCACAAAGTTATATCCGATAAAAGAGACAAACAACCGAAGTTAGCCAAAGCCGGGTACATGTACTCCATCATCCACCTACCTCTCTCAAAGCATATCCACGTGACGACGCTCCCTTGGTTAGACTTCTAGCAATCGACTTTAGGTAGTTCTTTATGCCCGGGTTGTCGCGATATGTAGGAGTGTGTGTTTTGTAGACCTTGTGACATCATCGCCATAAGTGCCAATACGGGATCTTAATTGTCTCATGGTGTTGAGACAAAGTCTAAGAATTATTGAACTCATCCACCAAGAATAGAATCAACAACCTTGTGCTTATTTTCTTATCACATGGGCCTCCTCAATCCCGAAAGAAGCAGATTCATGTGAAGCAATACGCTCCTTTAAGCTCTTTATTGTCCAACCGCAAATCGCCGCATACTTGAACAAGTCAGCCGATTCTGCTATAATAAAGTCGGAACCTCCATAGATATAAAATCACCAAATAATGAAAGCAAAACAATGCTTATGATCGAAAGCAGTAAGAACCGGTAAAGGCATTCCAGCTCAAACCGCCATGAACCTACTCGAAAACAAGGAAAATAATGCGGAAAATACGCAAGAAATACGGAAGAAATATGCCAAGATCGGGCAAAAGAATCTGATATATGAACAGAATCAATAATACAATAGCCCAAGGCAAGCAGAATACAAGGCGATGCCTAGAAGGCTCAAGACCGGGCGCTGAACCGAATGATTTAACAAGAAAGAGATGCCTCCTTATATATCTAGACCAATCTGGCCGATCGCTACTTACCCAATGGATGAGATCGCTTAAGTGTCGCTAAGATGCATTTAAGTTCTAGAACATTCTAGAACCTTCCTCGAGATAGTCCCACATATGAGGAAGACGCGGAAGGAATGTCTTCAACAAATATTGGTAGCGACTTGGCAAGGGTGTATGACTCGCGAACCGTAGGTTGCGAAGTTCAAACCCCCGCCTTGTGCAACTACCCTTTTAGATCCGCGGTGGACGCATTCATCTTTGTACATACGAGTATAATGATCGTGATGATACGAATATCCGTATGGTCATCACAGTGGAATGATTTTCGTAAGTCGCATGACATTACGAGCTTATTAAGAATAATATATTGATATAAGAATTTAGTGTCTCCATGAGCTATCGCCCCCTATGCACCTCTCGAGTCGAATCTTAAGGGCATGATATCGAGGGAGGATCGATATCTATGTATCAAGATATATATGGGCCGAAAACTTTGATCCGATATATGATTTTTTCTTTCCAAATTCCCTTTGGATGTGATATCGCCTATGAAGCTTAGTCAAACCATCGGGTCAATTATTTAGTCACTAGTAAAAAAACCTCGCAAATTTGTTATTGAACGTCTGGTCAAACTCTAGCTCACCTTTTCGATTAACCTATTGGTAGAATGATATGTTAGGGATGATTAGGTCGCAGCGTAGAATTACTAAATGGAATTTCTCTTTCAAATTTATTTTGTTGTTGGATATTATATAGGTCAAAAGATTGGAAAGCTAGATTGGATAATTGTACGAGGTAACGATGGCTTTGACACTTAAAATATCTTCTTTTGCATTAATGATAATTAACTTTGGACATTAATCAATATAATAATGCATCGTAAAAAACACTAAGGAATATATGTACTGTGTGGAAACAGTCGATTAAGATTTTATTCTACATGTAATTTTGACAATGAGGAGCCAAAGGGTAAGTGTCTATTGCTAATATTTAGGTGGTGGTCGTCTGTTGTGTATAGTGTAATGTAGTGCATGAAATGATCGTAGTGTAGTGTGTATAGTGTACCTATTCTAACAGGATGTCTATCTTCTCGCAAGTGCTAAAGTTTACAACAATATTTTATTTCAAAACACAATTTATTATGCTCTTGAAGCCAGTTATATAATGAATAATTGAAAATGAGTATGGATTAGAGAGGAATTTGTATTTCAATTAATAACAAAACAACTTAACTCTTTGGGGCATGATGCAGTATTGTGCAAACTAAAAGCATTGGCCAAGTTCTAAAACATGAGATTAATTACATGACAGCATGGATTTTCATATTTCTTGCATCTCTTCTTTATCTCCTTAACGATTTTGGTTTTTATATCATAGTGAATTGTTTGCAAATGTAGTAAGAACGAAAATGAATAAAGTAATCCTTGAGTCAAGCAATCAGACAAACAAATGCTTCATGAAGTTACCATATACAAAAGGGGCAAATGCTCGAAATATAGATTGTTTAACCAACATGCATTCTAAACTATGCCATTGTAATTGTAATCAATACTCATAATTATATAGCTTTTTTTCATGGTCAAGTAGATCTCATTTTCTATCTCTCTTGCTAAGTTTCATACTCTCTTTCCTCGGACTTGTTGTTTGGGTCCTCGAAAGTGTTGTATGCTAACCGGTCTATGTAAGTAAACATCTCCTAGACAATTGTTAATTATTTAATCCTTTGTAAAAGATCAAAGTTCTTGATGATGTTTTAATGACTTCAATCTTGCCTCATGTTCAGGAGATAGTACATGGCCTGTGAAAAAAAACATGCTCAGGAAATGTATAATCGAAGCATGACATGCTTAAAATAAATGGCTCCTCTTTCCTCATTTGACCACCCAGCTGGTCATTGATGCAAAAGACACGATTCCAAACAAAAAAAATCTTTTTTCCTAACCTCCAACAAAATCTGTTTTTCAAGATAAAAAAAAATGGCTGGCAGGACAATGCATCTACGTATTTTAGATGCAACGATTATCCTCATCCTACACTGGAGATGTTATACGAAAGTAGTTTAACCTTTGTCAGTTCTCACTTTGTTAGATTTGTTAGAATATGATAAAGTCGCTGGCACGACACCATTGTTGCTGTCAACAAACCATTAGATGGATTTGTAAATCATTTCAAGAGTGTGAGGAACATTTCATCTTTATTTGCATTGGATCCAGAATTCGAGCTTGAAAGAGCAGTTGGGTGGAAAATTTCTGTGGATTAAGCTTAGGAAATGCTCAAATTGGGCCAGAAGTTGATGATTCAAGCCTGTGCGAACAGATAAATGAAGAATTCGGTCTGGGATTTGGCCATTTGGATGAATTTGCAAGGATGAAATATGAATTCACTATTTGCAAAAGGGTATTCAAAACCCATCAAGCTTTGGATGGTCACAGAGCTAGCCACAAAAAAAGGTAAAGGGCCGACCATTCCTATGCTTACTTGATACAAAATGGTGGAAGAAATTGGATAACAATCATCGGTTGCTACAAAAACAACGCAGATGTTGAACTCGATAAAGGTAATTTTTGATCAAATTCGATCGACAAAATAAAATGCTACCGTGGTAGTTTGACGCCTCAAGTTTCTACATTTTTGTAATGAGAACAGATCTTGGAGTGAACGGGCGCTAACATTGCAGCTCGTTTCTTTCTTGTTCTAGCAAGAACCCGCAAAGACGGTATTTTATCACTTTGATTTGGGGAAGCCTTTTTCTTAGCCGAGCTGGAATTCCAAAATTACTCATTGCTATTCACCCTCTAGTTAAGGGTATTGGAACTCTATTGTTGTAACAAATATGACTTTTAGTCATGTGACGCCCGATTGTTAGGGTTCAGTCTAAATAGAGTCCGCTATTTCTAGAATTCCGTGGTTAAGGAGCTTGTTCCATTAATCCATCGCTCTTGAGGTCCATAAATGGATACACCGCCTAAGATGTATAAAGAGGAGTTCCTTGAATAGATCGTTGTCTTTTTGCATGGTATCTTTTCTCAATCTCTAATATGGTATCAGAGCCGGTCAATCCTCTGGAGTTGGATTGTTGATCCCGGCTAGGCAGAGATGGGGAGAATTGAGATACTAACGCATGCTAATGCCTTTTATTGGTTTATAAAGGTACGAGGGAAATTGTCAGAGTAGGGACTCTGGCATGTGGTTTCCGGAGATGAGCCAAGACCAGTGCTATCAGCTCCGAAGGCAACTGCAGCCCAAGTGGTTAAAGGTAAAACATCAACTGAAGGCAGAGAAGGGAATGATGCAGAGAGACAAGCTCTCTTGAAATGGCTCCAACGAGATTGGGAGGCCAGAAATCGAATGATGCGATATCTAGATGAGACTATGATAGCACAGGTTGAAGCAGCTAGCAGTGCCAAAGAAGCATGGGAGCAGTTGTCAAAGATCTACAGGAAGAGGCACTTCTCTTAGCAATCTCTTTCCTGTAAAAGATCAAACAGGTACTGCGTGAAGGTGAAGATGATCCGTGGTCAGGATCCTGCTTTGGTATGATAGCTGGTGTAACCCCATGGGATTTGGTATTTGCACTTTCGGGCCGCTGATCACATGACAGCCAAAAAAGAGTTTGTTTAGACAGGGATTGACTGAGTATAGCAGCAACTCAAAGGTGAAGATCGGTAAAGGCAAACTGGATATCAAAGGCATGGGCACTGCTACACTGGAATTGCCTACTGGATGTGTTGATCTCGAAGATACCCTTTTTTGTTCCCCAACTGGAAGTTAATCTTCCGTCGGGCCTCCAAAATGAATGATGCCTCTCTTTTTGTCACATTCGCAATGGCCAATGCATAATAATGAAACAAAGAGGATATTGTTTTAGCTAAAGGCGCCGTGGAAGGCACGCTTTATAAGCTAAGTTGGTGCAGGGATCAAAGATGTTGCCTTGAGTGCTAGATGCACCGATCTCAACCAAGTTTGGCATGAAAGGTTGGGCCATGCCAACTTTAGGGTGCCGCAGAAAATGAAAAATCAGCAGTTTGTTAAAGATCTTCCTAAGATCAATGTCCAAGGATTTGTGAGGGGTATGCCTTGGGCAACCGCATCGGGGCTTACAAGAAAGTAAAGGCCGCTTGAGCCAGCTAGCCCTTAGAAATTGTCCATATGGATGTATGGGGTCCTGCCGCTTGAAGTCTATAGGAGGTTCCGTGTTCTTCTTACTCATAATTGATGATTATACCCGTGAGTGAATTGGGTTTCTTTATGGCAATACAAGTCAAAAGCTTTCTCTCATTTCAAACAAAGGAAAGTCACAAAAATTAAACCTTTAAAAGAAAAGAAAAGAAAGTCAATTCAACGATAAAGGAGGTGAGTTTATTAATGATGAATTTGTTGCTTTTCTTACCGAAAGCATGGTATCGTACATGAGACGCCATTGCATATGAACACCGCCAGAATGGTGTTGTAGAGAGAAAGAATCGGACAGTTCTGGAAGGTGCCAGGTCAATGATTTTGTGCAAAGGTATTGACCACAGGTTCTGGGGCTGAGGCTGTGAATACGGCAGTTTATATCATTAATAAAGTTCCAACCAAGGCGGTACCAGCATCTGTTCCAGAGGATGCATGGACAGGAAAGAAACCCATAGCTTCGGCTGCACAGCATACGCCCATGTCTCTAAAGATGAGAGAAAAGGTGGCAAGTTATCTGCACAAGCTACACCTTGCATGTTTGTGGGATATATTGCGACACAACCAAAGGGTATAAGTTGTACATACCAGGTACAAAGAAAATGATTGTGCGGAGGAGCGTAAGCTTCAATGAACATGATTTCAGTTTGGGTCGAGACACTTCCAATGTCTCCTCTGATCCCATGCAAGCCATGCAAGACTCCCTAGAGTCTGACTCGGATTCTGATTCTGATACAGAAGGTGCAGCAGGTGCTTTTGTAGACAACATGCCCTCTGAGCCCGAGTCTGATGCTGATTTTCCAGAGGAACCTGCGGTTGAAGTCCTTCCTCTCGAGGTCTCGACGCGCCCCAAAAACTCACCACTAAGATGCAGAGTATCTTGACAAATGAAAAGTCCCATACAAAGAAAAGATACTTGGCCTTGCACAAATCCGCTTGGTGAAACTCCGCAATTTTGTCAGCGACTAGTCGATTCTGGCAGCTCCCGTGTTCTATCACTTGGCGAGTAACCTTCCCAATCAACAAAGTAATACAATCGTCGACGGAGAAACTTGGAGTCCAGAATCTCTCGAACCTCGAATTCCTCATGATCATCAATCTCGACTGGTGGTGGAGGTGGAGGTACTCGATCCGGAAATGGATTCGCCATATAGGGTTCTAACAAAGACACATGGAACACAGGGTGAAGCCGAACTAATGGCGGAAGTTCCGCATTTAAAAAGCAAAGATCACCAACTCGGTCAATGATCCGATAGGGACCTAAGCCCCCGGTCGAGCTTGTTACAAGGGCGAAGCCGCCGGCAACGCAAGAGCCAAACAAGATCACCAACCGTGAAATGAGGAGCGCCCCGACGATGCTGACCGCATGATAACGATAACGTGCTTGGGCCTCGAGAAGATGGTGCCAAGATCATCCCGAGCATGCGAGCTTCGAGCCTGTCCTCGGCACTGGGATTGACTGAATCATATCCAGGAGCAATCAAAGACCACCGGGGATGCATGCCGAAATTAATAAAGAACGGAGTCCGCCTCAGGAGGCATGGGACGAAATTATTATAAGCAAATTCCTCGCCAACGGTAGCCAATCAACCCAAATCATCCTGCCGATAATTGATGAAGCATCACAAATACGCTCAAGGGTTTGATTAGTGCGCCCCACCTGGCCCATTGGTCTCCTCGGGTGATGTCCTAAGAGAGCTAACGCTCCACATGCAAGAGTTGCAATAGACGCCCCAAAAAACCGCAACAAATTTAGGGCCGCCAATCATCGACAATGTTATCCGGTAAGCCATGGAGTCGAACCACTTCTCGGCAAGAGAACCACTGCGGGCTTCACTAGAGATAGAAGTGCCGCAAGGAATGAAATGTGCCATCTTGGAAAAACTGGTCAACAACAACAAGGATGGCGCCATGGCCCTGAGGATGGAAGCTCGACAATAAAATCCATCAAATACTCTTCCAAGGACCGGCCTGAACCGGTAAAGGCTGAAGCAGCCATGAGGAAGATGCCTTGGAACCTTGGCTCGACGCCAGATGTCACAGATCGAATAAAAGCTTCGGACAGAGCGATCGAAGGCCTGGCCACCAATACTCTCGACTAATAAGTTCAAGAGTCTTGGCTACTCCAAAGTGTCCTACCATAGGTGAATCATGGCAAGCCCGAACCCGAAGCCTAGAAGCACCATCCGGCACATATAGAAGCCCATCATGGAGCAGAGTCCATCGCTAACCTCAAAACGATCATAGTCCGATCCCATCCGGCCGAGAAGATGATGTGGCGCAATGTGTGAGAAATACATCTTGAGCCAATGGATCGGAGGGTAGAGAGGCTCCTAATGCACTCCAACAAGGTCAGATCATGAGGCCTCGAACAAAGTGAGAGTCATAAGTCGGAACCGATCAGCCCTAAAATAACCTATGATTGCCGATCATATGCGGGATCACCTAGTTTGGGCTCAAGATAGGAGCCGCCGAGACAAGGCATCGCTTTCCTTTGAGGGATCCAAGATGGTACTTGATCACGAAATCAATCCGGATAATACTTGAGTATGCCACCGGCCCCAACGACGGTTGAGCACTCGAAAGCAGATCAAAAATATTCGAGATTTCGTTGATCCGTGTAGATCGTGACTTTATAAGGAGATCCCTCCAGAAACGCCTCCACTCCTCAAAATAATCCACTATCGCCAACAACTCCTTGTCATAAATGGGATAGTTGATTTCAACAGCCTGAAACTTTCGTGAGTGATAGGCGATTGGATGTAATTCATGGTCATCCCCCTCCTGAGACAGGATCCCACCAAGCGCAAAATCAGAAGCATCTGCTTCGACGACATATGGGCGCAACGGATCTGCATGAGCAAGAACTGGCGACGTGGTGAAAGCATGCTTCAGGGTAACAAAAGCAGATTCCGCTTCCACAGTCCATTCAAATGGCACATCCTTGACCGTGAGGCGTGTCAAAGGAAGAGCAATCTCCGAATAATCCCGGATGAAACGCCGATAGAAATTGGCAAACCCGAGGGAAACACCGATCATCGCGAACGGATGAAGGTGTTTGCCACTCCGCACAAAGCTAACCTTTTCGGGTCCATAGAGACTCCATGTGGAGTGATGCGATAGCCAAGGAACTCCACATTATCCTCGCCGAATCGATACTTCTCAAGTTTGGCATATAATCCATGCTCACGAAGCTTCGAAGGACTGTCGAACATGCCTCTCATGTTCGCCGAGAGTCTTAGAATAAACAAGAATATCATCCGTGATAGATGATAACAAAAGTGTCTAAGAACTCTCGAAAACATCATTGGCCATATGTTTGAATACCGCCGGCATTGGTAAGTCCAAACGGTATAACTGCGTACTTTCGAAATGGCCATACCGAAAGTACGAAAAGCATTTTTCCACTCATCACCCTCCCCGATCCAATAAGATTGTAGGCACCCAAGATCAATCTTCGTAAAATAATGCGCACCTTGAAGTCGCCCAACAACTCGATCGAGGAAGTGGATACCGATTCGGCACCGTGATTTTGTTGAGGCCGCGATAATCAACGACCAGTAGAAGCGAATCATCCTTCTTTTGACAAAGAAGATAGGCGCCCAGCGGGGGACCGAGAATGTCGAATGAAGCCGGGCTAGATTCTCCTCAATATAATCCCGCAAAACCTTCAACTCGCCAGGAGATAGACCATATATCTGGACCATATGGCTGCGTCCCCCGGCCGCAAATCAATAGGACAATCATATGGACGATGCTCGAGTTTATCGCCTTGACTTTGTCAAACACATCGAGAAATCGCCATATTTATCCGGGAGCATTGGAGCAAAGCTTCGATGGTGTCGAAGCTAGCCGACGGGTGAACCCGAATTGCAAATATCAACTTGGATCTTGCCTTCTAGATTTATCGAACTCGCGAAGAGAAATCTTCGAGATAATCTGGCCGAGGGCATGAAGAAGCCTCTACAAAACAGGAGCAGGAACATGAGCAGAAATGAACGGAGCGGGAGCAATTGGAACATGAACCGGAGCATGAATCGGATCAAGAACTAGAGCGTAAACAGGGACCGGATCAAGAGCTGAGCAAGAACCGGAGCAGGAACAGAACCGAAATCGAGTAGAAACCGAAGCGGAGCTGGGACATCATCAAGAATATGATCGTAATCTAGGGCATGAACTGGAGCAGAGGCAAGAGGCGAATCGTAACATGAAACAAAGAAGGACGGGCCCCAGGGCCCACGATACTACACGGATCAAGTCGATGTTGGTGTAGAGACCTGACCGGCAGAGGAACTGAACTAGAGCTAGAACCAACAAATCGAAATGATCTAGTACGCCAATCAATCTCAGGGGTTATGTAGCTCGAGCCGTATGCACCCAAGACTATTGGCGATGAGGGCTAGCAAAAGAGATTGAAGGAAATACTACAAGAAACTCCCTCTAACAAATCCCTGAAGAGGCGCAAGACATTCTCGCGGATCGCACCAGGAGATCTCCCGTCCATCAATCACTTCAACAGAGGCAGGATGCTCAACCTTGCTTCTAGGGATGGCGTGCTTACTGGCGAACGCACTATCCATAAAGCAAGCATTTGCACCACAATCAAGTTGCGCCAACACTTCTAATTCTCCAACTTCGGATTCCAATGATATAGGGATGAAGAATGCCTTGCTGACCTTATCCGGACCGGAATAAACATGTCGAAATGTGGAAGGAGTCTGAGAAAAGGCGGCCAGCCGACGAGAGACTCTTACTACTCTGACCGGCCCCTGAAGTTTTCCGACTGATTTAGGCACTTCAGAGGGCATCCACGAGCGATATGACCAGCTCCTCGACAGTAGAGGCAAAGATAAGCCTCTCTCCCGACGCCGCTTCGCGTATAAGGGTCCTCGAACTGCCTGATCAATCTGCATAGGCTCAGTCCGTGATCCGCTAGATTCTACGTGATGAGACCGGGGGAATATGAGCTACAGAAGCTTGTGTATTGGAAAGACCTCGACCACGCCTCTCTTGCCTACGCTCAAGAGCCGATTATCACATCGAACCGCAAATCGATGGCTTCTTCCAAACTCGGGGATCCTCCATAGACAACAACATATCTTTAACGCTCCCTCTCGAACCCCTTCGAAAACAATCTCGGCGCGATATCATCCCAGCAAGATCTACCGCAATTTGACGAAATTCTGATGCATATATCAGCCGGGCGAGCCTTGCCTTAAGTTGCAAAGTTTTGTGGATCGCTGTATACCGACGACGGTGTCTCCAAAGCATGCTTCGAAGTTCTGCGCAGTTGAAAGCAAACAAAATCTTGCAAACTCGGGGCTCCCTTTCTCCAATAAAGGAGCAAACCAACTTAGAGCTGGCCCCGTGAGAAGAGAACCAATCAGCCCCACTTGTTCTTGAGCGGTGGGATATCTATGAGGATGGAGCTGAATCACAAGCCCGATCCGATTCAAAAAAAACTGGAGCTTGGACCGAAAGTGCCGTCAAACTTCTCTCGGCAAGGCTGATCTTAGGCTTTGATAGCTTCAATCCCGAAGCTAGAAGCGATTCATGTGAAGCAATACGCCCTTAAGCTCTTTATTGTCCATTTGCAATCGGCCGCATACTTGAACAAGCTGCTTTGGATCTGTCGTAATAAAGTCGGAACCTCCTCCATAGATATAAAATCACCAAATACGAGCAAAACAATGCTTAGGATCGTGAGCGTGCAAGAACCCAGAAGGCATTCCGGTTCAAACCGGCCATGAACCTACTCAAAACAAGGAAAATACGCGGAAAATACGCAAGAAAATACGGAAGAAATATGCCAAGATCGGCAAAGAATCTGATATATGAACAGAATCAATAATACAATAGCCCAAGGCAAGCAGAATACAAGGCGATGCCTAGAAGGCTCAAGACCGGCGCTGAACCTAATGATTTAACAAGAAAGAGATGCCTCCTTATATATCTAGACCAACTACGATCGCGCCACTAATGGATGAGATCGCGCCAAGTGTCGCTAAGATGCATTTAGGTTCTAGAACATTCTAGAACCTTCTGGAGATAGTCCCACATATGAGGAAGACGTGAAGGAATATCTTCAACAAATATTGGTAGCGCACTTGGCAAGGGTGTATGACTCGCAACTGGAAGGTTGCGAGTTCAAACCCTGTCTTGTGCAACTACCCTTTTGCATCTGTGTGACGACCATCTTTTGTACATACGAGTATATGATCGTATGATACGAATATTTGTACGGTCGTCACAGGTGGAATGATTTTCGTAAGCCGTACAGATTACGTAGCTTATTAAGAATAGAATTTAGTGTCGGCGGACCTATGCACCTCTGGGAGTCGAATCTTAAGTGCATGATATCAGAGGGAGGATCGATATCTATGTATCAAGATATATATGGGCCGAAAACTTTGACCTGATATATGATTTTTTCTTTCCAAATTCCCTTTGGATGTGATATCGTCTATGAAGCTTAGTCAAACCACTGGTCAATTATTTAGTCAGCGCCTCTAGTAAAACGCCTGTCAAATTTGTTATTGAACGTCTGGTCAAACTCTAGCTCACCTTTTCGATTAACCTATTGGTAGAATGATATGTTAGGGATGATTAGGTCGCAGCGTAGAATTACTAAATGGAATTTCTCTTTCAAATTTATTTTGTTGTTGGATATTATATACGTCAAAAGATTGGAAAGCTAGATTGGATAATTGTACGAGGTAACGATGGCTTTGATACTTAAAATATCTTCTTTTGCATTAATGATAATTAACTTTGGACATTAATCAATATAATAATGCATCGTAAAGCAAAAGGAAATTAAAAACACCAAGGAATATATGTACCGTGGTGGAAACAAATGATTAAGATTTTATTCTACATGTAATTTTGACAATGAGGAGCCAAAGGGTAAGTATCTATTGCTAATATTTAGGTGGTGGTCGTCTGTTGTGTATAGTGTAATGTAGTGCATGAAATGATCGTAGTGTAGTGTGTATAGTGTACCTATTCTAACAGATGTCGAATTTAATAGACCATCTTCTCGCAAGTGCTAAAGTTTACAACAATATTTTATTTCAAAACACAATTTATTATGCTCTTGAAGCCAGTTATATAATGAATAATTGAAAATGAGTATGGATTAGAGAGGAATTTGTATTTCAATTAATAACAAAACAACTTAAATCTTTGGGGCATGATGCAGTATTGTGCAAACTAAAAGCGTTGGCCAAGTTCTAAAACATGAGATTAATGACATGACAGCATGGATTTTCATATTTCTTGCATCTCTTCTTTATCTCCTTAACGATTTTGGTTTTTATATCATAGTGAATTGTTTGAAAATGTAGTAAGAACGAAAATGAATAAAGTAATCCTTGAGTCAAGCAATCAGACAAACAAATGCTTCATGAAGTTACCATATACAAAAGGGGCAAATGCTCGAAATATAGATTGTTTAACCAACATGCATTCTAAACTATGCCATTGTAATTGTAATCAATACTCATAATTATATAGCTTTTTTTCATGGTCAAGTAGATCTCATTTTCTATCTCTTGCAAGTTTCATACTCTCTTTCTCTGTGACTTGTTGTTTGGGTCCTCGAGTGTTGTATGCGCAACTGGTCTATGTAAGTAAACATCTCCTAGACAATTGTTAATTATTTGATCCTTTGTAAAAGATCAAAGTTCTTGATGATGTTTTAATGACTTCAATCTTGCCTCATGTTCAGGAGATAGTACATGGCCTGTGAAAAAAATCATGCTCAGGAAATGTATAATCGAAGCATGACATGCTTAAAATAAATGGCTCCTCTTTCCTCATTTGACCACCCAGCTGGTCATTGATGCAAAAGACACGATTCCAAACAAAAAAATTCTTTTTTCCTAACCTCCAACAAAATCTGTTTTTCAAGATGAAAAAAAATGGCTGGCAATTTTAGATGCAACGATTATCCTCATCCTACACTGGAGATGTTATACGAAAGTAGTTTAACCTTTGTCAGTTCTCACTTTGTTAGATTTGTTAGAATATGATAAAGTCGCTGGCACGGCACCATTGTTGCTGTCAACAAACCATAACCAACATCACTTAGATGGATTTGTAAATCATTTCAAGAGTGTGAGGAACATTTCATCTTTATTTGCATTGGATCCAGAATTCGAGCTTGAAAGAGCAGCTGGGTGGAAAATTTCTGTGGATTAAGCTTAGGAAATGCTCAAATTGGGCCGGTTGATGATTCAAGCCTGTCGAGCGAATGATAAATGAAGAATTCGGTCCGATTTGGCCATTTGGATGAATTTGCAAGGATGAAATATGAATTCACTATTTGCAAAAGGGTATTCAAAACCCATCAAGCTTTGGATGGTCACAGCTAGCCACAAAAGGTAAAGGGCCGACCATTCCTATGCTTACTTGATACAAAATGGTGGAAGAAATTGGATAACAATCATCAGTTTGCTACAAAACAACGCAGATGTTGAACTGATAAAAGTAATTTTTGATCAAATTCGATCTGACAAATAGCGCCAAAATGCTACCGTGGTAGTTTGACGCCTCAAGTTTCTACATTTTGTAATGAGAACAGGATCTTGGAGTGAACGGCGTTAACATTGCAGCTCGTTTCTTTCTTGTTCTAGCAAGAACCTGCAAAGACGGTATTTTATCACTCGTATTTGGGGAAGCCTTTTCTTAGCTGAGCTGGAATTCCAGCTTATTCATTGCTATTCACTCCTCTAGTTAAGGGTATTGGAACTCTATTGTTGTAACAAATATGACTTTTAGTCATGTGACGTCTGATTGTTAGGGTTCAGTCTAAATAGAGTCTGCTATTTCTAGAATTCCAGAAGTTAAGGAGCTTGCTCCAT
This sequence comes from Isoetes taiwanensis, assembly GCA_021234155.1. NCBI lineage: Eukaryota > Viridiplantae > Streptophyta > Lycopodiopsida > Isoetales > Isoetaceae > Isoetes > Isoetes taiwanensis. The sequence continues at coordinate 28,793 of JAJEKV010000609.1, read as the reverse complement.
TAACCCATCAGTGCGGTGAGGTCCATAAATGGATACACCGCCTAAGATGTATAAAGAGGAGTTCCTTGAATAGATCGTTGCCTTTTTGCATGGTATCTTTTCTCAATCTCTAATATGGTATCGAGCGGTCAATCCTCCGAGTTGGATTGTTGATCCCCAAGCGCGAGATGGGGAGAATTGAGATACTAATGCATGCTAATGCCTTTTATTGGTTTATAAAGGTACGAGGGAAATTGTCAGAGAAGGGACTCTGGCATGTGGTTTCCGGAGATGAGCCAAGACCAAGCACTATCAGCTCGAAGGCAAATCAGAGCCCAAGTGGTTAAAGGTAAAACATCAACTGAAGGCAGAGAAGGGAATGATGCAGAGAGACAAGCTCTCTTGAAATGGCTCCAACGAGATTGGGAGGCCAGAAATCGAATGATGCGATATCTAGATGAGACTATGATAGCACAGGTTGAAGCAACTAGCAGTGCCAAAGAAGCATGGGAGCAGTTGTCAAAGATCTACAGGAAGAGGCACTTCTCCCAAAGAATCTCTTTCCCCGTAAGATCAAACAGTATCACGCGTGAAGGTGAAGATGATCCGTGGTCAGGATCCTGGTTTGGTATGATAGCTGGTGTAACCCATGGGATTTGGTATTTGCACTCGGGGGCCAGTGACCACATGACAGCCAAAAGGAGTTTGTTTAGACAGGGATTGACTGAGTATAGCAGCAACTCAAAGGTGAAGATCGGTAAAGGCAAACCGATATCAAAGGCATGGGCACCGCTACAATCGGAATTGCCTACCGATGTGTTGATCTTGAAGATACCCTTTTTGTTCCCCGAACCGGAAGTTAATCTTCCGGGCCTCCAAAATGAATGATGCCTCTCTTTTTTTGTCACATTCTAAAGCAATGGCCAATGCATAATACGAAACAAAGAGGATATTGTTTTAGCTAAAGGCGTCAGGGAAGGCACGCTTTATAAACTAAGTTGGTGCAGGGATCAGCATGTTGCCTTGAGTGGTAGATGCACTGATCTCAACCAAGTTTGGCATGAAAGGTTGGGCCATGCCAACTTTAGGGTGCTGCAGAAAATGAAAAATCAGCAGTTTGTTAAAGATCTTCCTAAGATCAATGCTCCGAAGGGGATTTGTGAGGGGTATGCCTTGGGCAAACTGCATCGGAAGGCTTACAAGAAAGTAAAGGCTGCTTGAGCCAGCAGTCCTTTAGAAATTGTCCATATGGATGTATGGGGTCCTGCTCGCTTGAAGTCTATAGGAGGTTCCAGGTTCTTCTTACTCATAATTGATGATTATACCAGAATGAATTGGGTTTTCTTTATGGCACACAAGTCAAAAGCTTTCTCTCATTTCAAACAGTGGAAAGTCACAGCCGAAACCTTTAAAGAAAAGAAAAGAAAGTCAATTCGAACAGATAAAGGAGGTGAGTTTATTAATGATGAATTTGCTGCTTTTCTTACCGAGCATGGTATCAGACATGAGACGTCAGTTGCATATGAACACCAGCAGAATGGTGTTGTAGAGAGAAAGAATCGGGCAGTTCTGGAAGGTGCCAGGTCAATGATTTTGTGCAAAGGTATTGACCACAGGTTCTGGGCTGAGGCTGTGAATACGGCAGTTTATATCATTAATAAAGTTCCAACCAAGGCGGTACCAGCATCTGTTCCAGAGGATGCATGGACAGGAAAGAAACCCACAGTAGAAGGCCTTAGAATCTTCGGCTGCACAGCATACGCCCATGTCTCTAAAGATGAGAGAAAAGGTGGCAAGTTATCTGCACGAGCTACACCTTGCATGTTTGTGGGATATATTGCGACACAACCAAAGGGTATAAGTTGTACATACCAGGTACAAAGAAAATGATTGTGCGGAGGAGCGTAAGCTTCAATGAACATGATTTCAGTTTGGGTCGAGACACTTCCAATGTCTCCTCTGATCCCATGCAAGCCATGCAAGACTCCCTAGAGTCTGACTCGGATTCTGATTCTGATACAGAAGGTGCAGCAGATGCTTTTGTAGACAACATGCCCTCTGAGCCCGAGTCTGATGCTGATTTTCCAGAGGAACCTGCGGTTGAAGTCCTTCCTCTCAGGAGGTCTGCACGTGCCCCAAAACTCACCACTAAGATGCAGGAGTATCTTGACAGTCGAAAGTCCCATACAGCAGCATACTTGGCCTTGCACAGTCACGGTGGTGAAACTCCGCAATTTTGTCAGGCGCATTAGTCAGATTCTCGGCAGGCTCCCAGGTTCTATCACTTGGCGAGTAACCTTCCCAATCAACAAAGTAATACAATCGTCGATGGAGAAACTTGAGTCCGTAATCTCTAACCTCGAACTCCTCATGATCATCAATCTCGACCGGGTGGTGGAGGTGGAGGTACTGATCCGAAATGGATTCGCCATATAGGGTTCTAACAAAGACACATGGAACACCGGGTGAAGCCAAACCGATGGCGAAGTTCCAGCATTTAAAAGCAAGATCACCAACTCTGGCCAATGATCCGATAGGGACCTAAGCGCCGCTAGTCGAAGCTTGTTACAAGGGCTTAGCCGGCAAATCCCGACGCAAGAGCCAAACAAGATCACCAACCGCAAAATGAGGAGCGCCCCGACGATGCGATCCGCATGATAATGATAACATGCTTGGGCCGAGAAGATGGTGTCAAGATCATCCTGAGCATGCGAGCTTCTCGAGCTTGTCCTCGACTGGATTGGATCAATCATATCCGTGAGCAATCAAAGACCACCGGGATGCATGCCGAATTAATAAAGAACGAGTCCGCCCTGTGGAGGCATGGACGTAATTATTATAAGCAAATTCTCGCCAATCGGTAGCCAATCAACCCAGTCCATCCCGCCGATAATTGATGAAGCATCGCAAATACCGCTTCAAGGGTTTGATTAGTGCGCCCACCCGTCCATTGGTCTCGGGTGATGTCCGAAAGAGAGCGAACGCCCCACATGCAAGAGTTGCAATAGACGCTTCCAAAAACGGCAACAAATTGAGGGCCATGGGTCACACGACAATGTTATCCGGTAAGCCATGGAGTCGAACCACCTCTCAAGCAAGAGAACCGCTGGGGCTTCACTAGAGATAGAAGTGCTTTTAAGGAATGAAATGTGCCATCTTGGAAAACGGTCAACAACAACAAGGATGGCGCCATGGCCCCGTCAGGATGGAAGCTCGACAATAAAATCCACCGAAATACTCTTCCAAGGACCGGGCTGAACTGGTAAAGGCTGAAGCAAAGGCCATGAGGAAGATGCCTTGGAACCTTGGCTCGACAGCCAGATGTCACAGATCAATAAAAGCTTCGGACAGAGCGATTTAAGACTGCCACCAATACTCTCGACTAATAAGTTCAAGAGTCTTGGCTACTTCAAAGTGTCCTACCATAGGTGAATCATGGCAAGCCCCAAGAACTCGAAGCCTAGAAGCACCATCCGCACATATAGAAGCCCATCATGGAGCAGAGTCCATCGCGAACCTCAAAACGATCATAGTCCGATCCCATCTCACGAGAAGATGATGCGGCGCCAATGTGTGAGAATACATCTTGAGCCAATGGATCGGAGGGTAGAGAGGCTCGAATGCACTCCAACAAGGTCAGATCATGAGGCCTCTCGAACAAAGTGAGAGTCATAAGCTTGAACCGATCAGGTAAAAAATAACCCGTGATTGCCGATCATATGCGTGATCACCTAGTTTGGGCTCAAGATAGAGCGCCGAAACAAGGCATCAGCTTTCCTTGAGGGATCCAGACGGTACTTGATCACGAAATCAATCCGGATAATACTTGAGTATGCCACCGGCCCGGCGACGCTGAGCACTCGAGAGCATCAAAATATTCGAGATTTCGTGATCCGTAGATCGTGACTTTATAAGGAGATCCCTCCAGAAACGCCTCCACTCCTCAAAATAATCCACTATCGCCAACAACTCCTTGTCATAAATGGGATAATTGATTTCAACAAACCGAAACTTTCGTGGAGTGATAGGCGATTGATGTAATTCATGGTCATCCCCTCCCGAGACAGATCCCACCAAGCACAAAAATCAGAAGCATCCGCCGACGACATATGGGCGCAACGGATTCGCATGAGCAAGAATCGGGCGCCGTGGTGAAAGCATGCTTCGGGGTAACAAAAGCATTCCGCCTACAGTCCATTCAAATGGCACATCCTTCACCGTGAGGCGGTCAAAGGAAGAGCAATCTCCGAATAATCCCGATGAAACGCCGATAGAAATTGGCAAACCCGAGGAAACACTGAACATCGCGAACGGATGAAGGTGTTTGCCACTCCGCAATGTTGCTAACCTTTTCGGGTCCATAGAGACTCCATGTGGAGTGATGCGATAGCCAAGGAACTCCACATTATCCTCGCCGAACCGACACTTCTCAAGTTTGGCATATAACCCATGCTCACGGCTTCGGCGGACTGGTTTTAACATGCCTCTCATGTTCGCCGAGAGTCTTAGAATAAACAAGAATATCATCCAGATAGATGATAACAAAAGTGTCTAAGAACTCTCGAAAAACATCATTGGCCATATGGTGGAATACTGCCGGGGCATTGGTAAGTCCAAACGGTATAACTGTGTACTCGAAATGGCCATACCGAGTACGAAAAGTTGTTTTCCACTCATCACCCTCCCGGATCCGAATAAGATTGTAGGCACCCCGAAGATCAATCTTCAGAAAAATAATGCGCACCTTGAAGTCGCTCCAACAACTCGATCGTGAGGAAGTGGATACCGATTCTAAGACCGATTTTGTTGAGGCCGCGATAATCAACGACCAGCCGTAGCGAATCATCCTTCTTTTTGACAAAGAAGATAGGCGCTCCAGCAGGGGACTGAGAATGTCGAATGAAGCCAGTGGCTAGATTCTCCTCAATATAATCCCGCAAAACCTTCAACTCGCCAGAGATAGACCATATATCTGGACCATATGGCGGCGGCCATCCCCGGCTGCAAATCAATAGGACAATCATATGGACGATGCTCGAGTTTACTGGCCTTGACTTTGTCAAACACATCGTGAAATCGCCATATTTATCCGGGAGCATTGAGCAAAGCCGATGGTGTCGAGCTAGGCCGACGGGTGAACCTGAATTGCAAATATCAACTTGGATCTTGCCTTCTAGATTTATCGAACTCTCGAAGAGAAATCTTCGAGATACTGGCCGAGGGCATGAAGAAGCCTCTACAAAAGCAGGAGCAGAAAGAACGTGAGCAGCAATTGGAACATGAACCGGAGCATGAACCGGAACGCAAGCAATTGGAACATGAACCGAGCATGAACCGGATCAAGAACTAGAGCGTAAATGGATCCGATCAAGAGCCGGAGCAAGAACCGGAGCAGAACAGAACCGAATCGAGCGTAAACTAGAGCCGGAGCTGGACATCATCAAGAATATGATCGTAATCTAGGGCATGAACCGGAGCAGAGGCAAGAGGCTTAATCGTAACATGAAACAAAGAAGGATGGCGTCCGGGGCCCACGATACTACACGGATCGGTCGATGTTGGTGTAGAGACCGATCCGCAGAGAACCGAACTAGAGCTAGAACCAACAAATCGAAATGATCTAGTACGCCAATCAATCTGCTGGGTTATGTAGCTCGAGCCGTAAGCAGACCCAAGACTATTGGCGATGAGGGCTAGCAATGAGATTGAAGGAAATACTACAAAAACTCCCTCGAACAAAACCTCAAGAGGCGCAGTACATTCCGCGGATCGCACTCGAGGAGATCTCCCCATCCATCAATCACTTCAACAGGCAGATGCTCAACCTTGCTTCTAGGGATGGCGTGCTTACCGGGCTTAACGCACTATCCATAAAACAAGCATTTGCACCACAATCAAGTTGCGCCAACACTTCTAATTCTCCAACTTCGGATTTCAATGATATAGGGATGAAGAATGCCTTGGTCGACCTTATCCGGACGGAATAAACATGTCGAAATGTGGAAGGAGTTCGAGAAAAGGCGCCACCGACGAGAGACTCCTACTATTCTGACAGCCCCCTGAAGTTTTCCGACCGATTTAAGGCGCTTCACGGGGCATCCACGAGCGATATGACCAGCTCCTCCACAAGAGAGGGCAAAGATAAGCCTCTCTCCGACGCCGCTTCTACGCCGGGCAGATAAGGGTCCTCGAACTGCCTCGATCAATGCATAGGCTCAGTCCGATCCGCTAGATTCTGCGATGAGACCGGGAAGGCGAGCTACAGCTTTTGTGTAATTGGAAAGACCGACCACGCCTCTTGCTTACGCTCAAGAGCCGATTATCACATCGAACCGCAAATCTGATGGCTTCTTCCAAACTCGGGGATCCTCCATAGACAACAACATATCTTTGACATCCTCTCGTAACCCCTTCTAAACAATCTCGGCGCGATATCATCCCATGCAAGATTATCTACTACAATTTGACGAAATTCGATGCATATACCAAGCCGGGCGAGCCTTGCCTTAAGTTGCAAAGTTTTGTGGATCAGCTGTGGCGCCGACAATCGGTGTCTCCAAAGCATGCTTCGAAGTTCCGCAGCGAAAGCAAAGCAAAATCTTGTAACTCGAGCTCCTTTCTCCAATAAAGGAGCAAACCAACTTAGAGTTGGCCCCTGTGAGAGAAGAGAACCAATCAGCCCCACTTGTTCTTGAGCGGTGGGATATCTATGAGGATGGAGCTGAATCACAAGCCCGACTGATTCAAAACCACCTGAGCTTGGACCGAGTGCCGCCAAACTTCTCCGGCAGGCTGATCTTTAGGCTCTCGATAGCCTCAATCCCGAAGCTAGAAGCAGATTCATGTGAAGCAATACGCCTTTAAGCTCTTTATTGTCCAACCGCAATCACCGGGCATACTTGAACAAGTCGGATCTGTTTTGAATAAAGTCGGAACCTCCTCCATAGATATAAAATCACCAAATACGAGCAAAACAATGCTTAGGATCAGAGCAGGCAAGAACCGGTAAGGCATTCCGGTTCAAACTGTCATGAACCTACTCGAAAAACAAGGAAAATACGTGAAAAATACGGAAGAAATATGCCAAGATCGGCAAAGAATCTGATATATGAACAGGAATCAATAATACAATAGCCCGAAGGCAAGCAGGAATACAAGGCAGATGCCTAGAAGGCTCAAGACTAGCGTTGAACCGGAATGATTTAACAAGAAAGAGATGCCTCCTTATATATCTAGACCAACGGTCAGGATCGCGCCACTCCAATGGATGAGATCGCGCTAAGTGTCGCGCATGCATTTAGGTTCTAAAACATTCTAGAACCTTCTGGAGATAGTCCCACATATGAGGAAGACGTGAAGGAATGTCTTCAACAAATATTGGTAGCGCACTTGGCAAGGGTGTATGACTCGCAACTGGTTGCGAGTTCAAACCATGTCTTGTGCAACTACCCTTTTGCATCTGTGTGACGACCATCTTTTGTACATACGAGTATAATGATCGTATGATACGAATATTTGTATGGTCGTCACAGGTGGAATGATTTCCGTAAGCCGTACAGATTACGTAGCTTATTAAGAATAATATATTGATATAAGAATTTAGTGTCGGCGGACCTATGCACCTCTGGGAGTCGAATCTTAAGTGCATGATATCAGAGGGAGGATCGATATCTATGTATCAAGATATATATGGGCCGAAAACTTTGACCTGATATATGATTTTTTCTTTCCAAATTCCCTTTGGATGTGATATCGTCTATGAAGCTTAGTCAAACCACTGGTCAATTATTTAGTCAGCGCCTAGTAAAACGCCTGTCAAATTTGTTATTGAACGTCTGGTCAAACTCTAGCTCACCTTTTCGATTAACCTATTCGTAGAATGATATGTTAGGGATGATTAGGTCGCAGCGTAGAATTACTAAATGGAATTTCTCTTTCAAATTTATTTTGTTGTTGGATATTATATAGGTCAAAAGATTGGAAAGCTAGATTGGATAATTGTACGAGGTAACGATGGCTTTGATACTTAAAATATCTTCTTTTGCATTAATGATAATTAACTTTGGACATTAATCAATATAATAATGCATCGTAGCAAAAGGAAATTAAAAAACACTAAGGAATGGAAACAGTCGATTAAGATTTTATTCTACATGTAATTTTGACAATGAGGAGCCAAAGGGTAAGTGTCTATTGCTAATATTTAGGTGGTGGTCGTCTGTTGTGTATAGTGTAATGTAGTGCATGAAATGATCGTAGTGTAGTGTGTATAGTGTACCTATTCTAACATGATGTCGACTTAATAGACCATCTTCTCGCAAGTGCTAAAGTTTACAACAATATTTTATTTCAAAACACAATTTATTATGCTCTTGAAGCCAGTTATATAATGAATAATTGAAAATGAGTATGGATTAGAGAGGAATTTGTATTTCAATTAATAACAAAACAACTTAAATCTTTGGGGCATGATGCAGTATTGTGCAAACTAAAAGCGTTGGCCAAGTTCTAAAACATGAGATTAATGACATGACAGCATGGATTTTCATATTTCTTGCATCTCTTCTTTATCTCCTTAACGATTTTGGTTTTTATATCATAGTGAATTGTTTGCAAATGTAGTAAGAACGAAAATGAATAAAGTAATCCTTGAGTCAAGCAATCAGACAAACAAATGCTTCATGAAGTTACCATATACAAAAGGGGCAAATGCTCGAAATATAGATTGTTTAACCAACATGCATTCTAAACTATGCCATTGTAATTGTAATCAATACTTATAATTATATAGCTTTTTTTCATGGTCAAGTAGATCTCATTTTCTATCTCTTGCTAAGTTTCATACTCTCTTTCTCTGTGACTTGTTGTTTGGGTCCTCGAGTGTTGTATGCGCAACTGGTCTATGTAAGTAAACATCTCCTAGACAATTGTTAATTATTTGATCCTTTGTAAAAGATCAAAGTTCTTGATGATGTTTTAATGACTTCAATCTTGCCTCATGTTCAGAAGATAGTACATGGCCTGTGAAAAAAAACATGCTCAGGAAATGTATAATCGAAGCATGACATGCTTAAAATAAATGGCTCCTCTTTCCTCATTTGACCACCCAGCTGGTCATTGATGCAAAAGACACGATTCCAAACAAAAAAAATCTTTTTTCCTAACCTCCAACAAAATCTGTTTTTCAAGATAAAAAAAAATGGCTGGCAGGACAATGCATCTACGTATTTTAGATGCAACGATTATCCTCATCCTACACTGGAGATGTTATACGAAAGTAGTTTAACCTTTGTCAGTTCTCACTTTGTTAGATTTGTTAGAATATGATAAAGTCGCTGGCACGACACCATTGTTGCTGTCAACAAACCATTAGATGGATTTGTAAATCATTTCAAGAGTGTGAGGAACATTTCATCTTTATTTGCATTGGATCCAGAATTCGAGCTTGAAAGAGCAGTTGGGTGGAAAATTTCTGTGGATTAAGCTTAGGAAATGCTCAAATTGGGCCAGAAGTTGATGATTCAAGCCTGTGCGAACAGATAAATGAAGAATTCGGTCTGGGATTTGGCCATTTGGATGAATTTGCAAGGATGAAATATGAATTCACTATTTGCAAAAGGGTATTCAAAACCCATCAAGCTTTGGATGGTCACAGAGCTAGCCACAAAAAGGTAAAGGGCCGACCATTCCTATGCTTACTTGATACAAAATGGTGGAAGAAATTGGATAACAATCATCAGTTTGCTACAAAACAACGCAGATGTTGAACTGATAAAGGTAATTTTTGATCAAATTCGATCTGACAGCGCCAAAATGCTACTGTGGTAGTTTGACGCCTCAAGTTTCTACATTTTTGTAATGAGAACAGGATCTTGGAGTGAACGGCGTTAACATTGCAGCTCGTTTCTTTCTTGTTCTAGCAAGAACCTGCAAAGACGGTATTTTATCACTCGTATTTGGGGAAGCCTTTTCTTAGCTGAGCTGGAATTCCAGCTTACTCATTGCTATTCACTCCTCTAGTTAAGGGTATTGGAACTCTATTGTTGTAACAAATATGACTTTTAGTCATGTGACGTCTGATTGTTAGGGTTCAGTCTAAATAGAGTCTGCTATTTCTAGAATTCCAGAAGTTAAGGAGCTTGCTCCATTAATCCATCAGTGCGGTGAGGTCCATAAATGGATACACCGCCTAAGATGTATAAAGAGGAGTTCCTTGAATAGATCGTTGTCTTTTTGCATGGTATCTTTTCTCAATCTCTAATATGGTATCAGAGCCGGTCAATCCTCTGGAGTTGGATTGTTGATCCCGGCCAGGCAGAGATGGGGAGAATTGAGATACTAACGCATGCTAATGCCTTTTATTGGTTTATAAAGGTACGAGGGAAATTGTCAGAGTAGGGACTCTGGCATGTGGTTTCCGGAGATGAGCCAAGACCAGTGCTATCAGCTCCGAAGGCAACTGCAGCCCAAGTGGTTAAAGGTAAAACATCAACTGAAGGCAGAGAAGGGAATGATGCAGAGAGACAAGCTCTCTTGAAATGGCTCCAACGAGATTGGGAGGCCAGAAATCGAATGATGCGATATCTAGATGAGACTATGATAGCACAGGTTGAAGCAGCTAGCAGTGCCAAAGAAGCATGGGAGCAGTTGTCAAAGATCTACAGGAAGAGGCACTTCTCCCAGCAATCTCTTTCCTGTAAAAGATCAAACAGTAATTGCGTGAAGGTGAAGATGATCCGTGGTCAGGATCCTGCTTTGGTATGATAGCTGGTGTAACCCATGGGATTTGGTATTTGCACTCGGGGGCCAGTGACCACATGACAGCCAAAAGGAGTTTGTTTAGACAGGGATTGACTGAGTATAGCAGCAACTCAAAGGTGAAGATCGGTAAAGGCAAACTGGATATCAAAGGCATGGGCACTGCTACACTGGAATTGCCTACTGGATGTGTTGATCTTGAAGATACCCTTTTGTTCCCGAACCGGAAGTTAATCTTCCGCCGCCTCCAAAATGAATGATGCCTCTCTTTTTGTCACATTCGGCAATGGCCAATGCATAATACGAAACAAAGAGGATATTGTTTTAGCTAAAGGCGTCAGGGAAGGCACGCTTTATAAGCTAAGTTGGTGCAGGGATCAGCATGTTGCCTTGAGTGGTAGATGCACTGATCTCAACCAAGTTTGGCATGAAAGGTTGGGCCATGCCAACTTTAGGGTGCTGCAGAAAATGAAAAATCAGCAGTTTGTTAAAGATCTTCCTAAGATCAATGCTCCGAAGGGGATTTGTGAGGGGTATGCCTTGGGCAAACTGCATCGGAAGGCTTACAAGAAAGTAAAGGCTGCTTGAGCCAGCAGTCCTTTAGAAATTGTCCATATGGATGTATGGGGTCCTGCTCGCTTGAAGTCTATAGGAGGTTCCAGGTTCTTCTTACTCATAATTGATGATTATACCAGAATGAATTGGGTTTTCTTTATGGCACACAAGTCAAAAGCTTTCTCTCATTTCAAACAGTGGAAAGTCACAGCCGAAACCTTTAAAGAAAAGAAAGTCAAGACCATTCGAACAGACAAAGGAGGTGAGTTTATTAATGATGAATTTGCTGCTTTTCTTACCGAGCATGGTATCAGACATGAGACGTCAGTTGCATATGAACACCAGCAGAATGGTGTTGTAGAGAGAAAGAATCGGACAGTTCTGGAAGGTGCCAGGTCAATGATTTTGTGCAAAGGTATTGATCACAGGTTCTGGGCTGAGGCTGTGAATACGGCAGTTTATATCATTAATAAAGTTCCAACCAAGGCAGTACCAGCATCTGTTCTAGAGGATGCATGGACAGGTTAGAAACCCACAGTAGAAGGCCTTACTTCTTACCGCAAGACAAAGATACCATGTCTCTAAAGATGAGAGAAAAGGTGGCAAGTTATCTGCACGAGCTACACCTTGCATGTTTGTGGGATATATTGCGACACAACCAAAGGGTACGCGGAGGAGCGTAAGCTTCAATGAACATGATTTCAGTTTGGGTCGAGACACTTCCAATGTCTCCTCTGATCCCATGCAAGCCATGCAAGACTCCCCTAGAGTCCGACTTCGGTCGATTCTCGATACGTATTGGTGCAAAGAGATGCTTTTGCAGACAACATGCCCTCTGAGCCCGAGTCTGATGCTGATTTTCCAGAGGAACCTGCGGTTGAAGTCCTTCCTCTCAGGAGGTCTGCACGTGCCCCAAAACTCACCACTAAGATGCAGGAGTATCTTGACAGTCGAAAGTCCCATACAAAGAAAGATACTTGGCCTTGCACAGTCATGTCACTATCGAAGAACCTGTCACGTACCAGGATGCCATGCGCAATTCTCAAAAGGATGCCTGGAACCAAGCAATGCAGGAGGAGTATGGCTCTTTGTTGCAGAACGATACATGGGATTTGTGCAAGCTCCCTCCAAACCGTAAGGCCATTTCATGTAAGTGGATATACAAGCTCAAGTTTGATGAGTTTAATCATGTCACTCGCTATAAAGCTAGACTCGTGGCTGTTCACAAAAGGCTGGGGTAGATTATAACGAAACTTATGCGCCTCAGTCAGGACTGTTATAGCAGTAGCTGCCCATCTAAATCTCAACTTGCATCAGATGGATGTGAAGTCCGCCTTTCTCCATGGTAAGATCCATGATGAGGTCTATATGAAACAGCCTTTGGGCTTTGCAATTAACGGCAAGGAGGATTATGTGTGCAGGCTTAAACGAACCATCTATGGCCTTAAGCAATCCCCCAGGTTGTGGTACAAAACTATTCATGATTTCTTTACCGCCCAAGGATTTGTACGGGGACATGCAGATTGGAATGTTTACACCAAAACTTGTGGTGGGAAACTTGTCATCGTCGTGCTATATGTGAACAATTTGATTCTTGCTTCTAATGATGATGGCCTCATGGCTCAGACTAAGAATAGTCTTGCAAGTAGGTTTCGCATGACAGATCTTGGAGCACTCAAATACTTTTTGGGCATTCACGTGATCAGCAATGCAGCAGCTCAAACCATTACAATCCAAGGCAGTGGACTCTTTGCTCACACGCACCAACATGCATTCAGCTCGATCTGTAAGTACGCCTGCAGTTTCTAAGTCTCTTACCTCAGCTGATACGCAGATTTATCACACACTACATGGACTTTCTTATCGGAGCATTGTAGGCTCCTTGATGCACTTAATGGTGTGTACCAGGCCGGATATAGCTGAAAGTGTTATCACTGTGAGTCAGTTTATGGAAGCTCCTACTTTGGCACATTGGCAAGCTGTGAAATGTATTCTGAGGTACCTTAGCTCTACCACGAGCTTTGGCATTACTTACAGGGCCAATTCTGACATGCCTCTTACTCTTAAGGGACACGTAGATGCTAATTATAGAGGTGAGATAACCACCCGCAAATCTCGTACAGGCTTCTGTTTCTAGCTGCAAGGAGGAGTGGTCAGTTGGTCTAGTAAGAAACAAAAGGCTACAGCTGCTGTACTTGTGAGTCAGAATATATGGCTTTGTGTGCAGCCACAAAAGAAGCCGTTTGGCTTCAAAGGTTAATGCATGATATCGGATTTACTCAGCCTCATCCTACTATGATCTTTAATGACAAGAAGGCTGCTGTAAGCCTCATAAAAATCCTGGTAACTTCTCACAGTTCCATTTTACCAGGGAGAAGGTTGAAGAAAAGAAAGTGTGTATCAAACACTTGAAGACACAATTCATGTCTGCAGATGCACTCACCAAGCCTGTTCCAAAAACAAGGTTTCATGAATGCCTGCAGGAAATGGGAGTTGGGAAATGCTAATGTTCTGCTGCAGGAGGAGTATGATGGTTCATCATACGGTTGGCATTTTCGATTAGTTCTTGGCCGAGTCCTTTTCTTGAATTGTCTTTGTGTTTTGTCTTGAAGCATTAGTTTGAAGCATTGGTCTGGTAAGTCATATTTGAGGAGGAGTATTGGAACTCTATTGTTGTAACAAATATGACTTTTAGTCATGTGACGTCTGATTGTTAGGGTTCAGTCTAAATAGAGTCTGCTATTTCTAGAATTCCAGAAGTTAAGGAGCTTGCTCCATTAATCCATCAGTGCGGTGAGGTCCATAAATGGATACACCGCCTAATGTAGCGATCACATGAAGGATAATCTCACCGTGGCTGATCTCGTGGTTGATCCAAATAATGAACGAGCTTTTTCAGCCCGCTTTGAGTTTCACCGGGCGCGACGTCCGTGGCGCGATGCGGGGCCTTTGGCCGATAAGCTAGGGTTCTCATTGTTGTCTGCGTTGTCACCGTGGCAAAAAAAAAACCCATGTGAATCGCCCATAAGATGTATAAAAAGGAGTTCCTTGAATAGATCATTGCCTTTTTGCATGGAACAAAATATTTTTACCCCGGTTATTGTGATTCCATCGCAAAAATTCCATCCCGCGGAATCACCGGTAGGAGACCCCGTTATCCGTACGAGCCCCCAAGTATCCGTGACCGGCGGTGGTCGCCAGTCATTTATACCTTCCGCGGAATCACAACTTTGCTATTCCGCCAGATGGAATCACCAATTTACGATTCTTCGAGATGGAATCACCACTAATGTATTCCACCGCATCGGAATCACAACAGATTATTTATTCCGCGAGACGGAATCACAATCGTGTTATTCCACCGCATCGGAATCACAACCATGCTATTCCGCCCGATGGAATCACGAACGCCCCGATTCCGTGAGATGGAATCACCACTTACGATCCCGCCGCATTTAATCACAACATTGCTATTCCGCCAGATGGAATCACAACCATGCGATTCTGCCCGTTGGAATCACAAATGTAAGATTCTTCGAGATGGAATCACCACGAATGCATTCCGCGGGAAGGAATCACCTGGGGAACTTTGAATTTGTGATAACCGCAAAGGGGAGGAAAAATTGGTCGATGGTTCATTCCCAAAGGAGGTTCATGCATGAGTCCATAAAAATGGTTGAGGATGGTTACTTGAAGATCATGAAGAAAATTAAATTAAACCAATCGTTGAAAAAAACAAGCCCTTGCACTGCCCAAACATTTCTGGTTGGGGATTTGAACCCCTTGCCATTATCGGCAATGCCACATGTGGGGTGCTTCAAGCAAGAACAAGAAACAATAAACATGCCTATTTTAAAGCAAGAACAAAAAAACCCATTTCTAATGTTTCGCATGGAAATGAAAATTTCGCAGCCAAAAAAATGCCGACGAATCGTTGGAACAGATATTATTAGGCTAAGAAATATTACAAATAGATTGATCTTGTACCAAATCCCCGATCGTAACACCGTAGTCATCCAAGGGGTGCGAAAGGGACGTAAATCACGCCCTCGCTTGATCCTATTTGATCTTTGGCTTGAACCGATACGTCCGGTTCCGCCAAAGGTAATAGGGCGTTGGTTCCTAATACTCCATCTTGCCATGAAGATCTTCTCATTTGCGACCATTCATGTAAAAGATTAACCCAAAATGCTCAAATTTTCTTGCTCGTTGGCGATTTTTTTTTTGTGCTTCAATGCTTTTTTCCCCTGCTTACCATATGAAGAGCGGGGGTTCGTCCAACTGCTTATGCACATTTATGACGAGATTATTGTTCGTCACAAAGTCCACTTGGCCTCGAAATTGCCTATTGATCGTTATGACCGAGATAAACAATGCTTCAAAAATTAGGCTTCATTTTTTGAAGAACGTAAACAGATTAAGCTTCATGCAACACAGACCCTTTGTTGAACTCCTAACTGAGCAAGATGAGCATACGTGACTTCCCAATCCGTAAACCTAAATGGGTCTCCCCGCTCTAAAATGATGGGTAACCGTAAATATGCATTCACCATAGCGGGTCAAAGATGGAGGTAACTTTTTGTGTCAATATGCATAGCATCTATTTTTTGTATTTTTAAAAATATTTTTTTTTTATTTTTGATTTTTTCCCTAAACGCATTCATATTACGCCTTGAATCAAAATAAGTTATAGGAAAAAGATAAAAATAAGTAAAATTTCTCGATTAGGTGCTTGTGGGGGTGCTTGGTCGGCTAAAATGCCCCCAGCTTTTAATCTAAGTTTCTTTGAGAGCTTTTCCTTTGCTTGCAAAAGCAAAACCAAGCCACACTTTCTAACGATAAGAGCGAAATAAGAAGGTACTTAGCCACCGATCTTGAGCAAGAATATGGGGATCAACCACCGACCAAAATGGTGGCGGCCCAAAGGGGAAAAACTTCCTAAATTGCTGGTCAAATGGATCAAACAATCGATTGAATAGAAGAACTTAGAATGAATACCGAAAGCCGGAAAGGAAAAGCTCTAACCAAGGTCGGCTATGGCGGGAAGAAGTGTCGGAATCACGGAGAGGGAAATTCTTCAAGCCCCGTGGTTTTCTCGCCATAGCCATATCCGTATCGATATTCCAGATGGTGATTCCGCTCAGGAATAAATGGGCTGTGATTCCATCCGGGGCGTATTTTTGAGGTGATTCTCACGGAAGGTATAAAACTTTGGCCGGTCGGATGGACCTTGTAAATGGAAGACCGAGATCCATCGGGAAGGTACACCGACACATCGGTCAGTACCTCTAATAACGGACCTCCGAACGGATCCTGCTTTCCTGCTCGTGATTCTGCGGCAAGAAGGAATATCTTGCGATGGAATCACAATAACCGGTAAAAATATTTCGACGCTTTTGCATGGTATCTTTTCTCAATCTCTAATAAAGGGGTGTCATAGAAAGGACAGGTTTGGAATCATTAAGGATCTCCTCCTTTGTTGAAGAGATTCAAGATAATAAAGTCTCTTTTGCCGCCCTCTGTAAAACCGGGGTGTAACAAAATCTACAACTCGTCCACTTACAAGGGGAAATTCGCCAAGAGCTATAAATTTGTGCCATGCAATTTTGTGCACAAGAGTCCCTCTTCTACGAAATTCAAGAAGGCATATGTTAGCCTAGCAGATCGCATAGCTAGACCTTCAAGGAGCAAATCGTAGAGGGTGAAAGCTGGTTCAGTTTTCTTAGTTCTG
Organism: Isoetes taiwanensis; assembly: GCA_021234155.1. NCBI lineage: Eukaryota > Viridiplantae > Streptophyta > Lycopodiopsida > Isoetales > Isoetaceae > Isoetes > Isoetes taiwanensis. Next base: position 11,770 of record JAJEKV010000609.1, on the reverse strand, counting down.
TGGCAGGGAATATCATCTACACTAACATGCAAAAACAACTATACGAATCAATAATCCATAAATATATATGTAGGAATCAAAACTACATGCACAATTGGAACCGAAAGCTTAGAAAATTTGAGAAAATATACAGAAGCTTAGAAACAAAGCTAAAATGGTCGAGTAAAGCAGTTGGGTCCACATTCTAATCGGATATTTTCAATCTCAAGTGTTTGAACATACCATTCTTTCCTGCCCATCTTTGCTTTCTCTGCACAAACAAAACACAGATTTGAGCCTTTATTCGTAATCCCTTTTATTACTATGGGGTTTTATCAACAAAACCCAAAGATTAAGATGTAGCTCTGCCTGAGAAATTGCCCATTTGAAATCATTGCCAAAGCATTACACATTTACTAAATTGCTTCCAATCTAGCCACGAAACATACATATTCAAGCACACACAACCGCTTTTAAATGATGCATGAAACCCATTTAGTCAATTTTAGGCATACAGAGATTTAAAGCTCAAAAATTCAATTATCGGTAGAGTCGTGCATCCCAATTGCAAAAATGCAAGGTTTCCGAGGAACGGCCTTGAAGTACATCCTTGAAATTAATCAAAAATCTGTTATCATATCATGCCTCCGAACCTACAATTGTAACCAGGCAAATTGGGCAAGCAAGAGCCGCTTGAAAATCCTTCATGCCTGCCCATGCCAAAGTTCAATTTTATGGCAATCTAACCAAACACAATAATCCATAGAAAATAAAAAATGGTGACAAACTTCCTGTAATCATCGCTTCTTTTCGAAGCTTTGTAAACACGGAATTGATACCAGATTAAGACAATTTTTTTAATGCGGAATGCTAGTTGAGCAAACACTGTGCAGCCATTCTTTAGGCACTCAATATCTTCCGTGAATTGTACAGTGGAGTTCTCGGCAACAGAGCGGCCTCTATTTGCAAAGTACACTAATTTTGCAGAATCAAAGATTGCCTCAGAAAGAAATTGAGGACATGCCCATCCTAGATTTCACAGATAGTCTTGTCAAATTCTCTCGTATGGTGAAGAAGCATAATGGCAGCCGCTTTCCATCGGGCAGGCAAGAGTCTTTTATTCAAACTCATGGACGAAATAAACATTAGGTATAATTGACAATAGTACCACCCTGCAATTTGATTATCGCAACAGTGTTTGGCAGATTCTGGTTGGCATTCTGTATCATAGTATTGATTTATCTCTCGCATCTGTTGTTGAATATCTTTGAATGCAGAGGCATGACCTGCAAATCCAGTCAAGAGTATGGATCTGGCATAGCTCTCCGTGGCAGTCTCAAAGAATTAGAAGGGCATGGATATGGCAAATTTGAAGCACTAATAGAGAGCGCTGCCAAATTCGAAGGATTTATGTGCTTTAAAAAGTTTTGTCCTTTTCATGATGTGGGCAATGGATTTGCCCAATCGGAATTAGCTACCGCTTCATGCTTGCTAAAGATAGAGAACAAAGCTTCGGCAAGCCAAAGTGTAATCACCACACTTAACTCCGATGTGTTTTATAACCCGCGTGTTTCTTCGGCCCTATTCCGACAAAGAAAATGTGCCCCCCAAAAAGGGCAAGGTTCCATGGAGCCCAACCTCCTCGGGCGCCGGCGGGCTCAAGATAGTCTTACCCCGGTTTCGGGGATCCCGAGGTAAAAACCCTCCTCAGATATCACCGCCGTGGCTCGACGGAACTCGCTTTCAGACCCCCCGCTTTCGCCAGATCGACACACGGAGGGGTCCCCGTGATAAATCTGGGCCCGTCCGCCACGCTGACATCCGGGTCGTCCTCGTGGTGTTCCCCGCCCCAGATTACCAACGCCGATCCCGCCCGAATCGACCGACCGATCCCGCCCGATCACTAAGCTCGCCGAGCAATCCGCTTCGAGAGTCACTGTGGATCCTCCTTCCTCGATCGCTATCAAGGCGGGCCGAGACAAGCCACCGATACGCCATTCGATCCCGGGCCTTCGTCACCACTATGGCCGACTTCCAAGCCGCCGGGACTCAGGAAATTCCGCCCGGATTACACACCGCCGGACGCGATTCTTCTTCCCGGATCACTTCACCGGTGCCGAGAACGGCGGATCGAGACGCTGCTATCTCGCCCGGATCACTAAGCTCGCCGGCAATCAAGGCTTCGAGACGCTGTGGATCCCTCCGATCGCATCGCGGGCCGAGATCGCCACCCGGAGCAGAGCGCCACTCGGATCCGCTCTCTGGATTCACCATGGCCGACTTCAAAGCCGCCTCGGGACTCGGAAATCCCGGCCCGGATCACCTACACCGCCGAAGCTTATTCTCCGATCACGCACCGGTTCATAACGGCGGGATCGATATCGTTACAAGTATTCTTCAGCGGCCTGGATCACTAGTCTCCGCCGAGCAATCAGCTTCCGAGAATAGCCGTGGTGTGTGATCCCTCCTCCGATCGCTGACGCGGCGGCCGAGCATTTCCACAATTCGAGAGCGCACTGACCTCGCCTCCGATCACCACCATGGTCGCATCGGGAGGTCGGCCGGGACCCCGGAAGAGGCCGCTCTCCCGATCACCTACCGCCAAGAGACGCTGATTCTCTTTCCTCCGATTACCTAATCAAGGCCGATATAACGGCGACCGAGACGGGCCAAGGTTTATCTCGGCCTCGATCACAGTTTCTGGCTGAGCAATCAAGGCCTTCGACATCGCCTGTAGGTGGATCCCTCTCCGGATCGCTATCGCTGGCCGAGTATCGGCCACCGATATACGCCACTGAGCCCTCGCTTCCTGATTGTTCACCATGGCCGACCGAGGCCGCCTCGGACCCTGAAGATGCCGCCCGATCACGGGACACCGCCGCGACGCGATTCCTTCCTCCGGATCACCCATCGGCGTCCTACGGCCACGGGATCACCAATGGGGGCGATATCGGGCGATCCGATATCCGGCCTCCCTCGCCTCGATCACCACCTCACCTGGTGATTCCTTCCTCCGATCCCCACGCATGATTTGCATGAAAATCGACGGTACGTCGGAATGATCGTCGCCAGTTTTGAACATGTCAGCCCATGCACGGACCAACCATCCCGATCCGACACTGACGCCGAAACCACCTCCGATCGCATTTTGTCTTCCGTAATTTCTCTCATACGCCACAGCCGCACGTGACGGATGTTCGCTGCCCCTTGCAGCTATGGACGCTTGGGGGCTGGAGGAGAAGATAGCACCAGTATTTATCCGCTAAGATCATTTTAGGAGGTAAAAACGTATATCCGAAGTTCCCTTTCTCGCCATTCCCAAAATAAGTCTTAAATACATGTGGAGTCACCCCCAATGGCATTTTCGACCATAGCAACCTACACCGGGTTTCCGTAAGAGCACCAAGTTCCTTCAGACAGGAGGTGGAGAAATGCTTGTGTGGACCTCGCTACCTCCCAACAAACCGGGTTGAAGACTTCATTCTTGGAGAGCAAAGAAATTGTGTGGCACCGCAAGTGCCTTCTACTTAAGGAGTTCCAATCCCGAGAGGGTGCTAAAGAGGCCAACCAGTGATTCTTATTTGACTATGAAAAGGTATGTATTTAAAAACCCTATCCTCTAGTTTCATCGTTGTTGTTGTTGTTTATGTAGTAGAAAACATTGTAGCGTAAGTATATTTAATTCTTAGATGTACATGCACTACTTTCATGCACTAATTTTGAACACTCAAAATAGGTACTTGGTGCACATATGGTCCCTGTGACAAGACTTTGAACACTCACGTGGTTGCCGATGGACCACGCCAACCCGCACACACGCAGAAAAGAGTTGAGAGGGGTGAGAGTGTGCGTAGGGGCTGCCAATGCCATTTTACCATTAGGCAACTCTACCTTCTCCCGCATGCGCTCAAGCTACTTATTATGGGTTTGAGCATAGAAATCTCCAAGGTGAGCCTTGCCATGGTAAATTTGTTGACGAGAAAAGGTATCGATTCAAGCTAGCACCGTGGATCTCACAGAATTGAGGGAATGGGTTAGAGAAAAGCTCGCATTGGCACACCCCACCTAAGTGTTATGAACATGCACGAGGAGAGGTGGAGATTTAAAGTAGATGTGCATGGCAAGGATAGTTTGTGTAGGGATGACATGTCAAGATTCGGATGTTTACAACATTGAGAAGAGTGTTGTTAGAAACACTTGGAAGCTACATGAAGACCTTCCCACTAGCATCAACATGTGGGTGCAACAACATCTAGAGTCCGTGTTCTTGTATGAACATGGTGACACGCTCCAATTGGGAGTGATGACTCAAATCCAAAGAGAGGCAATGCTGAAATTTGGAAAGAATAGGGCCATTTGCATGGATGCAACCTTCAAAACTAATGACAAGAGGTACACTCTAAGAGTTCATTTCCATTCTAGTTCTTTTCCATAGTCACTTTAAAATGGCTAATGCAGTTGGTTTCAATCATGCAATGACATCTATTGGTTTAAAATTCAAGATGCAATGACAAATGCCTATTGGTTTCAATTATGCAGTACTATCTTTTACACTCATTGCCTTCGATGACCATTGCAATGGCATGCCATTGGCATATGTCATAACCAATTCTCAAAAAGTAGGGCTATAACTAAGTGGTTGAAAGCACTAAAGGATTCATTATGCCGATGATCCTGACGGCACCCTTCTTGCATCATAACCCGACGATGCCGATGTCAAATCAAGGCGGTAAAAAAATGTAAGTGATGCCCGGCAATTTTCCCCAAGTTATACTTTCTTGCATACTTTCTAACACTAACACTTGTAGGTTTTCCCAAACGCATGTGCAAATATGCATTTGGCATGTGAGAAGAGCCCGATTAAGTGGCTAAGCAAAAATGTAAGGAGTAAGGTGCATAGAAATGAAATGTTCAAGGAGCTAGGGAATATAATGTACAAGACGAGGGTCCTCAGAGGGGACAATGAGTATGGTCATGAGTACAGGGGAAGCCATTAGGAAAGAGGCTATCAAGAGATTGAAGAGTTGGTGAGGAAGTATCCTCAATACCCTAAATTGTCGGCCTACATGAGTAAGGAGTGGACTAAGAACATCCAGGAATGGGTATTGGCTACAAGAATGTACATGCACTCCAATCAAGAGACCAATGCTGCCATAGAGGCATGGCATGCTGCCCTTTAAGTTGCACCTAGGCATATGTAAACGCACTTCGAGGCGAGAATTGACCGGTTGCTCTACATTCTCACTAACAATGTGGAGACACACATGGCTTATATGAGGTAACATTTACATATCACTATTTACCTTGCAAACTTACCTTGCAAATGGTTGATATATAGCTATGTTCTAGGTCTATGAAGGAACATGGATTTGTAGTGAACACCTCACAGAACAAATAGTAGAGTGCGCAATTAGAGGCTTCTGAGAATTGCCGACCAACAAGTCACAATTACCAACTTCGAGGAGGGCGAGGCTGAAGTGCAAACCGAAGCGCACTTTTGGACAGTGGCCCGTGATTTTGTTGCCGGAGCACACAAGAATTGGGCATGTTGGATTGCCCTTGGGGAGCCAAGGGTAATCTATGTAAGCATCAGTGAAAGTTATGCAAATGCTTGGCAATTACAGGGGATCAAGATCTCTTTACAGTGTTGGGTTCCCAATATGGGACAATAGGTGGGGGCATGGACCACCAAGCAATACCGCCGCAAAAGAGTTGTGGAGACCAGGGATCGGAGGTGCTTGAGATAGTACGCCTAGGGGAAGAGTCTCCCTTGCAAACAAGCAACAAGTGGACTTGAACAAGACTCAGCCTCCTTGGAAGCTGTAATTGCTAGAGGATGTCTAGGGCTCAAAAAAGATCCTAACATTTTAGTTGCAACCCATTCTCTCATGAGGCAGCCTCGACTTTTAGACTTGAGAAGATGGATGACATAGTTGGCACGAGCACTAATATATCAACTCTACCCGATCTTACCTTGGAGGTGAATTGTGGTACTAGCTTGTCACCTACCGAAGCCCTGTTATAGAACTTGGAAAACATAAGGTGAAGAAAGCAAGGAAGAGTTGGAAGGAACTTGGATGGAGGCCTCATGCAAGGCACCATGAGGCCCAAATTTTGGACCTCAAACATGACTCTAATCGTAACATGACTTTTATTTCTCAATCTTTCAATGAGTCAATATCACTAAATGTAATGTTTAAATGTTCTAAGGTAATGGTAAATGGTAAATGTTTTGTAATGGTAAATGTTTCCCCCCAAGGTATCATGGTTCTAAGGTTATCATTTTAATCCCGTCCGCCTGCTGGTGATCCCGGAGGATGGGATCACGTGTGGTGATCCCCACCTCCCGGATCACGAAGCGACTGGATCGATTATGTTTTAATTTTTTTCACCTAAGGTACAATGGTTCTAGGGTTAATAAGGATTTGATCACGCCCGCCTTATTTTTATTTTCTTTTCCCCCAACGGTGATCCCGAGGATGGGATCACGTGGGTGATCCCCACCTCCCGGATCACCATCGACGGGATTATTTTTTATTTTCTTTTCCCCAACGGACGGGATTATTTTTTTTTTTATTTTCTTTTCCCCAACGCATAAATGGTTCTGTTATCCCAATCCCATCTGGTGATCCCTTCCGGAGGATGGAATCACGTGGTGATCCCCACCTCGATCACCGCCAAAGAAGGTTCCCGGCCACTGGGCGGTGATCCTGGAGGATGGGATCACGTTCCCCACCTCCGGATCACCAGCAGCGGACGGATTATTTTTATTTTCTTTTCCCCAACGCATAATGGTTCTGGTTATCATCCCGCCTCTGCTCGCAGATCCCGAGGATGGGATCACGTGGGGTGATCCCCACCTCCGATCACCAAACAGCGACGGATTATTTTTATTTTCTTTTCCCCCAACGCATAAATGGTTCTAAGGTTATAATCCGATCCCATTTGCTTTTTCAAATGATCCCTGAGGATGGGATCACGTGGTGGTGATCCCCACCTCCCGGATCTCCAGTAAATCAGCGACGGATTCATTTTTTATTTTCTTTTCCCCTAAGGTACCATGGTTCTAAGGTCTATTTATTTCCTAATGGTTTAGGTAAAAGCATGTTAGGGGTGTACCACTTTTGGAACCCGCAAAGTACATACACTAGGTACTTTAACCTGGGTACTTTTTCATTTTTATTTTCATTAAAACTAGTACAAATATCCAAGATAAAAAGTCAAGGACGATTAATATTCAAAGTTAAGATAAAGATAATGCTAACGGAGACTAAAATATATATAAAAAGTTCTAGAATGGACCTTTTATTGAGATTTACATTGAAGGAAGACAACAACATGCCGGGTACCTTTTGTACTTTTTGGTCACTAAATAATACTTTTAAGATCACCCAACATGCTTTTACCCTTTAATTCAATTCATTTGCATGTTTCAAAATGGATTTTTTTACAATGGGGCCTCTACAATGGCCTAAAACTAACGATGGTTCCCCACCGGATCACCGAACGCTTATTCGGATTTATTTTTTTTTCCCCATTAGGGTCGGATCACCCGATGACCACCGGATCCCCAGGTGGGGATCACCCCTCGATCACCTCGTGATGGCGGTTCTTACTTTATTTTTTTTTCTAGGCCATTAGGGTACAATGAGTTATATTCCTTTTCCCGCCACACACCCGGTGATCCCGAGGTGGGATCACCATACCTCCTCCCGATCACCAGATGGCTGACGAAATTTTTTCTTCTAAGGCTCTATGGTGCTAAGCTTTTCGATTTATTCCCCGCCAGGATCCCGGTGATCCTCGTGAGGTCGGGATCACTAGTGGTGATCCCCACCTCCCGGATCACCATCGCGGATTTTTTTTATTTTTTTTTTTCCCCTTATTAGGTTTTTTTTTTTTTTGCCTTTCCCATTGGTTGTTTTAATATTTGCCTCCTCGGGATCCCTGAGAGGTGTTCAAACTTCGGATCCCGTGAGCTATTCAAGTTTGGGGATCCCAGAGGTGTTCAAATTCCCAAACATCTGTGGCCAACATCTGTTATGAATTGAGGGGATGCAGATTGACAGTTCAGGAGTAAACCCGGATAAGGAAAAACAAAAGCTATTTCCCACATCAATTAACCATTCAGAAACTGTCATATTTTACAATCATAGCAAAAAAATTTACATTGTTGAACAAGGATCAAAAGTTTTTTTCTGTTATGGACCATTCAGCATCAAACGGGTCACGGGCCGATCGAATTGGTTGCTACCCTCGGGCAAGTAGAAGGTTGATTTTCCTGCTTTTAGGCAGTCACTTAACTTCAAAGCAAAGATGACCTTGAAGCTTGTCCTCAAATTGTCCATCTCTTCTTTGGCAAACCAGTCCCTGTGGATCACCATCTGTACACAGTAGATTATAAATGGACACTAAATAAATTTGCTGATCAAGAAAGACAGAAGTTAAGACATAGACAACTCACATCTATATCCTTCATGTAGATTTCTTTGATGAATTTCTGCACACAACCAATAACATAGATGCCACAATCCTGGTTGTTGTGCTGCTGTGGAGCTTCCATCAAGATTACTGGTGCATTATGCAGTGCTGATTCCTCGTGCCTCCACCTCTTAAATACATCACTTAAAAACCTGCAATTCAAGGCATTAGAAGATAGGCTATGAATGAATAGTTACCAAATTTTGCACTCACAAAGTGATGAACCCGCTGTTGGAGCATGGAGGGATCAAAGGAATCGGTGCAATATGCAAGGGCAAGGCTTCTTCAATTTCTGGCATGCCAAAGGATCAGCCACCAAAATGAAGAGGCTCCAAAGGCTAACGACAGGACAAGCCGCCATCAATTCAAACCAGAACTAAAAGGCAATAAAAATCCACTTCCCAAACCCAATTTACTCCGGCATTGACCCACAGTATGTAGTAGAACTGCATACCGGATTTTCCACACGGCCTGCCAAAGGGGATCCCGGAATTAGCTTGACGAACTGCTCGTAGGGGCACCACGAGGCCCCGGTTTTGTGCCATTTAGAAACAAAGCCAAAAGCAAAGGGGTGGAGGAAGACATGATGACAAATAAGCTTTTGGTGAGGAATTGAGTGTGCAAGAACCCCGCTAAAGCTCAACTTAGCATACCATGCAAGAAATAAAACAAAGACAACACACATACAAGAATAGGCTCCCTAGGCGTTTTGCATCGATCTCTCAATCTTCAATACCGAGGTCACCCGAATAGTCGAGAATTTTCGTGCTCTCGCCTCTCTCGAGATGTGGAATTCAACATCTGATGATTTGCTGCCCACCTTCAACAGAGGACTTTGAACCACAATTGATAATTCAGAGAAAAATCTAAACTGCCAAAGCTCCTTTCTAATCCCTCTGGCATATAATTTTAGAGATTCAAAGAAGTGGGGTCCAAAGATATACAAATACCACATTTTTATCTTGCTCGGGCCTGGGAGCCAATTCATCTCAAGATTTTCGTGCTCCTCCTCCTCCTCTCGATTCTTCATGCACAATATGGTTTGGAGCCATCAACTGCATCCCTCCGGCCTGCACAAAAGTCCGCTTCCTTGGGGTCACCAGACTTGGGCTATTCAATTTGGGGTTTTGGGAGGAGGTGAATTAAAATCAAGCGTGAGGCAAGAAGCTTCAAACTCCGACTCACATCGCCTTCGGCCCAACCGTGCCGTTCATAGCTCAAATCACCAAACAAATCCTTCTCATCCAAATTGCCATGCTTGCCCCTAATCCTTTCCTTGATTTCCCTTATCCGCTTCACTGCATTTCTAGTTCTCAGGCCTCCTTTCTCCGCACTTGCGGGTTTATAAACTCGGCTCGGTAGTGTCATCCAAAAGGCCGAGGGCGATTTGCCTATCCGCCATACGCCTCGGCCACTGCCCTTGCCCTCCAAGTTTAGATCTCGATTGGGGAGCAATTTGAAGCTCCGGATCAAGAGATCTCTCCACACTTATCTTCCCATAATTCTAACCCTCACCTACCTTGTTCTTCTTGAATTCGACCCCTGTGGCATCCGAAGCCTCAATTTTGCCATAATTGATGCACCACCAACCTATGATTCTCCATTCGATCTTCCCGCTCAGGATTTGTCAGCGAGGCCACCGACTGCAACGCTTATTTTCGACCGACCTCGATCATACCTCGTAGTCCTTCAAAAATTTCTTCAAGGTCGGGCCTCCCTTGGATTGACGTTAAAACATTAATATTACTTTTTGGGCCTCATCCCCCTCATCCTGCATTTTAGCATTCTTTAGATCATCCGCTGTGGCATTGGCCATCAACTCAGTTTCCCGTCCCCGGGCAAAGCAGGGTATTCTTTTCCTGGTGAAGCTTTAGCTTAGCTCTTTAAGCCTCTTAATCTCTTGTTCGGGATTGAACCCTTGGCCTGGATTCAACTGGAAGCAATATCTTTGAGGCAGCCGCAATGGCTGCCGAAGTTTCCTTCCATTTCATTCCAGCTTCAATGGAGGTATTTAGGCTGATTTCGGGTTAATCGACTTCTCCATCATCCTCAGAAATAACATAACCGTTAGAATAAGACTAAAATAGACTTTAACAACCTGATCTCGGCCCATGGCTTTTACCTTTAAATATTTCTAAGCAGCAATAAAGAAATGGCCAGCCGCTGATTCTAAGAAGAATTGCCCTTTCCAACTTCCGGCCGGAAGGGCTATCGCTTTTGGCGACAGAGTTCTGACATAGCCATCGCACCATCGCAGGTTCCCTTCCTCCGAATCCCCCACCGTACACGTAATACTCGCAAATTGGGCCCGTATTTAATAACTGGCGGTTTTCCTGTTTCCGGTTACACCATTAGTGATGGCGTAACTACACGACCTTTGGTCAGGCATTAATTCAAACCAATGGCATCGATTGAACCACGGGACGCCCCCGGCCATCCAAGGCAGCAGATCCCGGAGGAGGTTTTCACCGAAAGGACTTTCGGGATCCCGACGCCCTGTGTGTCCAGACGATGGTTGGTCCGCATGGGCTGACATGTTCAAAACCGGCCGCACGACATCATTCCATCACCACAAGCCACCGCCGATTTTCATGCAAATCGTACGGGGGATCCCGGAGGAAGGAATCACCACCGAGGTGGTGATCCCGAGGCGGGATAACGAGGCGGATATCGGGATAACGACGCTGGTGATCCCGAGGCGGATAACGCTGAGCATATCGGCCCCATCGGCCTTGGTGATCCCGAGGAAGGAATCGCCGCCGGCGGTGTAATCCCGAGGGCAGCATCTTCCTGTCCTCCGAGGCCGGCCTCGCCGCCATGGTGGTGATCCCGAGGCCGGGATCACACACACGGCCGATATCTGGGTGCGCGATCGTGGCCGTGGCTTGGTGGATCCCGAGGGAAGCTCCCGAATCGGCCTTCTGGGGGATCCCGAGGGTGATCCCGAGGCCGGCCCATGGGTCCTCGGCGGGGCCGGCCCGAGTCGCCACGGTGGTGATCCCGTGAGGTGGCGATCACACGAGATCCGCCACGCCGATGGCGCATCCTCGGGACATCACACACACCTACCGAGTATCGGGCGCTGGTTATCGCCGTGGCTTGGTGATCCCAGGTAGATAACGCCGTCGATATCGGTCCGGCCAAGACGCCTCGTGGGTGATCCCGAGGAAGGAATCGCCCCTACGGCAGGGTGATCCCGAGGCCTGATCACTCTGGTCTCCTAGGCCTACCGAAGCCCGCCATGGTGGTGGATCCCGGAGTATCGGATCAGTGGCATATATCGGTGGCCGGAGACTCCACACGCCGATGC